>VXBI01004068.1:1193424-1282846 GCA_013397375.1 Toxostoma redivivum
GGGAAGGCACCGGCCGAGCTCCCGGCCCTGTTTGGTGGTGCTTGAACTGCGTGTCGGGGCGGTTCTCACCCGCGGATCTTATCGGGAGAGGGTCAGTCCGGCACAACAACAACAGCAAAACTTCCCTGCCTGCCTCTTCCTGGGAGTTAGAGGCCTGGCCGGGCTTCCAGCTGTAAAGGGCTCAGCGGCAGGGGTGAACCCAGTGTAAACACCGTCTGTTGGAGCTGAGAATACAAACAATAGGAGGAAAATACGGAATAAGCAAACTTCCTTGAAATGTGGAAGAAAACCGCAAACGAGATCGTGCTCCTTCATTGAGTGAAGGGGGGATGCCGAGCTGTGTATCACAGCTTATGCTGTTCTCTGGAGAAAGGACTTGGGGTTTCATTTTCTCTGTAAATTCTTGATTTGACAGAGAAAATTAATAGTTTTAATTGATATGATATAGTATGCTGGGTAAAAATTTTTTACAATTTTTTTTTGTCAGCTTTTATAATTCTGAAAGCAGTTCAGTTATTTTTTTGACTCTTCATTAATATGGCTCAGTGGCTTTTTTTTCAACTGCTATCACTGATGTAGCTTAATTATGTTGACAGAAGATAATAAAATGCTGGACGTTGCATGGTGCTGTAGCAAATTCCGACCTGATACAATCTTTGATTCAAAAATAATGTCATGCTGGTAAAAATGGATTCTGTTAAAAAATAAATTAATACGTTTTCTCTATTCCCTTACCCTTCCTAAATTAACTTCTGTTCTTTTGATTATATTATGTCCTGTCATACACAAAAGGAGATCTATATAAAGTGGGGCAAAGACTGAGAGGACCAGTGTTACAGGGCAAATGCAGAACTGTATTTCACAGCCAATACTTATGCCAATGCTGTGTACACTCACCGGTGTTTTTTATGCAGCGAAGTATTGAATTTCAGGAACTTCTGTTCAAAGTAACATGTAGGGTGTTAAATATAGCATTTTGAAAAAAACATGTGGAGGACTAAAGAGAAGTTTGCATTACAGAAAAGACTTGGCAGGAGAGGTGGTGAAGAGGAAAAAAAAGTCACGTTCTTCTTTGGAAAGTTCCTTACTGTGAAGCAAGTCTAGTGGCTCTAGAAGAGGACAGAGTAACAGGTCAGATGATTTAGTTCTATACTAGGGGAAAAAATGAAAATTATTAAATATTAATAAGATTGTCTCATGGGTGAATTTAAGAGTGATCTTATATTACTGTCAAATTATTTGTCTTTCTTTTAACCACTTCCTCTTTGAACAAAAAATCGCTACTATAGCATAGCAAAAATAAATCATTTGACTTGTACTAACTTAATATAAAGAATTTTACAGAAAACACACCAGTGAGAGGAATGCTTTTAATTGCTGCAGAGGGCTCTGACTGGGGGCCTCACTTTACAAAGTGGGAAGGTACAGTTTTCAAAACAGCATCTTGGCAGCAGCTCTGCAGTGTAAAAGGCACAGGCCAAGCAATCCAGCTGGGCAGCAGCAGTGCTGTTTTGCAGGGGATGTCAGTACAGGAGTACAAGAGAATTCCTTATCTCTGTCTATTCTTGTGTATGTTGGACAGCACTGTAGAGACCTCTGGTGCATCTGGACACACTTCTTAACAGTTATGAGCACCCTTCCAGTGAAGATCTTTCAGTACCTTTGGCTAAAATTGTTACAGGTTTAGTGAAGAAACAGGGACCAAAATTCCAGTATTACATCCTCTTCAAGGGTGTATGATGTTACTTGGTTTAGATGTGCAGACCTTGTCACTGTGCCTTTGAAAGCTGAATGTGAATCTCTAAATGCAATATAAGAGTAGTGACTTGCATGGTATGGGGAGGAAACTGCTGCAGCCCATCATATGTAGACAGAAATATTTAAATTTCTGCATCCTAATGTGAATGAGTTCTAGTTGTAGCCAGTCTAACTCAGTTATTGAAATTGCATTTTTTCTCGTGTGCTGCGTTAAAATAATGTTCTCAGGGCTGTCTCTAATAAGTGATAATTTCTTAAATTGTTTGCTTTTTCATTTTTGGAGTGTAATAGTATAAGATTTTCTCAGCTACCTTTCCAATTACATTTACTGTACATGACTCTTAATGAAGCAACAGTGAATCTTAAAATAGAGAAAATCAGCTGTCTGGTCAGCTGCAAGGAAATGCACTTGTGGATTTTTTTGTGCATAAAGCCAAGAAACCACTGGAATCAGATGGGTTTATCACAAAACTTTAGGTATTAGGTGGGAAACAATCCCAGTGTCTTGGTGTGGTAATAGTGCGTGTACCATGGTGGAGCTGAGAGCACAAATGCCTGTGGCAGGATTTGAGAAACCAGGGATATGCAAGGAAATGTTGTAAAAGATGGAGGTGTGGTAAAGAGTGATAGTTTTGTAACAACTTCCTGGATTGATTCTTCATGTATGTTTTGTAACATCCAGTATTAGAATGAAATTAATTCTTTTACCCCTCATTATTTGATTTGTAGACTGTGACTCTTCTGCAAGAATCTGAGGCGGTAGCAAATGATCTTACTTTCATAGTTCCATTAAAGTAAATCCTTTCCTCCTTGGTCTGATGTCCTGTATGCAGTGATAGTTTCCAATAAAGGGCTTTACAGACTGTTAAATTTCACTTTCACGCTTTTCAATATTTATAGCATAAAAATCAATCTAAGCAAGTCAAACTGCAGGCCTACGATTGTTCAGTTTGCAAGACCATTATATATGTTAATATATTGTTATATACATTAATGGAACTGTTACGAAAGCACAGCTTTTTAGAACGTCGTACTTCTAGTGAAATACAGAACAGTAATTAAATGAAAAAGGATGATGTTTGAAAGTAATTCGAGGTCCATCTAATTCAATTAGTACTGTTGAAGAAACTCTTTGCCTTTCAGAACATAGTTTGTAAAATCCACAGCCTACTGTGAAGCCATTTTTGAGGGTATTTGTCTTTACTGAAACCTGAACTAACTTCTAGATTTTTGTAGCACTGTCTTGTTGAAAAATAATGCTTTAGCCAGCTTACATCCAGCAATGGCTGTCATGATGGAGCCTGGAACCAAGCTGGGAAAAGATGAGTGGTTTTGTTAGGGTGCTTGGTTGTGAACTGGCACAATTCAGGTCTTGGCATGGTTCTTTCTGACTTGGTAATGTTTATAAGAGAGCAGACAACTGCTATTTTTGGACACTTCCCAAATCATTTAAGCATGAATTCTAGGAGTTTCTTTAGAGGTATCTTTGAAGGCATTACGCAGAATTGTCACAGCACTGGGATCTTCCTGGTTTGTAGTCCGTAGGATATTTGACTGATGTGAACAGCCAGGTTTTTCACAAAACTTCTAAACCTGCTGTTAGTTAACATAACTCTCACGTGGAAATAATCCACTTTTATAAAGGTGATGTTGTTTTGACTGGTTTTTTGTTATTTCAGTCAGTAGGATGTACCCTGACCACCAGGTTTTACACAAACACTGGTCAGAGAAATCAGTGGTGGTAGCTGAGACTGTACTTCTGTTCCTCAGTTCTTTGCTAACAGTGAATGGAGTGCCTGTTTCCAAAATACAGAATTTTTGTTAACTTCTATAGACCAAAATCCATTTGTGAATATAATTCTGCTCTTGCAGCTTAATTTATTTTTTCCTGTGGAGCTTAGAATATGCTTCTCTGTTTGGCAAGGCAGGTTTCTCCTGTTCCATCAGGTTCCTGTTGCTGCCAGATTTGTGTTGGTTTGGGTGGGAATAGCAAATGATTCAGTTGTGGCTTACAACCTCTTTGGTACTTTTGTTCAACAGAGTCCCTCACTGACCTTGTTGGGTGACTATAACATCTGGCTGCATGTATGGGAAGGTTAATTTGATAGGAATTCATAATCCATCACCCATGGGTGGTGTAAGCAAATGTTTTCTGTGTGAATAAGAGAGCATTTTCATTTCTTGTTTTCTTACTGCAAATTTCAGGGGGCTAAAAAGAAAAATAAGGTCAGAAAGAAATTAGCAGTTTGCAACAGGTACCCACTGTCTTTAAGGCTGTGAACTTTTAGTTGTTTAGAGAAATTCTTCAGCTTGTAGCAGCTATTATAATGCTATTTGTGGGAATTAAAGCCAATATATCAGTATATATCAGTAGTTGCTCGTTAAGGCTTGTGAATGCCAATGCTAAAAGTCGCCTGCTAGCTATAATGGTCATCCGAGAATATTTGGTAGTAACATGACCAGTAATTATGGATGAGATTAGAAACTGCAAGTGAAAGTGAGCTTATGTCCTCAGAGTGAAATAAGAAACTTGTGTGTGCTTGGGCTCTCCTTTTCTTAGGCGGAAGGAAGGAGTTAGGTAACTTCCTTTTGTTATAAACTTGACCTTGAGATTTGAGAAATGTGAGAAATATATTTCTGTTCTCTTAAAGGTGCAATCAGGTTATTGTCAACTTCAGTTTATTTAAAATTCAACTTGCAAATACATTCAAACATTTTTTTAGATCAATAATTTCATGCATACAACTGATACAGTTTCAAGATGTGTATTGATTTGGTATAACAGCAGACTTCTGCTCTCTGTCAAAACCAAATTATTCATCCTGCTTCTTTGGTGTATAAGAAATTGAGAAAGCTGTGGAGACAAAAATATTCCCCTTCCTAATGGATTTTTAAGCATGCACGTGCCCTAGTGAACTCTTCAAAAGCAAGCAGTAGTCTTCATCTGAAAAGACTATATCCAACCTTTTGTCAGGCTTCAATCCATAAGTAAATTTTGAGGGTTCATGAATACTTTTTTTCAGAAATGAAATCATGGCGTGATTCTGAAAACCAGACTGAACTGGTTGATCGGTGGTCAGATCTGAGGGTTAGTCCTGGGCACAGGCTGGGGTGGCCCTCGGAGCTGCCAGGGGTCGCAGCATATGGAGAGAAAACTTTTTTTTACCTCATTTCAGCCCCACTGCTGAAATTCTGACAATATTAGAACTGAACTGGCTCACTGAGGGGATAAGGTGGGAATGGGAGCTGTTGAGAGTGTGCGTCATTGGGAAGGAGTGGAAAGTGGGACAAATGGTAGATGTGGTAGATCTCTTTTAGCAATCTTAGCAGGGGTGGAATCTCAGAGCAGTGCAATGTATTTCATGGAACTGTGCCCTTCAGGTAATTTTGTATGCTGTAATCAGTATTTGTGAGCTTGTGCATCACCAGAAAAATCCCTTTTTTGCCTTTGTACCAAATTATAATCAGAGAAGTATGAAAATTTTTGAAACCTTTACCCTTTGGTGAAGGGATAATCTTCAACTCATCCAAGAGTAGAGTTAAATAATGGGTTTAAACTAGAGCAAAGCTTCTAGCATATTATATGGAAAACGGAAGAAATAGCTACCAAGTCTTCATAATCAAGTTTTTTGTTGCTATAAAACTTGGTGATCTTTAATTAAATGCAAATGTAAAATTATCTTCAATTAATTGGATGTTAAGATCCTTCCAGCTGTGAAGTGTAGCCAGAAGTATATCTCAAAAGTGTGGTTAGACTTTCCATATATTTGTCAATACCCTGATAATTCTGGAAAATTTTAAATCTCAAAATTAAAACTTAGAAAACCAGATTAATACCTAGGGTGTTCTCTGATGTATCAAACAGTGTATGAGCTGGTGTTAGCAAGAAGTTGGTATGAAGTCTCAGTAGTCAAAAAGATGCTGTTTTCAGCTGAGCTTGATTGAAAAAGGAGCCAGTGTATTCTTGGCAATGCACAAAAACCATCCTACCAAGGTATTTTACAGTCATCACATAGATCACTAAATTTTTTTCAAATGTCAATCTATTGTGAAAATGAAATTTCTTAAGGCAAAATTGTATTTGTGAAAAATACAATGTGCTGTTTGCTCTGAAAGGAAGTTGTGCTTGCCTCTTACCACTGAAGCAGCAGACTCCCAAATGTTATGCCTGTATAGTAGTCAGCTATGGGCTAGAAACAGTGAGAGAACAAAAAATTAGTTTATTAGATTGCCTGCTTAAAAAAAAAAAAAGCCTGCAGCTAAATTTCTGTTAATTCCAAATTTATCTTGGTAGTGATAAAAGTTGTCTTTAAAACTCAAAAAGACATGTTAGATGATGCTTTAAGTGCTGCGTAAATGTTACCCACTGTTCTGAAGTCAGGCCCTATGTACTCTATCTTGAATGACAGCAAGCAGGTTTGGGGAATTAAAAGAGCATTCAAAGGTTCAAGCACTTGGGAATTATTCCACATGTTTAATGTAAAGTTCTCCTTATTTGGACAATAAGAGGCACGTCTCACCTCACTAATTTTGGAAGAAGCCATGAGTGCTGCCCCTGTTCTTAGGCATGTAGTTTACCGCTGGTACTGGCATTGAGCATGTCCAAGAACATGCCTGAGGAACCAAGTCCCTTAAGGGAAGGAGCATCCAGTTCCAGGTTGCTGGAAGTGGGGACTCAGTCCTGTCAGGACTGGACAAGCAGCAGAACTTGAGGGTCAACAGTGTAGTTAAATGAATGGAGACTTTGAGCCCTTTCAGCTAGGAGAGAGTTTGAATCCAGCTTTGGATTTTCTTCCTCTGTTACATTTTCTTCTCACTCAGATCTGTCTTCATCCCTGGGATTCAGAATATTCAGTAGCCTCCATCAAATAGTGCTTTTTCTAGTCATGTATGCATGTGCAGTCATATAATATGTCCATTGGTAGTAATATAAAAGGTGCAACAGTGAATAAATACAACAAATAGTGGGAGTAATTGGGATGTAGCATTTGGGATGGAGTCCGAGAGTACTGAATGGGATCCAGTTCATTTGTTGCATCAGTATTTGCTATACAAACTCCTTGAGGGGACATTTGCTTTTAGCAAACCACGTAGGTTGGTGGTTCTCCCTCATGAAGCTGAGGTGCTACAGTTTATACTCATTGAACTTGCACAAATGCCTCGTCTCTTTTTCCAGGTTCTTTGTGCTGTGTAAACTTGAGTCATAATTACTGCTGTTGCCAGGAGGTGTCTGTTCATTTTTTTTCTGATGATCCATTGGCATTTTGCTCGATCTTAACTACACGATGAAATCTTCACTTTCCAATTAGGTTCAGGTAGTTTTATCTTTCGTTTGCATCTTGATTTAAAGCAGTAATCCTCATTTCCTTTTTGTGTCATATAGTTGGGAGAGCTTCTGTACTTTGGATTCTTAGGCTGCAGCCTTTTGAGTCAAGTAAAGGTGATTAAACAATGACACTTTTGCACTGAATACTCTTCTCAAATTATTTTATTTTGTTAAAAACTTGTAATATCATTCAGTGGTCAAGTCACTTGAATTTCCTTTGTTCAGTCTCTCTAATCACTTTATCTGTTATCTACTGGGATTTTTTTGAAGGCAAAAGGTTGCTCACAATAAAAGCTGGAAAAATAAGTTGTGACACCTGCCAGACCTTTATCATACACATCATGGGGGGAATTCCTTTCAGATGCATCTTTAGAGCTCCTTTCTAACGTTATTTACAGTAGAAAAATTACTGGTTGACAGCTGAAGGTGGTGACTTATTTCTCATCCTGTGTATGTGACTTGTTGAATAAATACCTTGGTTGGCTTTTTTGAACAGCTTCATTGAGTGACAAGCTGGATGTTATATGATATTCCTGTCTTGTTTTTTTTTTTTTAAATCTGTATTTTTTTCAAAAAGGATTAGATATTGAAATGTTTTTTAGGAACAAGCTGGAAGAAACACTTCCTGGGAGCAGGTGGATTTCTGATAAGTACTTAATAATTCTGAAATTTTACTGATCTGAAAACTGAGACTCACTGAAGCAGCATATGTGTAACAGGTGGTCTAAGCCATGTAGATGCTGTGCATAAATTAGTTGTTTAAAACTGAGCCTGTACTGATTAATAAGGAATCTTTTTGTTACTGCTGTCTTCTGAAATCAGTCTTGTAATAGTTGAAAGTTAGTACTATGGAAAGGAATCTGAAGAATATAAATTACTTTCCTGTGGAAAGGCTGGTGTTATACATATACAGGTTTCTTTCTTGAAACTTATGACACTTTCCTCTTAGCTGACCCAGTTACCTGGAATAATTTTCACTTTGCAATATTGTTTATCAAGTAAAGGAAAAAAGCACTCCTTAGTGGTGATAAAAATCGTTCTAGTATACTAAAATATCTCTTTTATTTTTCATGTGTTCTGTAAGGACTTTTCATCATAACAATTTAGGTGATTGTCCAATAGTGTCTTCATTTGTAGATGTTTAATATTGATGTAATACTACATAAATGACACTTTCTGTTGGGAACTGGCCTCTGGCACTGAGGAGGATCTTTGCATGGTGCTGGTCTAGGTGAGGGTGTGACTTGAAGTACTGATAAAATCTTAGAAGAGAAACCAAGGTAAGTTTGTAAAGTAGAGAACAGACTGTTACATTGTCTTATAGAGGTAATTTTAAAATAAGACTTTGGACAATAGATAGAAAATAAACATAAGAAGGAATGCAATGTTATTCTGCAGATACTTGTTTTCTGTTTTGCGCTGTTTGTTGCACTGGGATTCATCTTCAGAATCACCAAAACTTCAGTATAGATCTGACTTTTAACTTGTAGTGAGAGTAGGTACAGATAAAACTCGTGTAGTGTTTTCTGTAATTGGAGCTTGATTACCTGGGCTTTTGTAAATTTAATGCTCAAATTGACTTTTTAATGTCAGTGGCATAAGTGGTTAGAAGATATGTTCTAGAGGAAGCTACAGCTCAGAGTTTACGAAGTCACACGGTTTGGTTGGCTCCTTGCACTGTACAATATATGACCAAAAGGCAAATCTATGGGAGTGGATTCTAAACCAAGTCTTAGCTTATGAAGGGACAAACATAGTTTAAAAAAAAAGGCAGTCTTTGTGTTCTCATGTGCTCTAGGCTCTGAACCTATCTTTGTGCAGCTTCATTTCAGTAGAAACCAGCTAAAGAAGAAGAAAGGTTGAGTTTTATGTTTTTCTGTCTGTGTGGTGTAAACACATGCAGCAAGTGGGGATGAAGAAAATCTCCATTTTGAGGCCATCTGTGTTGGTTCTTTTGTCTGAACCTGACAAGAGGTCATGGCAGATGGTGGGGTCACAAAGTCTGGCTTCTCGGGCTTGATAAAATGTGTTCATAAAGCTGGAAGAATACCAACTGTTCATACTGGCTGAAGAGCACTGTGGCAAGGGATTCTAATAGTTTAGGGCCAATACCTTCTGGATCATTAGGCTTGACAGCAAATAACTTGTCAAAGATGCACCTAGTTTGCTTATCTGTAAATGAGTTAAAACTGATCAGCAGTTATGTTCTTAGCTACATTTTATTTGAGTAAATTACTTTTAAAGCCTCTTAAAGAAAGAGAGGGAGGTCAGACTGCAACATGAATTTTGGCCAGAGCTCCAGGTGATGGATTTGGAGAGTTCATCTGCAAAAGAATAGGCACAAAGATCATAATTTTCAGATGCATTGCAAGGATTCAGTATTTGCTCCTTGCCATAACCTCTGTAGCTTTATGGCTTCAGGTTTCAGGATTACTACCAAATCCAGTAGCTCCTTTCCCCAGGGTGGGAATAGATACCTCTTTGTAGTATCTTCTCTGAAGCCAGAGAAGCATTTGTGTTATTTTCTTGGATGTTTTGTGGTGAAACTAAAATGTACAAGTTTTCACAGGAGAATGTCTTAGTAGAATTGTTTGGTGTTCACGTGCTGGAGTTACTGCTTAATTATGGCTGCAATAAAGGGAGGCACTAAGGAAGATAAGTACAACTCAGTCAACAGGAAGTGGAGGACACCTCTAAGTTAAATAAAATGGTTTTCCACTAATAGTTTAATTGATATGATGTCTGAATAAACCAAGAAATCTGTAGAAACAGCCTAGGATTTGAAATTCTCCTGGGTTATCCAAAACTACTAAAGTAGTAATGGGATGTGATGGTAGAGTTCCTCATTAGTTACACACACTACTGAGACAACCGCTGGCACTTCCCTGAAGGGAAGACATTCTCAAGCCATTCTGAGAGGAAATGGCATGAATTGCATCCTGCTTTTGTAGCTGGTGAGTTCTGCTATTAATGGTCATGACTTTGATAAGTAGTTTAGATATCTTCCTAATTCTACTGAATTGACTCCACACTTCAAAGTGTGAACAATTTTCTCTCTCTCTTACTCATCCAAATGCAATTCAAATGTCTTTTGTAGTCCATTTTTAACTGCAAGTAGTACTTATAAAGTACTTTCAAGGTACCTAAACACTTCTTCAGGTTAATTCTATCTTTAAAATGGTTTATGCTGACAGCATTGATTTGTAACTTTTCTTCTGTTTTCTCTAAGACTTCTGGAAAAGTCATTTAAAAATAAGTAACTTTAAACTTTTTTTTGGTATACCGAAATTTTTGTCTTTTCCTGGAATTCTAATGTTATCATTCTAACAACACAGGTTTAATAAAAAAGCATGAGAACATTAAAAGATGAGTTAAAGCTGAATTGTTTTTTTTCTTGCATTTTTCCTGAAAAATTTTGAATGTTTTCTGTATATATACGTTTCATTAAAAGCCTTCTCTGTTGTTGGTGGCTAAAGAGACAGTGGAGAGAAGTAATTCGCTTTCATTTCTAAAGCCAATCTGCATTCAATGCAAAAGATTGGATAGTTTTCATAACAAAACTTTAGTAATGATACAACATGGTTTGCTAGCACATTAATGTAGTCAGGCCTTTATGTAAGTTGGGCCTTTATATAAAAGATTTCATCTCTGCCTGTTCCAAGTAATGAACATGTTTAGTATCTCTGCACAACCTGACTACTGTGGTGATTATTTTGTCGGAAGCTTGGGTTTCAACTAAGACATTTCATTAACTGTCTTACAGGATGTTCATTTTAAAGATTCTTTGAAGATGAAAAGGGATATCTTATGGCTTTATGAAATATAAAGCAATACTGTCTGACATGACGGCAAAAAATGTAAGTATAACTGTTTAACATGTGTTACTTTTCATATTGGCATTCTGCCAGTCACTTCTGACTTTCAGAATTGTGTGGACAAATACAAGAAATCAATCACAAAGGCCTTCAATTTCAGAAATCCTGTCTGATTTTTGTATGCCACAGATATGTACCCCATCATCTTCCTGCAGTATTTTGATAAATTTAAACTGGTTAGAAGCTGTTTAAGCATGTGGAGTTTACTCAGCTGTGAGTCAGGTTGATAAATGAGGCAATGCTTGATGCTGTTTTCATATTGATCCTTTCAGATCCCTTCCAGCTTGAGATATTCTGTCAGTCTGTGATTCCTCTAACTTTCTTCAAACTTATGTGAAAGCTGCACATTTTGTTGAATCTTCTCACCTTTGCACCTCTGTAAAATCTTTCTACTGAGTCTCAAATCTCAAGAAAGAATAGAAAGACTGCATATTATTTTGCTACTGTTGGTGCACTCTTGGTTTCTAGAAGACTGAAGGCCTTCTCATTTCTTTGCTTGCTCATTAATCAGCCTGTAGTGGTGTCTTGAGGCTCTATATTTGACTCTACAATCCTGAGTTCTGAGGAAGCTTAAGAAATGTCTTAACATCCTGACTTTAATTTTCTGCCTAATTAGCTGTGCTTTCTGAGGTACACAGCTAGTATAGAGCACAGTTCTGATTAATCCTGGTGATCAGTGAATTGAGTATGACTTTGGGCCCTGAGCAATTTGCCTGTTGACTGCCTTTGACAGGGCATCCTGCATTCTAGTTAAATCTGAGTGGGTTTAGGAATCAACACCACCGAAGAAGTGCCCCACAATGAAAGTGCAGGTAGCCTAGGACTGTGCTTTGTTCAGTAACTGCAAAAGGTTTTGTGCATATTGGGTAAGATTGGTGCCAATGACATAGTTTGGTTAAATTAATTCTCAAGTGTTGGAAATTTGTTGGCTTTATTAATAGCTTCATTTGTTGTGTAGTTCCAGGCTTTGAGGTGTCTTATATCTCACTTTTTGATTCAAGTTTACCAAGACATAAAGCAAACTGATGTGTATATTCAAATGCCTTTGCTTATTATTTCATATGTCATATTCAGCTCTAGTACAAATAAGTAATTCTACTGATGTATGTGGGACAGCTGCACAAATCCAGGTCATTTGTGGCTTTGACCTTTTGTTCAATGCAGTCAAAGGATAAATACCAATCCCAATAAAATCCATGGAGTGTTGTGTAATAGTCATAGAGTGGCATGGGTTGGAAGGGATTTCAGGAGGCCATCTACTCTGGTGTTTTGTGTAAAGCTCTTTGACACTGCAACCCAGTTGCTTGGTGCTTTTTTCAGGGCTCCATCAGGGCTTTGGGTTTCGAAAATCTCCGAGGACAGACATGACATTCAGTCTGGGTAACCTGCTCTTGTGCTGAATATAGAAATATAATTTTGTTTACTTCAGCACAATGCTGTGGTTACTTTAGGGAAGAAATATTTTATTGGTATGCATGCTTAGAAATTTTGCATATCAAACTCATGCAAACCTTGTCAGATACCTAATATTTATGGGTTTATTTTTTTTTAAATCAGCTACTGTGGTGCAGATGAATGTAGGACGCAGTTTTCTTGTTTACCTGTTCATATGGTGGTCATATGCTTATGTCTTTATTGGTAGCACTTCTTAGGATTTTCCCAACCATGATTACTCAGAATTGCACACTAAGGGCAATAGTGTCAGACCTGGTGTTTCCTGATGCTGTTAGAAGGCCATAATACTTCTGAATTTGCAGAGTTGCAGGGTTTAGATTCTGTGTATGCCTGGGGGTTTCTGCAGCTGAAAACCTGTTTCAAATGTAAGGTTAGTATTTGTTACAGTGTCAGAAATGGTTTAGTGATCTGCAGAACGAGTTGAGGAAGAGAGTTGCTTTATGAGAGTACTTCCATCATTCTCCTTTATGTTGAAGCATCAAGGAAAGGAAATTTTAAAGTACTGGAGTTTGGGCATCTTTCAGGAAACTCTTGAAGGGCTCATGTCTCTGTCAAATGTGCACAGCGGGAAGCTGCCACCTCTGCATTCTGTAATCACTGCCCCTCATCTGGGCATGTCTGTGCTCCTGCTGCATCACAGCCCTGTGCAGTGAACTATGTCTGGAATGGCTTTTCACCTTGCAAGGAGCTGTGTTGAACAGCCTTCTGTCCAAGGCAGCTGGTGCTTCAAGCATGTGCCAGAATGTTCCTGTACATTGAATGTATATGCAAGATGAATAACCTTCCCCATCGCTGTTCTTCCTTCCTAACTCTGAGTGTGTGGTGGGAGAATTATCCAGACCTCACTGCTCATTTTCTTTGAGTGCAGGACCTTTTCTGTTATCTGCTTGTGGAATATTGTTTATGGGTAAGTTGACCTTCCTTAGAAAACTAATCCACTACCAAAGAAGCTATGAATAATAAAATGTTGAATAAAAGTTACAGGTTCTCTTGGAAGAGAGATGTTTATGTGCCTACCATATACACTGTACCCAGATGTAATTCAAATCATCCTGTCCAATTGGGTTATTTCATTCTTTACTTATATGAGAAAATGTGGTTTTTTTCTTGCCTGTTTTGTATCTCCTTTCCCATTGGTCCTTCAGGTAAAAAGACACCAAAACAGTATTAACAAATCGATTAAAAAAAGAGCAAATACTCATGGTAAATTTATTTTTAGTTTACTCAAACAAATTTTTAGTTTCAGTTCTCAAACAAATGAGTGGTATAACTTCAGCAGGTTTTTTGAGTAAGACTCTTCATTTTGATTGTGAAGTTATTTGTCAGTGCTTCTCAGAGGGTGGCTGTCTTGCCATAGATAAGGTCAGTCAAATGGCTGTGACATTCTCCTTTCACATGTCAGCATGGAAGAAAGTTGAACTGCTGAGGTTTGTCACGGAGACTTGCCCAGCCAAGAAGTAGAGAAGGCTGGTCTTCAAGGCAAGCTGCAAGAGCTGCTCATGGCAGTTGGCCCCATCCAAGACTCTGGCTGTGACTCCTTTCTTTCCCCTCACCCTGTTTGGAAACTTAGTCACCTAACAGGAAAGGCAAACAAACCTCGAAGATATTTAGTAGTATGCAAAGGCCTGCCGAGTCCTTTCTTCATCTTCAATCATGGCTGGGTTCCTTGTGCTGCAGATGAACAGAAGCAGGAGTCCAGCTCCTGCCATGCCCAGTAATCCAGACACTCTGGATCAGTGTTATAAAGCTGAATATAACAGGAGCAGTACAAAAGTAACCAATTATACCATTTAAGCATTGGATTGTTTTCTGGCTTCAGCTTAGGAGTTGTTAAGTACAAGATTCCCAAAAGCAGCATGTGGTCTGTCTCAGATAACAACGTGGCCTGGGACCTCTTGAACACCGAGATGGAATCGGATAAAGGTCTTGATGTGCAGCAGTATCGTAGTGTTGCATCACACATTGCTTCTTCTGAGGGCTTAGATAGGATCATTCTTCTGCAACAGAAACAAATTCATTTAGATCTGCCACATTTCTCACTTCACTTCTCATGAAATTCAAGCTTGTTTTCAGGCTCTTCTAAACTTAGATACCAGGATTACAAAGTTGAGAAAACTGCTGCTCTTTATAAATGCGCTACTAGGACCACTGTAATGAAAACAACATAGTTCTGTGCAAATTGAAGTTCTGTAATTCTGTATCATTTGGATTACTGAAGTACAACATACACACAAAAAGACCCTCTCAAGTACTTTGTTGCATTTTCTTCTAAATCTTTCAAAGAATTAAATGTAAAAGTTATAATTTTTATTCTGACATCGTACTTGTATGTCATCTTTAGTGTTTGATTAAAACACTGATCTGAATTAATAGGGAAATGTATAGTTGCAGCTCTAGAGCTGAATGTTCAATAGTGAACAAATTTCAGCACTGTCTTTGAAGATGTTCCTTGTAATTCTTTCTCTTGGAATGAGTTGAGGCCCATAATCTAACATGATATGTATCCCTGTGGACCCCTGTTTTTCCCCTGAATTTAAAATTTCTCCCAGTTGTGTTGTTCTAGTTGCTGCAGAGGCAGGCAGGGGTCCTGGGAGGAGCTGACACTGTTGTTTATGTAAAGCCAGCAGAGGTGAACCAGCAGTGCAGCCTCTTCCCTTTGGCTGGGTGCTGGAACAGCCTTGCCATGCTTTGCACTGTGCCTTTTCCAACCGTGCCAGCCTCTGGTTAAACATCTCCTCAGGAACATATCCTCAGTGTAGGGAACCACAGTGGCCTCTTACCACATGGGCGTTTCTTGAGCCCAAGCACAAGGGATCCTGGAGTGCTGCTCTTTTCCTATGGCTCTGTCACCAAACCGTGCTAAGGAGATGCTTTGGGTTGTTTTTATGTCTTCCTCCCTTGCCTTGTCCGGGTGTTCCTGCTTCGGCCCTCCCCAGCCCTGCTGCATCGCTGCTGCGTCGCTGCTGCACCGCTGCCACCTGCTGGGAGACAACCCGGGAATGGGAAGGAAAATGGGACATCTCTCTTTGGACACAGCCTCTGGCCACACCGCAACAGCCCAAGCGCCTGAGAGTGTGGGAGGGTCTAGCTGGGTGTGCAGGAAGGACAGGAAAGAGCTAGTCCGATACTGACAACGTCTGAGATAAACTGAGGAGCTGTACTAAGCATCTCCAAGGGCTTCTTTAGAGAAGCACATAACTGAGCTCATTTGGGCAGTGTTTTACAATCAGAGTAGTGCAGAAACAGTTATCTTCTTACTTGTTTTCTGATGGGGAAAAATTTTTAGTAGAAGTATTTTCAAGAGTCTGTCACAATGCTGCGTGCAGGTTTTCCCCTACAAAAATTATTTGCTGGATCTAAGGTCTCTAATCAGAGTTGAGAGTCTGAATGATTATAGTAGTTATTCTTTTGTCTTGAGTAGTTTATTTTAGTTAAGTTGCTACTGTTTAATTTACCTAAAATTAAATTATGCTCCAACTTGAATGTATTAAAATTCTTCAAAGTGGGCCCTAGCATCGATTCCATTATTGCTACATATATCTGTAAAATAAAGCAAAATGTTTGATCCTTCATCCTATGATTGCCTTCTTTTAACTTGGCTAGTGGACCCTTTGTCCCAATGATTTACAGAAGTACTCAAATTTTATAATATTTTAAAAAGAGGTTAGGATATGAGAGACTTCCAGTCTCTTCTCTTCCTCATCCAGGAGCTGTGATCTTGTATTTTTCTGTACAAACTACACCTTCCTATGCTTTGTGTGCATGCCAAAGTCTGAGTTGCACTATTCTGTATAAGATTTAAGTTTTCCACGTTTCCAGTAGCTTGCCCTCAGTAAATCAATGTATGTTTGAAGACTAGGGAATTTATTTAGAATATATCAATAGTCTCATCTCAGACCTGTAGACTGTGCAGCTTAGCACTGAGGCAACTGGATATGGGCAGATTTCTGCTGTGTTATTGGTGGCAGCTGCTCCCTTTGACTTGGAGGGAATGGTGCCTTATACCATAATAGCGAGAATGGGCTAAATGGGTCATATATAGTACACAGCCAGAATTTTCAGGGTGTTTTTTAGGTAACAACTCAATTAAAAGTAGAGTTTGTCTTCATATGTACACAGTAAATGTCCTGGATACCTTGCCTTGAGTCTCATGCTTTTGTTAAACTCTACTGTCCACAGGATTATGATGTTTCATAATGCAGAAAGTTGCTTTCATAATATTGTTAGTTGCATATTAGAAAGCATAGAAAGGTTTATCATATTTTAAGACTTCAAAAATGTTTTGTTCAGGTTGGTGTGACTTCCACAAATGGAGACTTGAAAGGATTTATAGATCAGAACCAGAGTCCAACAAAAGGTAAGAGAATTCTATTCGATACATACATGAAGACTTACTTCACTGCATATGGTTGATTGATTTCTGCCCCACCCTTAAAGTTCCCTGATTCTGTTACAGTCAAAATAACAAAGGCTAAGGATGATGTCATACTTCTAAATGTTCTGCACAATTGTATTTTGTCCTACACTGTTTTACCTTAGCACTTCTAGATTAATCACTTTTAACTCAAAAACAATTCATGGTCATAACAGCTATGGTATTCCAGTAAAATAAACCCCTTATCTATATTAGAAAACTCGAGGATTTGTAGTTCAGGAAACATTTCAATCAACCTTTGTCAGTAAATACTGGTTTGCTTTTATCCACTGCAATAAACCAGTGTATGTAGTAACAGGAAGGTTGATTTTTGGCTCATGCCATCAAACCTAAGTGACTGAAAAAATGAGACAGTCTAAACAGAAAATGGCTGGAGCTACAGTATCTTCCGTTTTCTAAACTTTGCAGAACATGACAGACTGGTGGAGGCCTTTGAGAATTATTTATTGCACATTGGTGAGATAATTGCCCTTTGTGCTTCACTGTTTTGTGATTATTGTGTTGTGATGCTAGGGAAGACTAAGTACAGCATCTTCAAATGATTTCTGAAACAAGCAATTAATTTGTCCAGAAAATAACTGAATAACTTTTTAAAGTATTGGTCATTACTGTTAGGAGTATCCCAGTGACCTGTATCCCACTCTTTATCAGATTTTGCTTCTGGGATGATGGATGCATTATTACCTCCATTTCTGTATATTTTATAAAATGTTATGATCTAATAATTTTTTTTTAATGTTGAGGTATAATTACAAATTGTTGCCATCTCTATTGAAATACAACATCTTGTTCACAATGGATTACTCCTCTTAGAACATCAAATATTCCATAAAAGCTGGGGAAACCTGTACAGATACAGCCAGTATCTAAGCTGTTTCTTACTTTCAGTCTAAAGTATCCCTTACTTCTTTTGGTGTGTCTACTGTTGAACTCTGTAAATTAAGGAGGGGGGAAAAACTTCAAACAGGCATTCAGATCCACTATCTCTTAACAGGGCCTTGTGAGCTTCCTAGTGAAGGCAGTTTGTTGGAGTTTTTTTTAATATCCATTATTTAAATTAAATTATTTGCTATAGTAAAAATAAAGGCAGTTTATTGCTACATATCTGAGCCTATTTATAATGTGCTTTCATAGTATTTTTAGACTGAAGCATGATGGATTTATGATATGTTCAAGAACAAAGGAGAGAGGCCATTTGCTCTAATGAAGACCTTCTTGAAAATATCAGATCTCAAGGACTAAAAATTTTTGCTTAAAAGAAAGTTACATTTTTCTTTTCTTTCCAGAGAGAAAATTCTGGTGTTTATTTATTTGCCTCTAGCCCAAACAGTATTGCTTTAATGGAACACCTCAGATTCCCGTGCTGAACCTTGAGCACACAGAAAATTATTTGCAAAATGTCTTCCTTTTTATTAATGAACCCTAATATTTTATTTTTCTGTGAAATCTTTTGTGAAATTCTAGGTTTACTGGATCTAATTTAGAAAAATGCTGTTCTGCTTTACGTGAGCCACTGCCCTGTCCCTTTGCCTGGTGGCAGCAGCTTGGCTTCTTTGAGGGTGCTGTTTCAGACTGCATGAGGATGTCTTGAGACACCAAGTCAGCTGTTGCTGTTTCTGTACTCACACAGATACTGCAGTCTCTTTCCATAGCTTTACCACCACGAGATAGTGGCTGTGTTGGGGAAACTTTCTGTCTTTGTCTCACTAAAAATGCCTAATCAAAGTAGCTGATCACGTGACCCTTGCACTTCAAAATGGATTTCTCTACTTTTATTCCATTCACAGGCTTAGTTTTCAAAATCTCCTTTCTCCTTAAGTTTTTCCCCTGAACCATCTGAGGGAGTTACTCTGTTGCTGCTGTTGCAGTGTTTGTTTGATCAGGCTCCATTTATCTTTCCCACCATTACCTTTAATGTCCTTTACCTTCAGGGTCCATGCACAGCCTCTGGGTGTTTTCCTGGTGTATTTCACTACAGGAGAAGTTAATGCTCACAGACTGCTTAGGTATTGCAACCTGATCTGTAATTTTAGAGTACTGCTGTGTCACTTTTGCTGATTTTTAAATCTGAATTAATGTTACTACTACTAACTCCACTACTAACTACTAACTAATGTTACTACTACTACTGAATTAATACTACTAATGAACTAGGTTGACAAGTTGGTTGGTTTATTTAGGAGTTCAGTTTTCTTATAACTTGCTTCCTGTGTCTGTTAGTGAATATTGTCATCTTCCTGCTGCAGTTTTTTTTCATTCAGGCTTTTTAGGATATTTTCAGCATTTATGTTTTTATCTCTTGTGTAGATGATGTCTAGGGGGAAAAAAACATTTCGAATACCCAGTATATCTAAATGCAATGCAAATTGACTAAGGAATTTGATGCTTTAAATGTGATGATTGTAGAATCAAAACATATGCATCCAATTTTTTAATCCTCATAAAAAGACTTGCTGCCTTATTCTGAAAGGAACCAGATTTTTTCCCTTCATGTGTCTAGAAGAAATTTCACAGTGCTCAGCAGAGCATTATCTCAAATGCTGTTCACTTTGTTTAGTGAACAGTTCTAGTTCAACAGACAATTCACTTCCCTACATGTGTTCCCTTTATCTCATAGGTAACAGGCTCTTTTGGCTAAAAGCCCCTCCATTTGCAGCTTGTTCCTTCTGCTTGAAATGAACATTCATTGGATTTGAGAGGGAATGCCACATGCAGATAGCTTTTGACTGATGGCCATGGTACTCACCTAAGGCCAGGGACTGCTTGTGCAAGGACCACCGTTGGGTAAAACATTTTAGTAGCCTGTGCAGCACAGTCAGGATATCTCCTTTCCCAAAGTCTTTTCAGTTGGTCTTTGACATAGTAGATTCTTATTGTTGCAGTCAAAATTGTTCAGCTGTGACAGGCTGGGCTGGGCTGGGCATGCTTCATTTCCTTACCTGAAATTACTAGTGATTGAAATTATTCCTTTAGGAGACCTGCATTTTGATTTTCCCAGACAGAAAAAAAATAGCTCTTAATCTCATTGTTTAGTAAATGAATATTCTTGGGTTGCTGAATGGAAAAGAGATGCTTCCTCTCTTTGGAGAACATGGATGGGTATTTGTAGCCTTGGGGATAGATCTGTAGGTATGTCAGGTATTCTTCTAGTTTCCTATCATGGATTGTCCCTTTGGGAGATACTCCTAGGAGGATTCATGCTAACAAGACTGGTGTGTTCTGGGTGTCAACAGAACTTTGATGTCCAGTAAGGCTGATAGGAACTAAGGAACTGCATCCATCATTCAGACAACATCCTGGTTTAATGGCAAAATATCCTTGTGGAGTTGGCCCATTCTGTTAAAATTATTCAATAAAATAGTTCAAGTTGGTCCTTAAGCAGGTGTAGTTAGGTTTGTGAATGAGTTGGATAATGGCAGCTCTGCTTTTGGTTTGGGGTAATTGCTGCAAGCTGTGATGAATTCAACTCCTAGAGTTCATGATAAAAAGTTGCAGGTGAGAATTTAGAAGTTAATCTGTTTGGTAGACACTCCCAGTCACTAAGTTACATGCTTGAAGTTTTGTAATCCTGTTCGCATCTATTCCAACAATGGAAAATCAAACCATTTTTCTGGTCATTCCAAGCAGAGGATGTGTCTGTGTCACCACTTGCCCCATAGAGCCACCCCTGCCCCGTGTGCATGCACAGGGATGTGTGCAGCTTCCAGTGCTCCGTGCCAGCTTAGAGAGTCCCAAGGCTCCCTGATCTGTTGGAGACGCCTGGGTGTGAAATCCTGTGATAAAATCAAGATTTGCAATCAGGTATCACTTGAAAGCTCACGTTAGTGGTCGATGAGTCACATCAGCCCCTTCAGTTTGCAGGCACCACCGCGCCCAGAGTGGGACTGGGGCTGGAAGAGCCCGGGTAAATCCCAGCATGTGTGCCCGGGGGAGGACAGGCTGCCATGGGCACATGGGACTGGGCACTTCGGCTGCTGCTGGGGCCACAGGTGCAGGATTCTTATCTTAAAATGTCTGATGTAGACTCACACAATGGTTTTGAGGAATCCTGCTGTCCTTTGTTACTGTATTCCCAGTTCCTATGAGTTTACATGTTCTCTGTTTACTGCTATGGAGGGAAAAGGGAGCCCAGCCACAGAGCACCAATCTTGCAACAGGCTCCATGAGGGAGGAGCCATTAATCATAACTGTAGAGAGCTTGCTTTCGGTCGAAATCTTCACTTCTAATACAACTCCACAATGAACTTCTTTTCAATGCATCTTTCTATTACACAGTACCTATCTTTTACTAAGTCCTGACAGGGCTGGTGTTCTAAAAACTTGGTGCACAGGGCTGCTGTAATAGAAGTATTTCATTATATGCTTGAAGAGATCTGCTAAAATGACCAAGACACCAGAAACAATTATGCATAGGCCTGTGCCTGGTATTTTGAGATTCATACAGCTGTTAACTCCTGTAGATTTGTCTCAAGTTGAACAGTAAAAGACTGAAATTGTACGGCTCAGTGTAAGCCTGAAGTATGTTGAAAATCTGCCCCATTTTATTTTTCCTTTTCTACAGATCTCTTTGATTCCATCTCTGTGGAATTTTTAAAGTTAGGTTTGTAGCACAGTAATTTTGTGCAATGCACAAATGAAGAAAATACCAAGAAAATACTTGTGTACTAATAACACAATAATAATTCCATTTTTCTATATTCTTTTATAATACTGATCTTGGAGATCAGTAAATGTCTTAGTGTAATAGAGGACCCTGAGGACACACCACATACGTTGTTGCAAAATATCCTAATGGGCTGCTGATATCTCACAGCTCTGAGCTGGGGTTTTTGCCACTATCGTTGAGCTGTAGGCTGTATTATTAAAAATGGCTGTTCATTGAAACACTTTTAAAAAGTGGGCATTTGTTTAGAGCTCTGAATATGAAATCCAAATTACCAACTTCCCTGGTGTTTTGTCTGAAAATTCAATGGCGTTTTTTGTTGATGTATGCTTTGTGTCTAACTCCAGCTGGTTGGGCTGTGCTCCCCATCAGCCATGGTCTCCTTCAAACTGGCTGTGACAGATTCTATAGATTCTCCAGTTGACATTGTTTCTGATTATCTTTGCAACTAAGCTGCAGACGTAACAGATTTAGTTATACAGGAAAAAAAAAATCACTAAAATCTCTTTAGGTTTGTATTTGTATAGGAGTGCTTGTTGTTTATGTGAAAGTAAGCTATTTAGAGTGGCACATAATGATTTAAACTGAGTTTGGTGAGCTGTTTAGTGTGTGCATGTGAGCCAGCATACATATACGTAAACATGAATAACTTTATCTGTGACTGGTTGAAGCTGAAGATCATTTAAATTGAATTTTTCTTTTTCTGCACCAGTAAAATTATTGCACAAGTGCCAGGAAGAATAATAATTACATAGCGATGATAGTTTTTTAAAATACGAAATTATAGCAACACTAGTTTCTCTCCCTGAGAAGCAACAATAGTGGTGACTGAAGGATGGAAAAAAATTTATGTAGAAGCAAAGTGCTTTTGTTCTGAGAGAAACATACATATATCCACTGGCTCAGTTTGGGATGGCTTTCTGTGTGTTGCAGTTAAAGCCTCCCTATGAGAGTTTTAAGTGAGTTTCTTTCCCATGTACTTGGTTTTCCATAGGTAAATGGGAATAATGATGCTGACCTCCTTTGTGCCTTGAAAGTACTGCTGAGAAACATTATATAAGAATTGAGTATTATTATACAAATCATTCCAGTTTGATCCATCTGTGCTGACCTTTTCCATCCATGCAGTGAGATTACCGTGACTCAAGGCTGATGGGTCTCATTGTGTTCAGCTTATCACTGTACTCACTGCTCTTGTGCCCCGGGACATAAATCAGTGTAATCTTTTTTTGTCCCCAAATGATGGGTATTATTAAGAGTTGGCATTTATTTAGAATTTGGTAATGTTTAAAGTCTTTACAGTTGCTTTGTGATAGTATATATAGTTACTTTGATGATATTTCTGCTTGCAGTTGAATACAGAAATCTGTTGAATGCTTTGTCACATCTACTTCCTCCTAAACATAATAATATAATAATATAATAATATTTGAAGCAATTGAGGTTAATGAGTATCTGGACCATGATGCTTTTTGGAAAAAAAGAAAATGGTAGGGAGGAATATTTTATTTGTAATTGATAAAACTTCCTGTTTACTATTTTTTCAACTGCTGACAAACACAAAGAGCAACTTCTTACTGTGAAAAATTTGGTTGTTCATTCTTTCTGGCCACTGTGGTTAAGAAGTATCTCAGTCATAAAAACAAGCTGGTTCTTTTTCATCCTATTTGTATTTAAAAATCTACATATTCATGTATTTATATTTGCCAGTAAAGAAAATTAAAAGTAAGAACAAGGGCAGGAAAACATTTATTTGAAAACTTGGTCAACTCTTAAGATTGTTTTGACAATACTGCTGCCAAACGAGGGATTTGTGTGGGGATTAGGAGATGAAAATCTTTCTTATTGACAGTAACTCTGGCCAAAAACACATTTAAACACACACCATGTGTAAGCAAATGTCTTTTTAAAATCAGGATCAAGTCATTTGAATGACCCTTGTATTTACTGAAGTTACCCCAATGGTGCCCATGTTCCTTTATCCAGGGAGCCTTGTAAACGAAGGCACAGGGCAGCGGTACCTGCTGTTTAGTGGTTTATTAGTGGCTTTTCCAGGGCTGCTCAGTAAATATGGTGGATTTGTGTGGCTTTGGCCATGGATCTGCTTGTGTGTGTGAGGGAAGTACATCCATACAAATGTTCAAAGCAATCACAGGAGCAGCTGGATCCCATGGATCCCAGTCTGTGTGGCTCATGTGCCCAGTGCTGAATGTGGTGGGTGGCCGTGTGCTTTGGCTGTGCTGCTGTGCTCATTGTCCAGTGCTGGGAGCCCCACATGGCCACTCTGGCAGAGGCAAACATGACAGCCCAGTGCCTCTTGCAGGCTGGGAAGTGCGGCTGGAGACAACTCTGTGGTGTAGCCCTGTGGTAAAAGAGCTGGGAGCCAAAACTGACATTCCACAATTTTACTGCACTTGGCCATGTGACCTTATGCTGTCGGCACCAGAGAAAGTAATTTATTTCTTTTCCCTGGTAAGAAAAGGGACAAGGAGAAATAGTATGAGAGCTGATCTTGGAGATAATGGAGTCAAAAGTTTCAGTTGCAACAGAAAAGAGGAAAATTCCTATAGCAGTACTGGGAACTGACACGTCATTGATGGCAATAGCCTGGAATAAGGGAGAGACTAGGTTTTGATGGAATATGCTGGCACAGCTTGGGAAATCCTGGGCAAAATCCTCTAGCAAAAGTAAAACTGCCAAGTGAGAGAACTATTTTGAGCTCAGCATGGGAACACAGTGTATGTAAATCATGAATTACTGTCTTGTGCTCTCTGGCACTACCTCACAGAAGATGTTTCATAACAGAGCAAAGATTTACTGGGGGGGTGAGTTTGCAAGTGTAGGAGGTTGATATTTGTTCTTCTAGGTGACTTACATGACTGAATAATTTATTACTTTTATTGAGCAGAGATGCAAGCTGCTTCTGAAGATGTTTTCAGATACAGATTTGCCTTTTGGAAAACTAATATTAAGTAGTAGTATCACTCCAGATGCCAAAAGAATCTACACAGTACATTAGAACATCCTAGTCTCAATTTGTTTGTATTTCTCATATATCTGTTGAATATTTCTTATGAAATTGAGACTGCATAAATCTACATCTTTTCTACTGTAGTGCTGTAACTGCAGAAGATCTTTTTTTCTCTCAGTTGTGTTGCTTCTGCTTCCTGTTGCAGAGAAGTTATTTTGTTGAATTTATAATTTTTCAGTAACCTCACGGAAAACACAGGTATACTAAAATAAAATGTAAATAAAGAGACCAAGTGAGAAAAGAAGCTTGGGCAGTGGAGGTGAACAGCTGATGTGAGAACAGACAGGGGAACAGGGATTTGTAACACCACTGAGTCAGCTTGGGCCATGTGGGCTAAGCTGAGTGTTGGCTGGCTCCTGGGGGAGGAGGGCTGGTGCCTGTGCTGCTCTGAAGGGACCTGTCACCTCAGATGCCTTCAGCTGCTGTCTGCAGTGCCAGAGAACGTTAGTAGCTCTCCAGGAACCAATCCTTGTCCTCATGACCCCAGCTAGAGCCAGGCTGACTCTGGATTACAGCAGTGGCAGCTCTTCCTCATATTTGGTTGTGCCTCAGACCTGCCGCTCCCCATGCTGGATCAGGCTGTGTGTAGGAATGAGGCCAGGGTTTGATCAGTTCCCAGCTCTCCTGCTTTGAAGCTGTCACAGAGAAAGGAGCTGCTGTCACAGAGAAAGGAGCTGCTGCCACCACAGTGTCTGTGGATAAGCCAAGGTGCTCAGGGCTTTGAGAGGTTTGTGCACAACAGTTTGAACACTCAAGGGGTAGCAGTGCTCCTGCAACACTTTTGATTTAAACATTAATTCCAAATAATCAAGTACAAGATGCAATTTGGGATAGAGGAAGAGCAGCAGTATTTTGGGGCTGTCAGCACAGAGCTGCTCTTCTCTGTGGAAGGCAGGATGACTTCAATCCATAAGCAGTTTGGGATCACAGAGATGATAAACATCTTGGGATGAGAACACGCTGCGTTGGAGATGGCATGGGAGGCTTTATTGTGACATCCAGCTGCCTGCTCTGTGACTTTAGGTGAATTGTTAAGGCATCCCTTAGTCCATACAGTGGCAGCTGCGGTTGGCTTACATCAGCGATGACTGTGGAACGCTCTGGGACAGTCAGATGAGGAATGGTTAAGGCTTTGAAGGTTTATTTATGGATGCCTATTTTGTACACATGATTATGATGGTAAGTTGGATTTGTATGTTGGCTTCTTTTAGAAGTATTCTCATTAATTTTCACTTCTAATGCTGAGGAATGTCAGGCTATGTGCTCTTTGTCTTAAGCAAGAATAATTTTTCTCTGGAAATAAAATACATGCAATTTTAAAAGTAAAACAGTGAAGGTGGAGTTTTGTGAAGTGTCCTTGTAACATCTGCTGAGAGGTCTGGAGGTTACCTGAGGGTGTGTTCACAGCAAATGAGATAACAAAGCCAACCTGATTCCAAAGTGTTAGAGTGGTGTGAGAATTTCCAAGTGTTTTTCACAGGTTACTAAGGAAGTAATTTCAAACTCTCCCACTCTTTTTAGGTAATATTTCAGTAATCGCATTGCCAGTTTCCAGCACCAACTCTCCGACTAAGATTTTGCCAAAAACCTTGGGACCAATCAATGTGAATGTTGGACCCCAAATGGTAAGTTTTGCAACCCCAGTAATGCCAGCTTGTGTAACTGGCTGTGACTTCCTGGTAGTGTAAGACAGGAAGAGGTGAAGAACTTGCTGCCTCCTGCCTCAGCCACGAAGTGCCCCACCTGGATGGAAGGGTGGTGACCTGGGGGCACAGCAGGCTTGGCATGCCAGGACTGCCACTCCCAGCAGTGCTCTTGGATGTGCCCTTAGGGGGTACTTAACTTCCTGGCTTTAACTGGAAATTGAAACAGCTTTACCAGCTGGTATTTTAACTACTACCCAATAATGTATTAAGAAAAATCCCTCATTATTGATACTCTTTGAATGTTTTACGTCACGTTCTCACCAGTAAATCTCCAGCATTGTCAGAGAGTGTCTTTGATGTGTTGGTAGAAATTCTAAACTTGTTGAAACTACTCTTCTTAAAACTCTCTTTTCCTGTCCATGATAACTGTATATTAATGTTCCAGGGATTTTGGATCTAGTTTTGAGAAAAAAATTTCGATTTTTTGGTGGCCAGAGAGCTAAACAGGCAATACTGTGAACGGTTCTAGTAACCTGGTACATCCTTGCCAAGCACTTAGTCTGAGCACAGAACAATTTGGTGTGTTTTATAAAAATTATGTTGGGCCTTTTTCACATGAACAGTATCTGCTGTTCTTCAGGGGGTTTGTCCAGTTGGGCAGAGGGGCACACACACCACAGCCACCCCCGTGGCGCTCCCTGCTCGCAGAGCTCTGCCCCCAGCACTGGCCAGGGGCTGCCTGCCAGAACAGCTCGGTGCGGCAGCGCTGACGTCTCGCTGCAGCCTGTGCCTTGTGTCACTGCACTGGAACAGTTCTGCTGCTGAGGATGTGTCCTGGCAGTGCAGTAAAAAGCCCACAACAGGGAGCGCACTCACTTAATGTGGTTCCTACTCTTATGACTGACTTCTTAAGCCCTGCTTTTGGTTTCAGTGAGCCCTGAGTTTAGGTTCTGTAGCAGGTAAAAGTTGCAAAAGCTACTGTGTGATGTGAGACACAGAATTTTTCTTTTTTTTGTTGTTTGGGTTTTTTTGTTTATTTTGTTTTGTTTATTTTTTATTCTGCTGCTTTGAAGGATAGATCTATATTCAGAAAACATTTTCTTAATAAATAGGCATTAACACAGGCTTTCTAAGACACCCAGCATACAGCTGTGTTGTGCCAGGCTGTTTAAAAGCGAATGCTCACGAGCTCTCAGTAGTGGCCATGTTAGCGCTCCCTCAGCATCTGTCTGTGTCAGCAACACCCTGCTTGATTGATTAATTAATTAATTTAGGCCTTATTTACCCGCTGTGGGTTCCGGGGCCGTGGCTCGGTGCGGCGGTGCGGGTGCAGGAGCGGCCGGGTGCCGCTAGATGGCGGCGCGGGCCGGGCTGGGCCGGGCTGTCACTCGCCCCGGGGCCATTGGCACCTGCCGGCCGCACCCGCGCTCCTGTCACCGAGCTCCCAAACACGAACCAGCCCTTGACACCTTTCTGCCTCAGCCGAAGCAGCCCTCAGGTGACAGAAGTGACACCTTTCCTTGTGCCTGCCCTCCATAGGTAAAGCCAGGCACCTTTGGTTCACCAGTATCAACCAGGAAATAAACGCACAACCTGTACCTGTGTTTTGGTTTCTCTAAAATTCTCTTTTCCCTTGGTTCTGTCAAGCTGTACATTTGCAAACAATAAGTGAGATAAATTTATGTCTTTAAGACAAAAAAGACATATATGTAGTCTCAACGTGGTGCCAGAGGAGATGTGAAGTAATGCTCAATGAGCTAAGGAAATGGGGAATTCTTCACATACCATTTTTCTACTTGTCTTAAAGCAATAATGATGGATTCCAAACAAATGCTGTATACTTACCTGTAGTTTGTATATATATGCGTATATATATACACACTTGCAGTACCTATATATCTGCTGTATACTTACAGTATATATTTGTAACAGTTATCAGAGTGCCTTGGGATGCTTACACAGGTGTTGGATAAGTTAAATAGTAAAGAAAACTACAAAGCTTAGTACAGTCACTACTCAAAATGTCATAAATAAATGGAGTAAAGTAAAACAAAGTTTTAAAAAATTAGGTAAGGTATAAGAGTAAAAAGCACTGTCCAATAAGCTTTGATATGAATCTTACCATAATGAAATCAAAATAATTAAGTGTGGTTTATTTTAAAGATTAGCTAATCAATACTGTTTCATTTTTAAATATTATTTAAATTATCCTGGTGAACCTACTTTGGAAAATGAACTTGCATGTGATTTAAAAGCCAAGACTGGGTGGCTTGATGTTAACCAGTGTATCTACAATTTCACCAGGTTTGTGTAAATGTAAATTCTATCTATATTGTAAAGACTTCACATTGAATTCTGTAGGTACAGTTAGTTGCAGGGTGCCTTGGGATCTTGTGAATGCTAGAAACTACAGGGAATGCTTTGCCTGCAGCTCAGGTTGTCTTTTGTATAGACAGTTACAAGAGACAAATCCACTGGAAAGAAAGAAGGCTGTATTGATTACATTGACCAAGAACTTGGTTTGATCTAGTAATGAAAAAAAAATTGGGTGTCTATAGGTGCAGATCCTATCTGCCATGGCTGGGAATTACTTGGAATCATTTGGTTCTTGTCCATATGAATAATACAGTAATATGGTACAATTAACAGGAAACTTAGCAGTGCTGTAATGGCTTTGCTGTATAAAGATCTTCTAATGCCATCTCTTCTATATATTATGACTGCTTCTGGTACAGAATTATTATTACTTTTCTTAATGGAATGCTTAGTATGAATTTTGGGCTGTAGTAACCTCTGTTTTCTTAAGAGACCTGTGGTTTTTATTGCTAAATTTTACAGATCATAAGCACACCACAAAGACTGACCAGTTCAGGGAGTGTTCTGATTGGGAGTCCATATAACCCCACTCCAACAATGGTCACACAGACACACATAACAGAAGCTTCCAGCTGGGTCCCAGGGTAAGGCTTTTTTCTCATTTAAACATGTCTGAGCATCTGTTCTGATCTTTTCCATTATTTATACTGTTGGATCTATATGCTGATTTACAGATTCTAGTTCTTGCACAACTAAACAGAGTATGGCATGTGCTTTTCAGACTGGGAGGCACTTCTGATGTCTGGAGCATGTGAACACAAATTACAAGCACCAGTCACTTCACTGTCTGCTTTAATTGTGGTTTCTGACAGTATCTGTTTCTTGGTGAAAATGGAGAGTCACAATGACTCCTGTTAAAAGAAGCCTTTATTTTTTCCATAAGTTCATGGTATATCCATGTAGCACTGCTGTTAAGCACAGCAGCAGGTGCCTACAGGGGGAGAGACTGTCAAAAATACTTCAACAGGCATTTAAGAATAAACTCTAATAGAAAACTTTGAATAAAATCTGTGTGGTATTTTTATTACTATTCTATATTAACAGCAGGTTTCATGGGGTTCTGAGGTGCTCCAGCCAAACATGACTTCCTTTATCTCTTCTAAGTAAATCTGGTCTTTACAGTGTTTCTTGGCATTTTGTTTTAATATCAGTACTGCTGAGTTTAGCTGTCTCAAAACAGAGATGTAGTCCTTTGCCTCTGAAAAAGTAATATATTTCTGCATCTAGATTAATTTTTCTAACAGTGATAAATGTCAGTATTACCTTTTCAACAACAGAGGTGGGAAATGGAGCACCTAGGAAAGAACAGAAATGAGAGTGCAACGTTTGTACCTTGACTTTCTCCATTTTACTCTGTAAGCAAGGCCTGTCATAGGTTGTACTTCCCAATTACTGTATTCCCTCCCAGAGAGTCAACAAACTGCAGGCCCAATTCTGATTTTATTGGAGAAAGGAGTTGTCAAAGATTACTTTTATTCTGCAAATTTTGTGAAATGTGGAGGTAAGGCAGACATTCTTTCAGCACCCAGAAGAGGGACAAACTCTACTGTCTGGTCACAGCTTGCTAAACCAAAGAATCAACACGCCTCGCTTTCCAAAGTGTCATCCAGTGGTGGGGATTCCCAGAGCAGCCTTGTGGCACTGCATCAACCACCACCACCAAGAAACAACCATCCTTCTGTTGGTGTGCTGTCCAAGTAGAGACACGGGATTTCCAATGAGTTTTATCTTTTGCTTTGTGCATGAAAAGGCTCGAGATGACTCCAGACAGACCAGTCAATAGTGATCTGTGCACAAGTCCATACAATAGGCCATGTTTTCATCTGAGGAACAGAGCTAAGGAAGGATCTGTGGTGTTCCTGAACTGAGGTAGCGAGCCCTTGCTGAAAACATTTCAGGAGACTGCTTGCTTTACCCATTGTTTACTCACAGACTCCAAATTCTTTCCAAAATGAGAGGAGCACATTCACTGGCAGGAGTTGGCACAGGTCTGGCAGCCTGGTGTGCACAGCTCTCACCCAGTGTGGCTCCAGGCCTCTGCCCAGAGCAGCCCCCGGCCCCAGCTGCTCAGCCCCCAGATAAGCACCATGGACAGAAATCCCTGTGGTGCTGCCCAGGGAGAGGCCTGGTTGTGCATTCTGGATCACAAAACCAAAGTGTGCTGGCTTTCAAGCACAGATTTTCAAACCCATCATTTTTGCTCAGTTTCCTCCCCAGCAGTGTCAGGTTGTGTAAGTCCGTGCTGGGAGTCCTGCTTTGGAAAGCACAGGGAGACAACATTCCCCAGCTCAGCACAGCTCTTGGGCACTGCCTTGGTCAGCTGCAGCAGGAAAAGGCAGGTCTGGAAAGCAGCTCCTGCTTGCTGTGGGGAATAAACAGGATGATAAGGAATGGCCAGTGAGTGCAGACTGCTGCTGCTGTTCAAAATTCATGGCAGCTGCTTCTTCAGAATCTGTCTTCAGCTCTGCATCAGCTCTAACAGGAACAGTGTTTTAGCTTGGGTTTTCATTTAAAGATTCCTGAACATTCACTGGTTTGAAAATATAGGATATATCTTATGCACTGTTTAAAGACATTTTTCTTTCACGTGGAGGAATTTTAAATAGGCATTTTCAAAGGAGACCAGCTTGTCCTTTTTAGCCTTGCTGCTAGCTCACACCAGCACTTCCTCTAGTTCCAGGTGAAGTGACTTCTCTCAACTCCTATGGACAAAGCATGCTAAAATTGGGAATAGAATTTGTCTGGCAGGGAGCTCCGACAGCTTCCTCCACAAGTCCTAACTGCTTTCCCTCAAATTTTATCTAGTTCTGTGTGTTGTATTTTTCCCTTTCAGTAAACATGTAAGAGCAAACACTAGAACCAGCTAGGCCCCATATACAATGATTTTAGTTGGTCTACAGATATAATGTTGTTTTCAACTTAAGTTTGAATTGTCTTGTCTTAGGGAGCGAAAACGGACTCAAGAAATTATAGAGTCAGATTTTTCAGAAAGGTGAGTGTTACTGAATGTGTATTTTATGTATAGAGTCATACCTGGTTTACCTCAGATTTGCCTTTCAGAAAGACAACTGTCCAGTTTCTGCTTTCAGCAGTTTTCACTCCTTCACATCAAAGCTGTGTTGGGGTTTTTTTCAGTCTGCTGGTGCTCCTTTTTACTCTTTTTTGTTTCTTTTAGCTATATTTGTTTGGGTTTTTTTTTTTAATACATTCACAATTTTGAAAACCATTCTTGTTTTTTTTAATAGTTTCTTTCGCTTTTTACTGCTGACAGGGGCCCTTTTTCTGTTTCCCTGGAACACACTGTCAAATTAAACCATGAAACTAATAAAATTTTAAAAAAAAAGAAAGAAAAAAACCCCCAAAACAACACAGTTGAACTTTTTAAAGGCTTCTGTTGAATTACACATCCAGATCTCATTTGTGCGATAAAAACAACTACTCCTGGTTTTTTCTATTACCATTACCAAAGCTCTTGCTTTTCTGGAAGAAGGGGGATGGAAATGATCCTGACAGTTTGCCGGTTCTTAATTTTGCACCTTAAAACTCAATGAGTATATACTTACTCTGTACAAAAGAGATTCTTGTATCTATTCTATGATGGACGCATCATAGAATAGATGTATATATACATATACATGCTATGATGTATGTATATGGATATATTCTATGATGGACACACTTTAATTCCCCTAATGGCCAAGTTTATTGGTCTTGCTGTATTTTAAACAGGGATGTCTGAGTCTTTCTATTTTAGGCACACATATGAGAAATCCCCATAAGCCTAGCTTCCAGTCACATAATCACCCTGAGAGATTTTCCTCTTTTTTTTGGTTGTTCTTTTGTGGGACTACCTGGAGACGAACTGCAAATCCATTTTAAGTGTCTTCCCAGCAGCATGAGTTCAAATGCTATCAACTGGGCATTTGAAAGAAGGGGAAGGGGCTTGCACTTTTTTGTGAACTTGTAAGGAACAAGAAACCAATGCAAAAGTTTAGATAGTCCAGACTTTCTGCTGTGTAACAAAGTAGTTTATTAACATTCAATGTATTAAAATAATACTTTTCTCTTTTCAGTAAGAGAAGCAAGAAAGGAGATAAAAATGGGAAGGGTCTCAGGCATTTTTCAATGAAAGTTTGTGAAAAAGTTCAACGTAAAGGAACAACTTCATACAACGAAGTCGCCGATGAGCTCGTATCAGAATTCACAAATTCTAACAGCCACCTAGCAACAGATTCAGTAAGCAAATATGTGCTGAATTGTGTTATACCAATACAGATTTGTCTGTTTTATCATAGAATTCTGTCCTGGCACAGTCCATACTCTCCTTCACTTAACTAGTTCTCAAATATAAAGACTTACCCTTTGAAATCTAAAAATAGAGAATTAAGATGAAAAATTGAACTCCCTCTGAATTATAAATAAGGTAGAGGAAACCGCCAAAACAAAATAACTAAGTTTAAGAAAAGGCTACTCTTGTATATGTGTTCTTGTCAGGCTTTTCAACTGTGCCAGACTTGCCTTGATGGAATTTCCTGCAGAGATGCTTCAGGAAGGCCTGAAGCTTCCATTTGTAACCAAGCATGCTCATGTGGTGTCCAAGGGGTATCACAGATGAAGGATCACGGTTTAACACCACTCTGACCAGAACTGCCATTTGGCATTGGTCTTCTCCATATCTATGGAGGATGTGTTCAATTGCTTTTCCTTTTTAAATTCTTTTGTTTTAATTAGTGTTGTATTGTTTTCTTAGCAGGCTTATGATCAGAAAAATATTAGACGGAGAGTTTATGATGCCCTCAATGTCCTGATGGCAATGAACATAATTTCAAAAGAGAAGAAGGAAATCCGATGGATTGGACTTCCTACAAACTCAGCTCAGGAATGTCAAAATCTAGAGGTAAAGGGAGGTACATGGGAAATTCTGCTTTGTTCACATGTTGTGATAATTGAGTTGCTCTTCTTTAGAAGAGGGATTCTTTTCTCAGTTTGAACCTGATTGGTTTTGATGCTTGTGCACTACGAAAATACAAATTCTGATATTGGAATAAACTGAAAAAATGTGCTTACTTCAGTTTCATTTAGTACACATTACATTTTAAAAAAGCCAAGCTCTTTACCTTACAAAAATGGACATTGATTACATCAGGGATTATTTTTAAGATTAAAATCTGTAGTACCTTGAATTGACCAGAAGAAAGTCAAAAGCATTTATAGTTCAGTTATGATCACAAAATAGTTTACATTTAAAATGAGATCAATTCTCTATTAACGTCTGTATTGGAAATATAATTCAAAGGAAATGAAATTGAAAAATAATTCCTGCTGGAATATCAAATACTAGTTATGAACTGCCAGAGAAAGCAAAAAGAAGTTTTATTTATCAGTTATTTCCATTATTTTTTCAGCGGGCTAAGAGTTACAGTGTTTTTGCAGGGATGCCAGAATTTATATGCACAAATGTTGCCTGTCCTTCAGGCCAAATGTGCTATAAATAAAAAGCACAAGTCACTGTATTTACTGCAGCGTGCTGTAATGGCTGTCTGCAAATACATCTCCACTTGTGACACTTGGGCATTAGGTATCTTAAAAGATGGGTGGATGCCTCTCCAGTACAGAACAGTTCTTTTTGTGCAGGGTCATTACAGCAGCTTGAAAAATACATCCATCCAAAGAGAATGCATGGGTTCAATCATTATGCTCCCGGATGATTTTTTAAAATTCTGGATTAAATATACATTTTGCCTGCATTAATGTGTATGCACTGTTTCCAGTACAGATTTATTGTTACAAATATGGAAATTGAATTTCATTGTCTCATCTTCAATAATCATATGCAATTCACTGTTTCAGGCTCTAATTACAGATGCACAAAATGGAAGCCAGCCATATTTTTCAAAAAATATTGCTTCCTCTGACATAATAGAAAAGAATGCAAAACAAAGCTGCAATTTCATGGTGTGAAAATCAGAATTAATTTTACTTTTAAAGCTGTATAAAGTGGCAACTGTTCTTACAGTGCAAATCCCTAATAAGATTACCAGTACAAAAATCAGTGCAAAAGAGCTTGTTATATAGAAACCATGCCTGAATGATATCTGTACTGCTTACTGGTTTTAAGAGTCTCAGCACAGAAAGCCAACTGAAAGATGCACTTTAAACATTAGTGTGTGAGGAGGGAGCCACCACAAAGCAACTTTTAAATAAGATAGAGGAGTTTGGGCCAGCTAAGTTTTAAAAGACCACATCATTTAGTTTCAGTGCTTGACTGAAAATGTAATTGAAGAGTTTAGTATTTTGGAGAGCCAGAGATTCAGTGCTGGCACCAAGAGGATGATGAGCAAAAACCCCTTTCAGCCCCAGTGATTGCTTCCAGTTCTTCAGCATTGCCCCAGAGGACACTTCCAAACCCCTGCAGGGTCAGCGCTGCCCTATCCCAGCTCTGCGTGTCCTGGGTACAGCAGCTTGGCCACATCAACTGGCAGTAACTAAATTGCTGCAAGATCTGTGCTCCTGTAGGAAATGTTACCTCTTACTCCTTTTTGTTGCTGCAGTCCTGTCAGTTTAATCAAGTCTCAAACAAAAAGTGAAGGTCACTGGTGATCACAAGTGGAGGTCATAGGTAATCATAAGCCCAGCCTCCATATATTTATGTCTAGTAGCTTGCAGCTAGGAGAACAGTGGGACATGCACAATTCCAAAAGAGTGGAGGGCAGAAGGGGAGAAAAAAGCATCCCCTTGAGCAAGTGTTTGATTTGGTGCCAAATGGCACTCAGTGCAAAACAGAAGAGGCAGAATGGGGGGGCGACATAATAGTCTCTTGTAATAATTACATCCTTACTGGAGTTAAAATTGTTGACAAAGACATTACAGTCTGCCAGACCTGTTTAGTAGAGAAACTTATGCCGATGCAATTTGCCCCCATTTACAAAGAAAGCCTGTTCAGTTTGGTATGAGAGAATGGACAAGGTAACTAAGTATCTTCATGCATTCACATTTATCTTTTAAGATAGAAAAACAGAAGCGGATTGAAAGGATAAAACAGAAGAGAGCCCAACTGCAAGAACTTCTACTGCAGGTATATTTAATTTCAATTTTTTTCCCCATAAATGAAAATATCAAGTGCAAATCCAGCCTGTTAGACCTTCTGAAGTTCTTTCTTAATTTTAGATTTAACTAACAGCTGTAACATACTGAGGAGAAAAGTTTGAGCCCTGTGACCTTTCTGGATTCTGGTAGGGGGACCTTTTGCCAACACTTTGTGGTTCAGTTTTACCTGTTGTAAACCAGCACACTCCATCTATGTGCCACAAGCTTTCCTAAGTGTTCTGCTGAAGCTTTGCCAACCTCAGTGGGAATGGGAACAACTCACAAGTCCCCTTTGTTGATTCAAAGTTCCCCCAGAGCTACCCTGAGTCATTCTTCAAATTTTCTCTTTGACCAAATCTATGAAGTTCACAAGAGAATTTTAGAAATGTGTGCAGACTTGTTTTGGGGGATATAGAAATTTCTGTATCTTAAGAGTGGAAAGCTGGCAAATCCAACACCTTTACTTTTTGTCACATACCTTTGAGATTACTTTTGGCTTTAATTGCTGAAATATATTTCAAATGCATCTTGTTTATAAAGTAACATTTTATAAATATAGTTATGACCATTCCTTAGCATTCTATTCTGTGCAGACTTTTAGTCATTTAAATGTAATCAAACAATTTTCTGAAATTACAGGCAATAAGGCTGTATTTTTTCCTGCTTCAACTACATGATAAAATTTTCATGTAATTGTTATTCACTGAAACTTTCAAATATCTGATGGATCTTTTCTGTTCATCACCAAAAGCTGTTTCTCTACTTAGGGTACAATTGGGATTCTGTCTATCTGACCCAGTACATCTGCAGTTTCTCCAACAGTAACATGAAATTGCACTGGTGAAAATAAGGCAACTTAGGCCTTCTTAGCTTTTAGTCCAAATATTGACAGAGTGAGTTGACTCTCTTACTGTCCACAACTGTCATTATTGCCCTGATTGTGTTGATTGCCAAAGGGTTTACCAGTCCTTTGGGATTCTGGCTATCCATCTTTTTCCCCTTAAATGGAATAAGCAGTGCCTCAGGTGGGTAAGTACACTGACTTCCAGTCCCTCAAATAACATTTCCTAAACCCACACATTTTCATATATGTGTAGTCAGATATAAGAAACTGGCAGGTAGCGAGTGGTGTCACAAACAGCACCTGCTTAATAATTTCCAGAGAATTTCCAAACTAATTCTTTTTAGAGAAAGAAGGTGATGGATGAGAAGGGCAAGAGAATAAAAATACAGATATAGGAAGTGGTGGAATTTTTGTTTCAGTGTAACAATCTCCTACCCTGAGGTAATTACACGTAAAAAGTACCAGAGAAGACCTCTGACTCCAGAGCCTTTTCAAAGGGATTGGAGAAGCATTCTCCAGTAAGCCTTATTGCTCCTTTCTTGTTTCTTCTGCAGGGAGTGCGAGGGGGGACAGAGTCAATAGTATATGTGTGCAAAAATTGAGTTTAACTTCTGCTGCTGGTGAACTTCACTAGTGCCAAAAGGCCACAACTAACTTTTTGACAAAAAATTACTGAAGGTATTGAGAGTTGGTAAATAAGACCTATGAGGTTTCATTTCCTGGAAACACTGATGTCTGCTCTTTTATCATCAGTGATAATTTTTTCTTTTGTTTTACAGCAAATAGCATTTAAAAACTTGGTACAAAGAAATCAGCAAAATGAACAGCAAAATCAAGGCCCTCCATCATTGACCTCCACAATACAGCTGCCTTTCTTAATAGTCAACACTAGCAAAAGAACAATTATAGACTGCAGCATATCGAGTGATAAGTGAGTGTTAATGGAATTAATTTTTATAATTTTATTTTCTTTGTGGACTGTAACTTTTCCTCAAACAAGTGAGGGAAATTTTTCTAGTTTACTAGAAGTAATTATTGCATTTACATTTGCAAATGTCACTTCAGGGGGTTTCTTCTTTGTTTAAATATTTAATGCAACTGCAGTAATAATATGAATGAGTTTATTAACACTGCCTTACAATCTTTAGTTAAAACAGGCTGACTTTCACTGTTGTAAAAGGCACTTCAGGCTGACATTTCAAAGAGTATTCCCTGCACAGGAGAAATAACTGAATTAAACTGTACTAGGACAGCTCTACCTTCTAAAGCAGCCATGTGAATTCTTACTCTTAGTATGCCATAAAAATGTACACAGTCAGAAACACAAAGTTATCCATGTGACACAAAAGTAGCATATTCCAAGTGATGATAACAACTTTGAAAGTGTTTTTAATGCAAAAAGTTTTTTGAAGGAAAAGATACAGAAATTTTTAATACTGTCTTTGTGAGCAAACTGCTGCAGTTGTATTCACATTAATTTGAAAATCTTCCAGTTACATAATTGTGGGTGCTTGTGCTCTTCATCCTGTAAAAATATGGCTAAAGTTTGAGGTGCTGTTACGTTAACTGGTAATCGGCTCATAATCAGTTTATTAGCTGAAAATAGCTGGCTTTGCTCTAATACTATAGATTACAGATTTCACTCTGTGGTATACAAATCCTGTAGTGAACTTCAAGTCAATCACACAGCAAAAATAGACAGGCTCTAGTAACCCTTGCACCAGCATGCAAAACAGCAATACTATTAAAAGTTGGCTTTTTGTAGAAAATCAGACTGAAGTCCAATATATTCTGTGGCAAAACTTGTGGAATACTCTCATGAGCACTACGCTTCAGCAAGTTGGGAATTTAAGGATTATTTTTGATTTAGCATAATTATACCCTTATTCTGTAGTCACATTATAGAGGTCTTCCTGCTTTTTTAAACAGGACTCTACATTTAGATTTGAATTTTGATTTTGAATTGTTAAAAAGTTGAACAATTTCATAATGAAACTTCAGAACTGCTGCTTTGATTTGTCAGAGATTAATCTGGCCTTTGGGATCCAGAGCAGTGTAGCATGCAACACTCCTACTAAAAATGAGCACACCAAATTGAAGTTGTTGATACTTCAATTTATATAACTCAGCTTTGGTAGTATGTCACCTGGAGGTCATTAAGTGTACAACCCAAATTAAGCCAGCTTTCCACTGTGGTTATTACTTGTGCAACAAATTAGTGGCAGCAGCAATAGGTAAACAGTGCCAGAAAGTGCTCTGTTTAAACCATTGTTACACTGATCTGCTAAAAAAGGCAGTTAGCAAAGGTGGTGACTTGGTTTGGAGAATTCCCAGTCTGTAGTTTAGTGGAAAGTATTTGTGCTGCCTCACTCCATCACTGGTCAGCTTGAGTGCTTGCTCTGCACTTGATTCCAGATTGAAAGCCACTTTTTAAAGGGCTTCCATTTTCCTTTCTTCTCCAAGTAACATTTATGTAAGGTACTGGTGTTAGTAAAATCTAATGAAGAGCTAAGCTCCTTAGCATTATCTACTCAAAATTGTATTTACAGATGAACTTCTAAAGGAAAGTAATTGCTTGGAAATGTCGTACATATAAGGGTGATTTAGTATCAGAAGGAAAACAGGTTTGTGTCCTCTGAGCTTTTTCCTGTCCAAGAACAGCCAAAACAGAGTGAAATGTCTCACACATTAAAAAAAAGTTATTGGACAAGTTCTGTTTAGAGTTTGAGAAGGTAGATGGGTGCCAAGCAGCATACTGGGAATGGCATTTCTGAAGTTGGAGTAGGAAAAGCAAAGTCTTCAGGTGAAAAGGAAGTAATTAAGAACTAATTTTAAAGATGATGCAGCTGAATAAGTAAGTCCCATTTAAACAGGAAAAATGTATTTAGTGTATATGGTACTTCTGTATAAATGCTGTCAGTCCTAGGAAAAAATAACCAGAATACCTTGTTTTAAACAAGCATTCAGACACAATAGATGTATCAGAAACTTGGAAAATTGTAACATCTCTAAGGGGAAAGCAGAAGATTTTGTACAGCATTAAAGATACAATACTGTACATTAGAGAGAACATGAAGGAAATGGCTCTTGTACCCTTACAGAAAGAATTGCCTGTAGCAGCAGAAAATCCAGATTAAAATGACTGGTGATCAAAGTTGTACTTACTGTGGGAAAGGGACAGGAAGTGTACCCAAATTTTGTACACACAGTATTAATAGCCTCTGGACCTGGCTTGTAGTACTCAGTAATAACATGGCAGCCCAGTAGATCATTCTGCGAGAACAGAAGTTGATTTCTCAATAACAACTGAAATCATGCTGGGAAATACTAGAAAAAGCAGTAAGGACTGCAGTGTAAAACTAGGTGCATATAGCGCTTTATATCTGGAATACTACAAACTCATATTCTTGGAAAAAGTATGGCTTAACTAGGAGAGACACAGGAGGGCACCAAGAAGGACTGAGGCTATGGAAAGGCTTTGACAGAAGGAACAGATGGGCTCTGGCCTAGAAAGGACAGTGGATTCCCAGGTGTCTCAAAAATCACCAGTGATATGGTGAGCATACATAGAGAACAGCTGCACACAGTTGCTTATTAAATTGAGTGTCATTAAGAGAAGATACCAGGTGATAATAAAAAGAATATTTTTGTAACAGTCTATGCAAATCGTAATATTTGATTTTGTTCATGCCAAAAGTTTACGTAAGTTCAGAATGGGGTCCTGTCAAGTGCCTGAAAGAAAATCCTCAAATAGCTGTTAATGGCAAAGTAGAAGTGTAGGGATTTTCTGTATCAGTGACTGCAGGCTGCTAGAAACTAAACTGGAGAAATACTGAAGACTGGAAACTTGCTGGGAAAGGAAAATAAGTTACTTTCCTTTCTAACATCCAGTATTTGGCCACAGCACATGGGAGAAGAAATGCAGAGCTATCAATAAATGCAACTTCTGATCCTGTGCCATAAATTGGATTTCAGTAATGAGTCAGTAATTACAGCTTGCTGGTAGTAGCTTGGTATGACACCAAGCTGTGCTAGTTTAGGCAGCAGCAATGTAATTGTACTGGTTAAAATTATAACTACACATCCTATTTTCCCTCTTAATGTGAATATGCTGAAATAAATAAAGGTGCATAAACAATAGGTTTTACAATTCACAAGGTATGAGTCACAGAGGAAATGCTGCATATAACTGGCAATTACACCCAGCACAAAGCATTAGATTACCAATTGAAAATCTGTGTACAAACTCAAGACTTGTAAAGTTTCCAAGCTTCCTGGTTCAGGTATAAGAAAATAAGTATTAGAAAACAACCTAGCAAGAAAATTGGCATAAGCTTGGAGAGATAATGGAAGACCCACCAGTGAGTTTATGTTTTAAAGACTGTATCTCATAAATGGATTGCTTTTCCAAAGATAAAGGTTTTGTCAGTAGAAAAGGCTTTTAATACCTGTGATGACAGTGTAAGGCCAGCCTAAATGCCCCAGCATTTCTTAAAGCTGTCTGAAGTTTATATCTCAATTTCCAATTTTATATGCAGTTAAAAACATTTTGAGAGTCTCAAAACATTTTGAGAAACGGTGGGTTGTGAACACATAGGACTCTGAACAGACTGCTTTTCTAGCTGCATCCAAAAAAGCAATATTATACCAAAGTAAATAGGTCAGTTCACAGGAGGAGTGTTTCACATTAGAACAGAAAGTGAAATATAAAAGCAGAAAAATAAAATAATTATTTTGGTGACAGGGCTTCAGGTGACCTTATTGGCTTTAGTGCAAGTGAAGGTTCATGTTTAATAAGGCCTCCCTCTTCTCTTTTGAATCTACTTAATGAGGTAGGAAATTTTACTGGTGAAGTTACTTTAATTGAAAATGTGCCATTTTAAACCTGTAGGCATGCCAGTCACGGAAAAGAGAAAACATTTCTTTCACTTCTTTTCCTTAAGGACCCTTTATAGAAAACCAAGACGCTAGACACTTAGTGCATGCTAAAATCACCAGAGAAAGAATAGGCAAAAAAAGCAAGCTGTGCTCTTTTCAGAAACATCTCACTTTTAATTTTTTACATGCAGATTTGAATACCTCTTTAATTTCGATAATACTTTTGAGATTCATGATGACAGCGAGGTGCTGAAGAGAATGGGAATGTCCTTTGGGCTTGAAGCAGGCAAATGCTCAGCTGAGGACCTAAGAACTGCAAAATCACTGGTGCCAAAAGCTTTAGAAGGCTACATCACAGGTAAGTTAAATATTGTTCCTGATCAAATCTATAACCTTACTAAACTGAAGCAAATTTAATTATATTAACTTTTGTATGTAACATTTGAGGGTTTGTGGGACTTAGTAGGGTTGGTACATGAATCAGTTGTTTTACTGTTAATTTTAGAAGTTTTATCTTAGTTGTCATGTTGACTTAATGCACACTGATTTATAACAGTGTGATGTGTGAACTGCATTATGAAGAAATTATTTATTAAATAACTAAGTTGACACCAAGAACAAACTGTCATGTGTTAGTATTAGTTTTGAGTAATTGAATGTATCTAAGAGCAAACTGCACGAAGGCAACTCTTCCCAAGCTAAGGAAAAGGAAAGCAAAGCATCTTGAACTGGTTGGGTGTAATCCCTCAGGAGCCAGCAGGTGCCACCTGAGAACTAAGCTCTAAGCTTCTCTAAATAAAAGAAGAGGCTCCAAAGACTTCAGGACAGGTGTCCCAGGCAGAGGCTTTTACCTCCCGTTTGAACAGGTTGTCCTTAGACACAAAGCTAGAACTCCTTCAGTGTTCCATCACTGGATTAGAGCTGCCAAAATTTGCTATCACTTCCTATAGTTATTGTCAGTGTGTTCTTCTTGCTGTACTTGCAGCTTAAACTTAGCCCAGCATTTTCTCAAGTTTCTGGGGGGCTTTATCTGTAAAGGAAATGTTACCCAATTAATTAACGAGTACAGACCTTTGTTTTTGAGGAAAGGGAACAAAGCTCTTGCCCTAACTTCTCTACTGCTATATATAAATTAGAATTCAGTTACATTCCATAAAAGTAGTACATGTTAAATGGCTTAACATTTCAAACGACATCAAATGTGCTTATGTTTATTAACACTATTTGTGTTCTCCTGGTCGTCTTGTCCTGTTGGTTTTAAAACTAAGATTTCATATTTTATTTTTGATCAATTTTGAAATTATACCTAAAGTATTTATAAGATGGCACTCCCAACAAAAAAAGAAGTTGAAAGAAATCTTGATTTGTTCCTCACAGGTTCATTCAAATCAACATTATTTACCATGTAATTTATCAGCAATGTAAAAAAGGGGAAAGGAGCAGAACATATGTCTTTTAATAGTGTTGCAATGTTGAAGTTACTTAAGTGCTCCCTTGTATTGAGGATCAAACTGAAATTTCTTTTTCATTTTAATCCTGCATTAATTTACCTCTAGGGAACAGGATTTCCTTACATTTGCAAAAAAACCCTCTGTCATGACACTATTTACTGAGTACTTCCTTAGTAGCAAACCAGCAGCCTGGAACCTATATAGAGTTTTAATCATAGGAAATGTGTTGATTTTATTTTTTTACTCAAAAATCGTTAAGGCAAGTAATGTACTCTTCATACATGAGTTACATTCAGCTGTTTCAGCCTCTGTAAAAATTAGCTCAGAGGTATTTCTACTAGTATATGTATTTTAAAAAATATATGTACTTTAATTTACATACCACTACATGAATTAATTTTAAAGTCTTATTCTGTCTGTTGCTTATTACTTAATTATGCTACACAAATCTACAGTTAAGAGTATGAACTGCTTAGTGATGGTTTCTAATTGCAGTAAGTGACCAATAAAGGAAACAGATTTAAATGTTTTGCACAACATTTGAAAAGCCAGCATTTGCCTGATTATATATTTTTTGTTATCTTCCCATTTTAACCTTGGGAGTTTTAGACATCTTCTTACACAGCAAGAGTAGGGAAACAGAAGGGTCATCACTGGTTTCTAGAATTCGTCGTTACTTCTACTTTGTCATGATGGCTCTTTGAAGAACAATGGCTTCAGTTACTACTATACAGAAAAACAGATTCAGGTCTCTTATTTATTCACTAAATAAATTTACTGCAATCAAGATTCATTATGATCCCAGTAGCTGACTCCATGGACAACTGCTCTAGAATCCAGTCCTCTTCTAATATGTCTGAGTAGGTGAATTATTTCCTGTACAATGTTAGTTTGACCTTAGCCTGGTCGTTTTTTTCAGATAATTCCTGACTTCCACACTAACAATAATTTGTACTATAATGCTTACCACTACGACTAGAGAACCAGTTGGAAGAATCTTAAGTCTACACCAGTTCAATAAAAGAAACTTTAAATTGACAAACAATGTTGGACCTTCTGAGCTTTGAAAAGCAGTAACTTTCTATTTGCATTGAACAGCCACATAAATTGCTTGGAACTGCTGAACTGATGATGTGCATATCAAAGCTTTATTGGTGGATTTTCTTTTGAAGAGGATAGTGTGTTTTAGCCATTTTTCAAGTGCCCAAATTTGAAAAAGTCTAGGTTTGCTATTTTCACAATGTTTTAGCAAATAAATGTATTTTTGTTATATGCATTTTAAATAATACATTGGTGTGATCCCCAAGTATGACATGGTACTGAAATCAGCAGAAGCTAAGGCGTATTGACCTCATAGAGAAAAACATTATGTGTATCTTAAATTATTTTTGTAACACACTTTTCTGTTGCTTGAGTGTCATAACTGACATTGTCTAAAACTGACATTGCTCCAGCTTAAGAGGACATCCCGAGGACACAATCCTAATTACACATTCCTGTCCATTTCTGCCTTTTGACCCAGGTGCTTTTCTCTGTGCTCTCCCTGGGCTGATTCCAGGTTCTGAACTGCAGGCTTTGTCTGGCAGAGGAGTTTGCAACAATAAGTAGAACTATGTAGCAAAGGGCTCCAACTGGAACAGCTCAAGTGGAAAGGAGGGAGCCAGGTTGCTGCCTGAGCAGAAATACTCCACTGCCTGGGACGAGCATAAACTCGTAGAACAGCAGCCAGAGTAACATCTCTGTCTTTTGGGCTGCACCCGTCCTACAGGCACTTAATACAAAACCAAGTCCCACCTTTGTTTGACTACTAGAAATGAGGCTGCAGATTAAAAAGAAGCAGGAAATAAAAATTCTGAGGCACTAACAGCTCGGGTAACAACATCTCACCTTATGTATCCCACTAAAGTAGTAGGCAGATAAAGTGGTGCAGTTTAGAACTTGTTTTTTTGCCTTCTGTGTGAAGAAGTGCTCTGCTGTTCACCTGAATAATCAGCCATGACTAGAAAATGGGCTGGAGTTGGAACTAAAGAGTTAAGAGCACTCACTGCCTGAGCAAGTTTGTTCAGATGCCAACAACAGTCCCATGCAGCATTTGCACATTAATTGCTAAAGCTATTGACAGTATTGCTTTAGAGCCTTCTCAAATAAAGTATAAATTTCTACCAAGTATATCTGCTACAAGATATGTCTAGTACATAACAATGCCACTATTAGATTGGACTGCAGCACCTTGGGAAGGTTTATTCAAACTGCTTTCCCTGGTTTCAACTGTAGCTATTAGTAATTGATCTACACTGCCAGAAGAAATAAGCATTTTCATTGTAGGCACACTTCTATTTTGACAAACTTTTTCATACTGGGAATGGCTTCAACTCCCCATCTTTCACAAACTTCTTATCCCTTGCTCCTCAGAGCCCACTGGAAAATTGAATTTAGAAATATAAGGCAATGAAAATACAAGACAGGGATATGCTTTTATGAACCACCTTTCTGCCATGCTTCTACCTTGCTCTTCAAAAAGAAAACTAATGAGCTATTATCCAGAAATGTTAATAAACCACAAGATTACTAGCAGTGTCTTGTTATTCTTCTGGAATATTAAACATGTACACACAGGTACACTCCTTTAAAATACCAGGGAACAACACTATGGTACAGCTCTATTAATCTAAATACAATGCAATCATTCCAAATGGTTTAGCCTCCTCCTGCACAGATAGGAGGAATCTGTCAGAACATGTTCTCTGTAACATGAAACCTGCATTTAGGACAATCTTGATGAAAAACATTCAGCTCCATCCAGATTTAACTGTTCTCATCTATTCTGTCCCCACAGATCACCCTAAAACTGCCACTTATTAACGTTTGCTGTCAAATTCCAAGGACTCCTTGTTGCCAGGAGCACCACCCTTGCTAGCCTTGCTTTGTAATATGACAGTTAAATACCTTGCTGCAGCAGCTTTCCACAGCACAAACCAAGGTAGCCTGTGGATCCATCCCAGTGGATGGTGAGCCAAGTTACACAACTATATCAACCTGCTTAAAACAGTCCCTGTGCTAGGCATCACTGCCAAATCTAGAGGAACTAAAGCTTGACAAGAACACAGAAGAACAAATGAGAATGTGTATGTAACACAGTTATTCCTCTTACTTGTTGTAGAGCAATCCTAGATAATTATGAGTAGTACAGTCCCAGTTACTGCCACTGTGCTAAAACAGAGGCATAGAATTTAACAGTAAGGACTCCTGATTCGATGCATCTAGCTGGAACCACATGCAAGTACCATGCAAAAGAACTAGACAGTCTTGGTAGCTTTGTTTTGATGTTAACTTTGAGTCAAGATGGAATTTGTGTAGGAAATAGAACTGCCTTATCTAAGAAACAAATTAAAACACACACACCAAAAAAAATCTTGGAAGTGTAATTGGGTCAGTGGACTTGTTTTGCTGATTCTCTTGGCAGAAATGTGCGTAACTGGAAAACTGAAACAACTGACAGGCGTAACTTGTTAAGGAATTTGAAAACAAGTACTATGGGGGTTGTAAGTAACCTCTTCAGATCCCTCAGAGGGCTTTGAACAAACTCCCTCAAGAAACTCGGCATCATTGCCAGACCATTTTAATGGCCTTAAACCCCCATTTCCTATCCCTAGGGAGGAGAGTGCCTTACATGTCTCATATGCAGTGTACAACAGGCTCTCTCTCCCGTTCCTGGCACCAGCCCTTTGCCATGGTCTGTGCATGTCCACAGCTGCTGCCCAGCTCTGGCTGGTGGCAGAATGGATGGGGAGGCTGCCTCACAGCCAGCCATGAGAGCACCAGAACACACACAGCAACACAGGGACTGCCTGGGTTGCTTCACTGGACTATCTCAAATCCAAATAAATACAATTCTTTTTGTACCTTCACCACGTGGGACAGTGAAGGCACTTGGAGCTGTTGGGGCATTTCACAGGGTCAGGCTGTGGCAGTAAGTTTCCATGGACTCCAGAACTCTTATTTCAGGTACCTGTGATTGCATACAGCCACTGCTGAATCTTCTTCAGACAGACTGAAAAGCTGAGTGCAAGGCTTAAGTGCATCCACAAACACAGGATATAGTTTCATCATGATTAAACAGGATACATCTACAATATAAAACTCAAGCTACTGGTACCTTCTAAACTAAATTAAGGGATCCTAACTACAAAGAGAATTCAAAGTTTAAAATTGTAAAAGGAAGAAAAAATGTAAGTAACTATCATATATAGTTATACTTTCTTCTAGATATGTCTGCGGGATTTTCATGGATAAACCAAGGGTTACTTTCAAGTTCGGCACAAGCAGTTTCCCATTTAGAGGCAGCTGGAGGCACTTATGATGCTAAATCAAGGTAAATAACATAATTTTTTATTCAGGGATAGCTATATATGCTTGTGGTACTTTAGTAACTGTCCTGTTTTATACCATTTGCATGCACGAATTGAAGTATTTTCTTATCATGGTTGATTTTGATTGTGAAAAAGTCTAATTCTGTCTCCCTTGAAGGCTAATTATATTTGAAAGGTCAAATCAACATGCTTTGAATGTTGAACATACCAGCTATTTTGTACCTGTTTCATAAGAATAGAATCCCTTTCAAGCCCCTTTTCCTAATTAACCTTAAATTCCTGCCTGGGCATGGACTACAAATAGATAATTACATGTGGATAAAAGCCCGGTAGTATTTCTGAAGAATGCATTAAGAATGTCTGCTCTCTAAATGCACTACTGTTTAAGCTCTCATGAAAATAGTTTAGTCCACACAGCTTAATAAGAATTTAAAATTAAAAAGCAACAACCAAAAAAAAAAAACAAACCACCATGCACAAAACTCCAACCTAAAATATACCTCAGCAGCCAGACTTTGCTTGGAGGTTACCTGTACCATAAAAAAATGGAAATAGGGATTAATATTTTGGAGTAGGTTCTTTCTCGTAGCATTTAATAGCTTCATTTTGTAGTGCAAATATTTCTGTGTATTAATGAAACTATGATGGATTTCTTTTTTTTTTACTTCAGCTTAAGCAATTCTACTAGTTGTTTATGAAAAAAAGAAGTCACCCAATAATATTATGCAACTTTCCTATGTTTTATCAGCTCTCCTAACTAGTACCTGTGTTTACTGTAACACTTTGGGATTCTTTTCCTTGTTGGTAGCATTTCTTCAACTAAAGGAAAAGCTGAGGCCAAAAAGAAAAAGCTTAAAACCTCATGAGAAGCCCTCTAAACTTCACCATTTCTGTTGTTTTGCTAGTGAGAACCCAGGGTTGAGTTTGGATGCTGAAGTGGCCTTAGCAACTGGGCAGCTGCTTGCCCCTAGCAGTCAGCAGTCCAGCAGTGCAGCATCCCGGGGGGAGACGCCCTGCTCCTTCAACGAGGAAGATGAAGAGGATGAAGATGAGGATTCTTCTTCCCCAGAATGAGGACAGTAGAAAATGGAATATACAAAATGCTGCTCAAATATTCTTAATGGGAGTTCCTGTTTGGATTTTATGGTTTCTTGCCTTGGTTTGCACTGTGTTCAGTGAACCAAAACAGAAGCTTCAAAACAAGTTTATCTACAGCTGAAATTGAAGAACTGTATAATTGAACACAGAGTGACATGCAGACACAGAGCAAAGTGGGTTTTATAAACTATAAATGAGGAAAAGAACAAAGTCCTTGGAGATTTGGCAAAGTAAACCTTAAGTTCATCTTCTCCATTTTGGAACTCAAGTCTCTGTTTTCCCCTTCTCTTTTTCAGATCGAGAAGAAAACAGTCAGTAAAAGCCAATTTTTGCATTGTCTTTTGGCTGTACTGCCTTTAGAAAAAGGAGGAGAGAGCACACACAAATGTGCTAAAATCGTTATTTAAAACTATCTTGTATGAAAGTGGTTATAGGGAGAAGGAGCTGTTAAAATGTTTGCTGTTTTTCTGTTCAACTTGCTGTATAGAAGATTCTTAAAGTAATATAAATTGCAAGTGATTAAATGAAATAGTTTCTATCCATTTTAGATACTCTAACATTAGTATGAAAGGTTCATATGTTCATTTATATTGCAGGCCTAATTTATTACAAGTGATTATTCTTAGCCATTATTAAAACAGTCAGGAAAAAAACAGTATTTTCTGCACCAGCTTTTTTCAAGGAAAATAAGTTAAAATTGTATTTCTAGATTATAGCGTATTCAGTGTAGCTTCTCCTTTACTGTTCTAACTTTATATAATCCCTTTGATGTTAGAGCATGTCTTGTTTTTTTTAAAAAGGCCTCCTACCATATTAAGGATCTCAGGCAGTGTGTTTTCAAGGCAGTCTTTTCAAATTTGGGGCGGGCAGATCACAAACTTTTAAAGTCATAGGCTGAGGCTCTTAGGGAAAAACAATTAAATTTCAACAATACATCATTCCATGTTTTCCATTCTGATCAGCTTGGATTCTGACACTTTCTTACCAGTAACTTCAGTTGCACTCACCTTGATGCACCTTTGGAAGTTGTATCAAACCACTTAAAATAATCTGTGGCTCAAGTTACCCAACACATATCCCATGTGAACTGTTAAATTAGACTTGCAGCAGGAGGCTGTGTTTTCCATAGCTAACATCACATCCAATCATACAGACCTTTAAAAACAAACAATTTGAATATCAATGCAAAATACACTGTAGATGTACTCTTCCCATGGTGTTCCAGCATCCAGGACTTTGCTTAGCCTCTAACTTAACTATTTTTCATGAGGTAAATCTGTCCAGTTTTTCCACTGTGTGTAGGTGGTTGCCCTGTGTCTCAGCTGTCTGAGGCAGCTGTCCTGGCTCTGTTCCTGCAAGGGGGGGATGAGGCAGCTTGTGCTGTTGCTCACCTGAGCAAAGTTACCTCTGGGCTGCTGGCAGCATCCCTCTCACAGCCTGGGCTGTGTCCTCATCATCTTTTATAGCCAAACCTACACTCATTCCAGCCAGCAAGATCTAAAAGCACCCAGCCTGAGCTACAGAGAGAAAAGGAGACTGCAGCTCAAGAGCTGCCTGTGTGCAGGAATTAGCACAGGGCTGGCTGCTTACAGGACAGGTAAAGCTGTGAGGAGTAGACAAGCAACACCCACATGTTTACATTACAAACAAAAGCATCCAGATAGAAACTCACAGCTACTTCAAACTCCTGCACGTGAGGAGTACCATGAGGGCAGCACCAGTATGTAGGTATGGCTCTTGACTGAGCTATCTGTTTTACACAAATGAATGGCAAATGCACAAACTAAAATGCCTACCAAGCTATTCATCCTTGGGGCAAGACTGTTAAGACCCAGCCTGGGGTCACGGCTCACAGGCAACAGCAGACAGAGGTCTTTACACCCCCTCACTTCCACCTAACCTGTGACACTACCTCCATACCAGAAAAGCTTTACAGATACTAAAGAATATTCTTGCTGAGTCAGTGCATTGAGCCAAGTGGCTCACTTTTGAAATGGGGGAAGGGAATAGGTACTCCACACATTACTATGGAATTGTCAGCTTCATGATTGATATTTCATTCTTAAAAAACCCATTGCTTTTTTCAAAAACTGCCCTGTCAGCTTTCATTGGAAAGGGCAGACCAAAGATAACTCACATATGCATGATCCTAAGGAATTCTTTAAGAGATTAAAGAATTAATCTTCCATCCTCCCAACAATACACTAGGGACACATTTAACTTTACACTTTCTTCACACTTCCCTTCAAGATCTGTGTAAAAATCAAAACCATCAAAACACTAAACAGTTCCTAAAGAGCAGCACTTTGAACTATAAGAACCTGACAAAAAAAGGCTTCCAGCCCAGAAATAGAATGTATTTTATTAGCAATCAGTGGGCTTTCTGCTTTACAAGAAGATCTTCAGTCACACATTTCCTCCATTGATGTCTGTCTGTGCCCTTCAAAGCTGCAGCCTGCATAGCTTCTTGCTTTCTGGCGAACATCAAACTATCACAATTAAAGATAAAAAATATGGGAGCACATACCATTTATTTGACAGTTGACCCAAGCCTTTAAAAGTAATTTTTCCTGGACTAGTTGAATACAAAGGACAAAACAAGTTAGAACATTTAGAAGAGACTTCAAAAGTAAATTCTTTCCTTGGGCTTCTTTGTGCCAAGTACCAGTTGAGGATGAAGTTCAACTGAAGCACTGTGGTCTTGTGGCTACATTAAAGTCTGGGAACTAGGAGAATTTGGGGCCTTATCCAGCCACAGTCACTTAATGATCTCAGGCAAACCTTTCAATAATTCCCGGTGATCTTAGCTGCCATATTTAAAAAAGAAACAAAAAACACACACAACAATCACAAACCAAAACAGGTAAATGCAAGACCTCACTAAAGGCAGCTGTTGCAATTGTGAGTAACACAGGAGTTGAGAAAATTAACAAACCACAGAGCTCCCACTAAGCTCATGGCAGTGCTTGTGCTGCTTCAACACACAGGCCCTCCCTCCTGCTGAGAGCCAGCAAACACTTCCCACGATAAAATGGTCATGACCAAGACTGGTTTTCCCATTTTCTATTCACTTCCCATCATCATCTCCTGTCTTATGCAATACCCTTGACATTCATTGACAGGAATCAAGCAGCAACTGGTACTAGATCATATTTCGTATAAGAAAACATTTACATTTTCATGCAACTTATATTTAAGATAAATTTAAGTGATGTTTCTGTGTCTTGGAACACTCTGTCTTGGTTATACATTCAGGAAGCACTTGACTCTAAGCAATATAATGCTGTATGTACATGCCTTTATAGCTATAGTGCAGTAAACAACTTTATTTCTGGACTAACTCTGTGGTGCTTGAAAAAATCGAAATTTGACTTTAAAACGGTCAGCTCCACTATCTAGATGAAAGAAAAGTGGGAGACAGCATTTTTCTATTATGTGGAAATCTGACATAATGTTTGCAGATTTTGGTATTTCAAATTGTAATAAAGTGCACCAGTTTTCTCATTTCCACACTGGAATTTATGCCAACAATCCACCTAATCTTAGAAAGTGTGCTTATCTTAGAACATAAGACCAGTTCAACTGAAGGTAGTACTTAAAGTAACACCATTAAACCCAGTAAAAGCCCTGATGTAGGTGCTTCCATTTTGGTTAAAGGGGCTTTGAACTACAGCTTGCAAATACCCCTAAATCCTTTTGAGTAACTGGAAATCACCAAGGATACAGAATTCCCACCGAAGGGCTTCTGCTGATCAACTGTCGGCCTGAAGTAATATTATATAAAAAGGCTTAGTAACCAAATATTAATCCTTTTTTTAAAGAAAAATGAGGCGTTCATGTTCATACATTAAATGATGCTTGTATTTAGAATTCCACAGTTAAGGTTTAAAAGCTCCAAAGTGCTCTTTCTTTTGACCAAATCCACCATTTTAATTCAAGAGTATGGCTGGAACTTAACCACATTTAAACTCTGGGCAATACTCCTTTTTGTAGTCAACTGGCCCTTTTCAGCTGCAAATAATTGAGGCAGTTGATTGTAAAGACTTTCCTTTTAGTGAGTTAAAGATGTTTGGGCTTTGGATTCATTTAAAAACAAAGCCAGTACCACAGGGTATGGTATAGAGAAAACAAACCAAAGCAAGCTATGTTCTGCCTGAGCCACCTCATTTATATCTTTTCATTCCAGGAATCTCTCAGGTACGTAAGGATATTAAATATCCAGCTGTAATGAGCTGGGGAGAGACAATGTGTGCTTTTTAAATTTGTGATTTAAAAAATTCTAGTAATAGCCATACTTTGAGGTGACATCCTTCTGCTGCAGCTGGGTAACTCTGAGGCTGAAGGTGTCTCAGGTGTCAGCACTGGGAAGTGATGCCTCTTGCAGCAGAGGCAAGGGGAGGGAGAGGCCAAGGACCTCTTTATGGAGGTTTGTTCTTTAAAACGTGCCACTTCTTGAATTCTGGCCTCTGTCTGCAAGCAACGCGCCAATGAATCATTTGTTAATTTGTGGACATCACACACCTACCTAAGCACATGAACAGCTCTAAATACTTAATTTTCTGCTGGCAGATGTTCACACAACCCTGATATCTAAATCCTGATACCATAAAACTTTATGAAACTCATTCCTTAGACAACAGATTTCCCAAATCAGATATCTCTTTCCTGTTCAGCTGTTAGAATTTTGTCTGGTGAATATTTTGAAGAGGCTCTTCTCCCCGATCCAGGTATATTGCCAAAAAATACCCATAACCAATGTTACTCACAGTTCATTCCATCTGCAAAGGATTACCATCTGTTCAAGTCACTGCAGAGTTGTGTGTGCAAGAATCCTCCAGTTCGTTCAATCTTGAGTGCCTCAGGTGGCACCCATGAATCCCTCCCCAGCTGGCACTGACAGTGAGGGGAGGGAATGCTCATCAGAGCAGTCTGGCGGTAACAACTGAAGGGGCTGTTTATCACAGCTGTTCAGAGACTATATGGTCACTCTCCACCTTTAATGCTACCTTGTCTGTCCACCCAGAGATCAGACAAAACAAAAATGTTTTCTTCCCACTTCCATATTTTTGACAGTACGGAAGAATCCAACATTTAGTATAGCTACCTAAACAGCAGGACACCCAAAATCCTTGCTCAAAATTGGGCAGAAGTAACATCTGACATCTAAGCATCCAAATCCCAAGGGAAAGCCTCCTGCTTAGGAACAATGGAGAAAATAAGTACTTTGCATTTATCTAAGAAGGAAAGCTGACCTGGATCAGGTCAGTATCTGTAACAGAGCCATGGTAATTCCAAGCAGATACAGGCACTTCCCAGTAGCCCAAAGTTGTATCTCTTCTTAGTCTTCTGTATTGGCTAGAAAAGTGCAGTCACTTAAATCTGATTTCTCTAAATGTCATTCTCACGTACTCAACACTCTACAGGCATGGTTACTTTGGATATATGGACACCATGGGATAGCAAAGGATACAGCAAAGTCAAATTTAAATCCAGTTGTAGATGCAAATCAAACTCATCTATGCAGAAGCTTTTTCCAAGACAAAATGAGTCTTTAGTGGTGAGTTGGTTTTAGCCCATTCTCCTGTCCAGGCTGAGTGAAACACTCGTCCCTTGCACTGCCTGGTTCCTGTGCTGCCCATGCTGCCAGGCAACCAGAGAGGGAAAAACACCACATCTCCACAGCCCTTCCCACTGACATTCTTAGGTCATATATAACTACTATGAATAGCCACAAAAATTAAAACTATCAGAAAAGGTGAAGTCCATAAAACCAGTCTCCAGGCTTTTCAATGGGTCTGTTAAATTGCTGTTGTAACTAACAATAAGTAGGTTTGGCTGTGCTAATGCAGGGATTAAATAAATCTCCCAGAATTTCCCCAGGAAAACACCAGCTGAATCACAGTCCATCATACAAGTTTCTGAAACATTCCCTGGTCTTAAAGGCCATGCTGAATACATGAAAAATACTTCAGAGAAGTATATGCAAGTGTTATGACACTGTATCTCACAAGCATCTACTGTAAAAAAAAAGAATCCTACTTTGAACAAACCGGTAAGAAGTAGAATGTGAGCCTCGTTCCTCAGGCCCTGACTGCAAATCATGCCCTGGCACCAAGGCACAGCCTTTGTGTTTGCATATCCTGCACGGCATCAGGAGAAACTGGCCAGCAAGCACAGGCAGAGTTTTACCAGGACTTGTTTCTTGGCACCTGGGGGATGATCTGGCAGTAGATGAGTCCTTGGCAAGGAGGACTGAGTGCTGAATTCTGGCTGATGTGCCACCAGCCCATGTTCTGAAGGTGCTGCAACAGGCAGCAAGGGGTAGAAAAGGCAGGTCTGGCCCTCCATCTCCCCTTACAGAAGCACTTTTTAATATCCACTATATTCTGCATGGAAGTAATTGTACAGACACTTCCTTTTTATATTTAAAATGCAGAAACCACTAGAAAGGCCATTAACATTTTTAATTAAACTTTTTGTTTTTTAAGAACAAGGCCAGTCATGGACAAAGCTATTTAATGACCTCCAACACTGAAATCAAAGCAGGGTTTTGCAAACATGGTGGGTGGGAAGAGACAAATCCAATTACAAGCATGCTAATTATATGGGATTTGAAGTTTTAATTAATTTTTTTAATCTACTCATCTTGCTCTCCCAACATGTATTGGCACAAAGTGTCACACAATGGTGGAATTTTTTCTCCCTTTTCTTGTGCTGAACTCTTGTATCTTCAGGAAAGCCCAAGTTTCCTATTCATCTTCATTTGCTGCATTTTTGTGAATTCTCCATAGATTTCTTTCTTTCCAAATACCTATAAATTATAAAGTTTTATTTTTGCAGAAAGTCTGCTATTAAGCTATGCTGATTTTTTTGTCCTGATCAAATAGTGTTAATTTCTACTACCACATTGTACGTGGCTAGAAGTGTAAAAAAGAATGTGGTAGTATTTTATGTGCTTTAAACACTGACAAAGATATAAAGAAAAGTGCATATACAAAGTTTTACTTTCCTAATAGGAACACTGGCATTAGCAAATAGTATATTTGATCCAATAGGAAATATTACTTTGTAGTAGCAAATGCTTTGTAAATAAAAACTTGTTATTTTTTTAATGGAAATTTTATAGAAGCTTTTTCTGTATACTCAATTGACCCCATGTTTACTGAAAATGCTGCAAGTGGGAATTGTACATTGCAAATGGGGGTGGGGAGCACAGTCTGACTGTGAAAGCTGTGTATGCTTTGGAGAAGAAGATCCAGTTTTCTGTGAACTGAAATGTAAACCTTAACTGTAGAAGAACTGAATAAAAGAATTTAAAGGCAACAGGACCAAGCTTGTCTTTGAGAAGAGCATTGCAGAGAAAAGGCTGTTCAAGGTTAACTCTGCCAGTCTGTGTACCTCGCTAGGAAAACAAGGAACTGCTCTGCTTGACATGGGAAATATTGCATCCTTTGGTTATTGAATATATCACAGTCTAGCAACTGTGTCCTCATTGGCTGGTCATTCAGAGGAACCTCCTATATCATTATCCAGGGAGAGATGCTGGAGTTTTGAAATTGTTACATTTTGATAACTCCACAAAATGTTTAGGGATATTATTGTCCCTATCCATTCAAGACACACACCTAATCTATACCTAAGAGAAGGCTCCAGGGTGTGTTCCCCTGGTTTCATGCTAGATCTATCCTGTTGAACACCCTTCAAACACCTATAGACTCTGAACATATATCCTTCCAAACCCCTTCCTCCTATTTTGGTAGCAAGAATGCAAATGACAAGAATTTAGGTAGCATTAGATGCAGTCCCTCTTCATCCTCTGTGTTGGTTTTTGAACTCTGCCAAATATGAAAACACCAAGTAATGTCATGGTGCTTGCTTTTCCCCACGTGCACAGAAGATCCACGACTCACTATTTTTAATCTCAAATCAGCTAAAAGTAAAGGTTAAAGACAGCAGCAGAAGACTTGCAAAACTGGGAGTTCATTCTTGTGCAATGAACAAAAACTCTACCACAAACTCCTTTCATGTAAAATGCAATGGCATATTTGGGAAGGCATTTTCACTAACAGATTTGGCAAATAACCACCTAAAAACTCTTGCAATGTCTTTTTATGGGCAAGAAACATGACTGCAGAAATGAGAGGATATAGTCTTTATATCAGCAATAAAGATATTTAGGGTTTATGCTTCTTAAAAATAATGTCTAAAACCCCTTACCTTCTTTTGTGTCACTGCTCCGTAAGTTGCTATCAGAATGATTCTGAAACATTAAGCTCATGGTGAACCTGGTTGGGAAAAATAGTCTTCTCTAAAGAATCCTTAGTTCATAGGTGCTATGTTTTCAGCTGGGGATCTCCTCCCTAAGAACCCAACAAAGCAGCTGAAGAAATGTAAAAGCATAAAAGCCCATTTCATCTTTTCTACGAAGTACTCAGCACAGATCTCTATGAAGTCTACAAATACTACTTTCTGAAATTACAAATACTTTTGGTTAGAGTTTCTCTGACTGTCCAACCAGATACCATCATATAAACTAGTTTATGTTTTTCTTCATATAAGTAGTAAATCTGTATGTTTCCTAAAAAAGGGAATCAAGCAATAGTAACTGCTGCAGGATTAAGATGCTCTGTGCTAATAATGGAAACATTAAGACAACAACAAATATTGTCCTTGGTTAAAATTAATGGTATTTAAAACTATCTTGTTGAATTCCACACATTCTGTTAGAAAGCAAAAATATCTGAAAACATTCAGGAAAACCAGAAAACCCCCAAATTTGTGTAGGTTTATTATTCATTAAACTCTGTCTCAACCCCAAGTGTAGGATAGGAGATAAATGTGAACAATACTTCATTGTCCGAGTGCCGTGTCACGAGTGCTGCCCTGAGCCGTGTGATCCGTGTAGGTTGCTCCTGAAGAGGCTCAGCTGTGCTGCAGTGCCCGTCCTTGGCCTGCCGGGGCAGGGACCCGTCTGCTCTAGGGGTCCCACATCATACTGCATTCCTGTTCTGGTCCTCCAGCTGGACGCCATGCAAAAGGCTGCAAAACCTAATGTCACTGGGACTCCTCCTTGCTGAACCACAGTTCAGGGGTAACAAACCAGAAGAAACTTCCTACATATTTCACAGAACTTCTCATCTGTCACAAAGGTTAAATCAAGTCTGTCAGATTGAAAATCCCTAATTGTTGAAGGTACTGCTGCCCACTGGTTCTTACAGCTGCCCCCTGGACAACTTATTGCAGGCTCGGTTTTGTAACATTTCAAGAATCCCTCACCGGCCACTCAGAGAACTCACAGATTCATTAAAAAACTGAAAACCATTGTCCCAGGCAAAGCTGCAGAGGAAGTGATAGAAAAGCCTGCAACAATGAGATGACATCAAAAGGCAGAAGTAAGCAAACAGAAGGGTTTGTGTTCTTCTGGCATAAGGCAGCAAACAGAGATGCAAAATGGCAAAATTATCTAAGCACCATTCTTGTACCATACGTGAAACCACACAGCCAATACTCTCCCTTGGTTCAAATGACCTGTGCTAACCCAAGTTTTCATATTAAAGTCCAGGTTATGCAGCAATGACAGTATTACATACAAATATTACATTCAATTAATCTGCCACCATTAACTGAACATTATTTTTTAAATATTAAATAACAAAAGTTACATTTAATGCCACATTATGTAAAAAGCAGCAAATTGCATTTTTACAGCAGCTGCTGGCATACGCAAGACGGTTATATTTAACAAATACGCACCACAAGGACGTAAGTGTCTTGGCACGTTTAGAAGTTAAAAAACATTTCAAATGAGTAAACCCCACGAAAATGTCCTAGCATTGACCTGTGTACAATTTAAGCCTCCAACTCAGCAGAGTGAAATTAAAACAGCAGAGTTCCCAGTAATAGGACTGGGCTGAGTGCATGGAGAGCAAGTTCCTGCAAGGAAAGGCCGGGTGTGAACGCACCACAGACAGCCCACGGTGACGCCCGCACTGCACCCACGCTGCTGTGTGCTAAAGGTAAGAGATATTTCTTAAGGGGGATAGAAGAGAAACCCGTGGTGCTTCCACAGCTGCCAGCATGTTTCAAGGCCATACCTTAGGTTAAGCATCAGAAAAAGATGCACATTCATGTGTTTTGTTAAGAGGCATCCTCGTCTTGAGGACCCGGCCTGTGTTTGCCGAGTTCCCATGTCTGCCCCTGTGTGTTCCAGCGCTAGGGGCACCTGCGCTCCCCGGCCCGCTGGGCTCTCGGCGATGGCACAGCCTGTGCCCCTTCCCGCGCTCCCTGCCCGGCCGTGGCACAGCCTGTGCCCCTTCCCGCACTCCCTGCCCGGCCAAGTCGCCCCTGCTGTCTCCCCGCACAGGTTCCGGAGCGGGGCCCCGCGCTCAGCCCCTTCCCCTCCCCGGCTCCAGGGTCCCGCACACGCCAGGACCTGCCCCAGCGTCCGCGGGGCCGAGCCCAGCCGGGCCGGCGGCGTTAGGCTCCGGTTCCGCGGGGCACCGCACACGCTCCGCCGCCGGCCCGGCTGGGCGCTGCCCCTGCCCTGTCGCTGTCGCTGTCCGCACTCGTACCTGCGCTCCGGCCCCTGAGGGGCCCGGGCTCGCCCCTGCCCTCACGGTAACGGCCGCGCGCGCCACACCGCTCCCAGCGCGTGCCGCAGGTCCGGGAGCGGCCCCGGGCTCCGCGGGGAACCTGCGGGAGTTGCTGCTAAACCCACCTTTTTATTAACATTCCTGATTTCTGAAGAGTTTGGAATTATTACCCTAACACTAGGATAATACTTCCACATTACCATAAACAAATCATTAATTATTACTAATACTAAATTAACCAAATCGTAGAAAAAGCTGCTGGAACTGTTGCTAATAAGATGTAGGTTAACACAGCTGCTGGCTCTGTGCAATCAGGTTGGCCAGGCTGATGTAAGCCCGGGAAAAGCCCAGGTTTTTATTGTTAATACTTTCAAATCATCTCACCTTTTGACATTTTCTCATCATCTCATTAGCATGACTAAAGCCAAGTTCTAAACATTCTATCTAGGCTTACAAACTTCTACTTAATGTTGTGCCAAGCTTGTGGCTACTGTTTTCTGTCATCAGGCAATGTATTAAGGCTATTAACTTAAGATTCGATGTGAGCGGGCTGCTCTGTCTAGAGGCCATTTCCAAATGATTGAGTCAACTTTACCACAGCATTTATCAGACCACTATTTGTTGGCCCTCGAGCAGCAAAATGAGGAGCAGAAGCTTTTGCACTGGCAGAGATGTGCTGAGGTTTGTGCATTAACAGCAGATCCTCCCAGCACATCTAACTGTACAACTGTGTGTGTTCCTGAGATGGTTGCTATTGACCCATCTATTTATCTGTAGGAAATGGGTGATTGGCATGATGACAAATGGGCACATACACCACCAGAGATGCAACAATTCCAGGAAATAAAGCAGTCCTGGATGGTGAAGATTTTTTCAGAAATAACTGCAAATTCATTCATTTCATGGAGGAGTGCCCATATTTCAAACCTTTGGAAAATGTTTCACCAAGCAGTATATTTTCTGACTAATGAACCATTCACAGTTAAAAAATACACTGGATTAAAATATAATTTAAAAATATAATGATAATTTTTAAAGATAATTGCAGCCAAATATCCCCCACTCTGATTACTAATGGATATAATCCCCCCCAACTGGGATTCTTTTGTTTCTATTCAACTGGTTAAACTTGTGTTAGAAAAGACTACATGAAAGTATCAGTAGCAAAAAACCCCCAATAAAACAGGAGACAGTCCTTTCCAGTATTCAAATTCTTAAAAGATAAAAACACCTGAAAGTAAAATGTAGTGAAGGACAAGGGCATGGAAGAGAGTAGGCCATCAGACATTCCTAACCAAGTAGGTCTGGTTTCATGGGCACAGGAGGCACACAGAGCAGAACAAGCAGGCATCCTGAGGAGTGATGATGATACTTCCAGAATTATTTTTTCCTTCTCCATTGGCACATTTTGGTAACTCTATATATAGGGTAAAATACTGCATGAATTGGATACCCAGGAATGTGCTAAAGCTCTGAAACAGTACTATGGAAGAGAAAATGCACATGCCATCCCCTGCTCAGTGCTCCCTGGGCTTGGTGGTGTTAAACCGAACAGGAGAAACTGCAGAGACTTGCGCACTTATCCCCACACTCCCACTGGCCCTTACTGATCACCAGCAACCACTCAGTGGAAGAGCTACCACAGATTCTTGCCTTGACATAACTGGCAGTGTACTGTGTGTTTGTTCTCAAGGAGTTTGGCAAGCAGGGGAACACAGAATGTGTGTTTTGCGGTGCAGAAGGAGTTAAGGAGCCATGTGCCTGAGTTCCCTGCAGATAAGAACAATGTGAGCCCCCCTGACAAGCCAGGCAGGCAGCTCTGGCTCAGCAGATAGCAGGAACATGAACTGAAGGGGCAAAGACATCTCAAGATTCCAACAGCCATTCATATCCTGGGGAGATTTCAGAGAGCTCTCTTGTCATGTTTTAAACCATGGCTGCATTCTTCTTTGTCAGAGTGCATTTGCCAGTTGCACTGCTGACTTTTCATATGCAAGTCAGCCTACAGCAGTTTCCAGTAATGGCATCTTATGCAATTTCTGACCTACTTTAACACATTGGGGCATTTGGAAACATGAGATCCACTGCAGCAGCTTTCTGCTTGACAGTGTAACACTGCAGCAGGAAGCACAAGTCTTTAGACAAACACATGGATCCACTAAAATACAGGTAACTAACAGACTTCAATTTTCATGGATCCACTGAAATACAGGTGACAGACTTCAATTTTCAAGGTATTTGTCAAGCCATTAGGCACATCCAGATCAATCATCATACATACTATTTTTAACTAGAGACCGTGCACATTATTTCAAAAAGATCAAATGGTCAAGTCAGTAACTGTTACATAGGCACTGACCTGTGTACTCTTTCTCCGCCCATCTAGGTTGCACTTTCCTGAAGAACACCTCAAATGAGAGCTTTTGTGTGTGACTGATGATAAACCATGACCTGGTCAGCAGTGCAGGGATCTTCTCTCTTGTCCCACTAGCCAGCTGTGTTCAGAAGAAAGGTGTTTTCTTCTACATATGCTCCCAAACTCCAGCAGTAAATGGAAGATCTCTGAGAACTAGAAGTTTTATCAAAGAGGATCTTTGATATACTTTTATTAATTCCACTACCAAATGTGAACCTAACTACTAACAGAGACCTAACATTACTAAAGGAAAGAGAGCATATAGAATCATTCCTACCATTAATTAGAATTAAGCCTTAAATAAGGAGAAATTTGGATTACTATCCCTTCCTTCTAGCCCATGAGAAACAGGACTCCAGACACATTTCACTGTGTGGAAATTTCAAGTTTGTAATTTGATTAAGGTGTCTGCCCACAGTTGTCTGACCACAGAGTGAGCCAGAAGACACTTGTCACTGCAAACTATATTGAAGTTCAAGATCTACAGAGCAGTGTAGATCTTCAGAATAAAGCTGTAAAGGCTGGTTTGTTTTTGGTTTTTTCCCTCCCCAAGTTCTGTTATTAAAGGAAGTTTTAAGCATGGTTGAAGCAAAGACCATACATATCATCATGGCTTTTCCCATGCAGACAAAACCATTAAGGCCAAATGACATCCAGTATTATTCACCAACAGCTGCTTTAATAGACAGTTACCACTCATGCCCTGCTATTTCAGTCCAATTTTTACCTTACTACTACAGTGCCTCAATGATCTTTCTTTCACTATTTCCCTGCAATGCCTCAGCTTTAGGTGAGGCTATTACTACTACTGAAAGCTACAAGCATTTTAGTATACTCTTGTACTCTTGCTTTGGCGTCAATTACATTCTCTGTCAAAGTAAAGTAACATTACATTTTATGTAATGTTATTCACTGAATTCTTGTTTTGTGTCCATTAAGACAACTAATAAAATGAAGAGGCATTTCAAGCTTCACCTGTAGGTTAATACATCACCTTGAACCTCAGTGCAAATGCTTCTGTGCTATCAGCTTCAAAAAAAAAAAAAAAAGCTGCCTTATACCCAACAAAGTTACAATGCAACTTAGAGGACAAAATAATGAGTAGCTCTCAAAAGAAGGCAGAGCCATGGCTGCAACTTTTCTCAAGAGCACATTAAGATTTGTAATCTTATCAGTGGATTTGTTTTAAACTAACATTTAAATCAATTGGTCTGAAATTTACAACCACTTGTAAGTAATGTTTAAACCAAGCAATTTCTCCACACAAATTTGGAGAGAACTGCACAATTACAGATCATATGCTAATTATATGCTAACTTCTCCTGAAAACTGAAAGGCAAAAGAAGAATTTTACACTAAAACTCACCCAAGCTCTGATGCATTATGCTTTTTCACATTCACAAGAACACTTAAAATGTTAAGACAACTTGGTACTAAATAATAGCCATTAAAATATTTACAGTGTTAAGTGCATCTGTCCCATTTGTAATTAGGAGTGAAGTGGCAGTTTCTGAAGTTAGAATCTGCAGCCCAGCAGGTTTAAGAGAGACCTTGTTAGGAACAATAAACCCTGGAGGAGTTATCACTGTAGGGGCTCTCTTGCATCAGAAAAATAGAAATAGCATAATATGCTTGCAAGTCACATAACATTTGGGTACTGGAAGGACACATTTTTACTCCATACAACTGTAAAGCAAATTCAAAAGAAGATAATCCTTTCTAATATACAATGTACACAGAGAAGTAAACTTTCTACACTTGAATATGATATTTTTTGTTCTAAATACGTTGATAACCATCAGCTTTTTACAGGAATTGTTGCCAAATCCAGGTTAAACTCTTAACAATTCCCTTCAGGTAATGCAAAATCAAAATGAGGCACTGCTTCCACAACTCCATGAAATACTTACTGATCAGACCACATAAAAAGATTTAAATACATGCTAATGAACAAAACTTTGAAAGTCACTTTACTGGCTTCCTTAGGTGCTTGCCTGAGATTTAAAGAAACAAAAAAAGTCTTACTTTTTGTCACAAATTATTAGAGCTATTTGATCCAAACTACACAGTGACATTCAAGCTTCTAGTAACCCTCATGTTACTGATTTTCTGATAGCTCTGCTAATGATTTTATGTTAAGAATCAGTCACTAAATTAACATACTTCAAACTGCAGCAACCTGAATTTTTTACTTTTTCCCCTCCCCATTAAGACGGGAAGAAAACCTGCAGAAAGTACCTTACAGAGGAACTCATTGTGATCTTCTATATTAAAATGCTGCTTCTAACAATATGATGGGAGTTTTACATGTTTTAACTAAAGGGCAACTTCTGTTGCAAGACTACTGTAAAATGAGGCCTCTATGACGGATACTTTTTCTATAGCAACACTGACTATTCATAGTCAGGAAACTTTTAAGGTAAAAGAAGAATCCCATTTTTGGTGTGTAGCCAACACCTGTAACCAAACAAGCATCAGGACAAAGATTCATGATACCAAACAGCTGAGGATAAAAGTTACTTCAGTGATTTATGCCCTCAGCACAGCTAGTACAAGTGAAGCTTCCAATACAGAAGTGAAGTTCTTCAGAAGGAAACTGGAAGGAAACCCCATGTGGTGTTACCTAAAAGAAAAGATATAAATACCAAACCAGAAAAACAACTCAGTATTGATGCAGGGGTTGGGCTGAACTAAATGAAATAATCCTATTCCCCCAGTGTACATAGGTAGAACACACGATCATCTCAGGCCATTTCCACATTTGCAACAGCCTGGAGCAAAGGGAGACCAGAGTTCTGCCCACTGTAGGTGAAGCTTTTTCTACTTTCCCAACAGGTACAGAGCTAGACCTGACCTACAGGTAAAACTGAACAGTAGGTTCTGAACACGTTTATGCCTCACATACTCTGTTAATACAATTGAAAAAAAACCCTAAACACTCTGTCTAAATGAAAATTTCTCATGGTAGATGACATTAACAGAATGTTTTTCTTCTGTAAGGAAAAAAGCACCAGTTTCCAGGTATACTTACACAAACTGTAAATAGAAATTCATTTAAAGGCTTCAGTATTTTGATGGTAGACTTGGTGTGAATGCTGACGTGTTTTAACAAAGTGTCCAACTAGCAAGATGATGATTAGCACTGCCACTAACAAGGAAGTAAAAGCTCTGATTAACTGCAAAAATCTTTAAGATTAAAGCTTTGAGCATTCTGAGGTATTGAAATTCATACTTAGAGCTGCCCACCCACTCTTGGCATCTAGGGTTTTTCTAGAAAACCTTAAATGATGCAGTTTTCTCCATCACAGGAGACCCATCTCATTTTTAAAGAAGACCAAAGTGTACCGTCTGATGCAAAGTTCTTGTTCAGCTTCAAGCTCTACTTAACTCAATCTCTCCAAAAGTAATGATGAATAAGCTTCACAGAGAGGTGGATTTAAATAGGACAAATCCAGGTTCAGTACCAGGTTCCTGAGAACACTGCATTTAAAAAAATTATATTAAATCATTCAGCAAGGCTTGGTGCTGAGAAATGTATTTTTCCTTTCTAAATCTCCTGCTGAGAAAGAGGTGGGGTGCAGAGGATTAAAAACATAAAAAACAATACCCACCCTCCCCACTCTTGTTTTTGTTTCCATACTGATTCACAACTCCTTTAGTCTACAACTCTTCCTTCTACTCTTCATTTGCATCCAGATTTTCTCTTTACTGCTGGGGAACTACTACAGCAGACATTTCAGTACAAAAGGAAAGAGTTTACTACTGTTCTACAAGCAGCATCATCCCCAGCTGGAAGCAATTGCCAGTCAGTGCTAAAAGTCAGCCGTCCCCAAGGAAGCATCTTACCTACTGCATGATGGATGTAAATAAAGCCTTACAGCTCATTTTTTCCCTTGACAAGCTTCTCCTCAGCTTCCCCTGTATCCCTGTATGTTTGCTCATGTGGGGATGGCAGGGGGAGTGGGGCATGGCAAGGAGAAGGCACCTCAGCTGATTTGGACACACACTGGCAATTTTACAGTTTTGAAATTAAAAGTCCTTGTTCCAGATCTGAAGACACTAAAAGTAACCTAGTAAGAATACAGCAGTATAAAAGTTTAACATTTCAGGTTTCTGGTAATACAGTAGTAAATTTAAATCTTTATTCATAATTTAAAATGAAGGCTCAGAAACCTTTACTCTAAAGTTCATATGAAGGAAAACAGTAATTTTATCCTATCCTAGTAGTCTGTACACTTGTTTACAGATAATTGCTGTATCTTTACCTACTCAAGACACAGAAATAAAAATGAGAAATAGTTCAGTTTAATAGTTTAACACTAGATTTACTACCCACATACATTTTACATGCTTATTTTGATAGCTGAACCCTTCCAAAAGTTGTGGTTTTTTCTTTCTCCCCCCACCCTCTCCCCTCAATTGATCATCTTTACATGTTTAAATTAAAGAAACAAACAACACTTGTACAGAATCTAGGGAGAACAGGAGTTTATTGAGTTTTATCTGTCTGAAAAGTGCTGGTGAAAAGTTGCCATTTCATGCTTTGTCTATAGACAAGGTAAGTCAAAAGAGAAAATGTTGCAAAAAACAAGCTCATTTGAAAATGGAGTGTTTCTCCAGAACTTATCATTCCTAAGTGAACACAAAAGTGAGAAGTTTTTACATAAAGCTAGTCCTTTTCATTGTCAGATGCAACATCTACACTTAAGGTCCCTCACAACTATTAAAATACTTTCAGGCAGTGTTAATACAGAGAAGCAATTAGTCATATCTTCAAGAAGCCAGGAATCCCAGCTCTAAAAGTGCATAATTTAAAACATTAGTAATGGAATATTTTGAAAGAACATCTCATTCAGTATTAATGCATGCCATTATTACAAAAATATTCATTGCCTTTTGTAGGAACAACAACTTTCTTTTGTAGACAACAAAAAGCATGCTGAATGGTATCAGATCAATATAAATCTATTTTTAATGAGGTTTAAGACACTATTCAAGTCCCATTAAGAGCAGCTTCCTCCAACTGTGCATCACTGCACAGCTGTTAAAAGTTTTTCACTAATGTGGCTTAGACTGGCCCCAAACTTAAAGCAGGGCATTAAGACTGGATCTTGAATTTTAGAAATCCTTCATTTGTTTAAATAAAATATTAAAAACCACTGTAATAATTAGGTATAAAAGTTGTTAAGTAACAAATTTGGGCCTAACTAGCACAACATACAGGTATTTACACAAATGCAGATTTGCTGTGGTCTTTAATACTGGGAAGACATCAGAATGTGAACCACGTGCTCAAGCCCACCCTCCCCTAGACCAAAAGTCACAAAAACCTTGGAGAAAAGTAATGTAAGTTGCATGTCAGCTCAACTGCCCAAGTCAGCCCAACAGCATGGCTCAGCCTGGTTCAAAGTGAGCAGCAGACACAAGTAAACCAGGCTGGTTGTAGTCATTTTAGCAGCCACACTTTAAGTTACACTGCAAGTAATTAACCCCAAGTCAACAAGGTATTTGTATAAAGCAGTTGTTGACATCAATTTTCTAAATGGATGATGATGAAATACACAGAAAGTCCAAGATGAAAGAGCAAATGAAGACGTGAGATGTTAAAATGATGCGACAAAACAGATACATAAATTAAAGAATGTTTAATCAAGACAATCCTTTTTCCTTTTTTTTCCTTAAACAGAGGTTCTTCCAGAAAATTTTAAATTGGAAAATCATAGCCTATTCCCACAATAGTGAGGCCACTTCTTTCAAGCAGCTCTGTTGTACAACTGTTACCAGGATCCTGAACTATTTAAATTTTCTATTGATATTTCTGAACTAAAAAGTTTCAAAATATTGTATAGATTTTATTTGTGCTCCACATATTACAAGCAATTAACAACACAAAGAAAGGTTCAATTCCTCAGCTAGAACACCAAACTCTATACCAAGTATTACATGTACACAATACTTGCACAGTGACAAGCACAAGGAAGTACTAGTTGAGCGCTTACTTTCAGATATTCACACCAACTCTTAAATTCCACTTCTGTTCTCCCACACCACCCAGGCTACAATTTAAGGCATCTCCACACAGCCATCCATCCACTGACCCACCCACTCCCATACACACGGTTTATGTTGGAGGTGTTTACTCTTACAAAGAAATCACTATGTCAATCAGGTACCATTTATTATTTATCCCTCTAACTGTGTCAGCATTGAGATATGACAGTTAAACCAGTGTTAAATCAATACAATATTTACAGAGCACAGCACATTAAGCTTGAGACACTCACTTGGAGGATAAAACCACATTTTAAAGCAGGACAAAGGTCACCATTATTATGTGTTTGAAAACAGCTATTTACAGGTCCCTATGACATAACTATAGTCTGTACACTGTTCCAATGGGGCAGGCAAAAAGCAGGATAGGCATTTACTTTAAGGGAATTTAAACACACAATTTGGAAGCATATTATTATGCTACCCTGAACGCCACAAACCACCTTAACATTCTTCAAGGTGGACTCATATCCTAGAATGGCATGTCCAGCTGGTACAAAACAGACAACACAACATTTACTTTGTGGAGAGTGCATACTCCAGCTATTCAGACATCAGAACTTTGAAGGCAATTCGTCCCAGAAACTTGTCACGGTCATCTTGATTTTTTAAATTAGGTGAGCCCAGGATCTTACACTCAATTGCTATTTCTTCTTTGGTACCGTTGGGGCTAATTGCTAGTTGAACAGCCACTAGAGGCTGCAAATAGTGAGCCTAGTAAACAGAAAGATGGGGAAAATATTTGAGAGACCAGAAAAAGTTAGCATTAACATTTAATCTATCAGAGCAGTTAAGAAAAAAGCCAATTAGAAACCTAACTTTTCAAAGTCCAATCTAATTCAGGTAAGACACTTTATTTTCCCAGGTTAGAAACACATTCTTCATACTATTTCTTTACTAATATATTCAAAATAATTTGAGTCACAGACAGTATCTTCAAGAGGCATGTGACTATACCCCTTTCTATTTTATTAGGTCCAATTATTCTAGAAACCTTCAATGAAAAAAACTCAGAAATTAGTGTCTTCCAACCTGTTCTACTGACTCTTTTGCTTGTTTTGGGTTTGGTTTGGCAGGGTGTGTATAATCTGCTACAGAATGCAACTTTTCTAGCAGGGTTTAATATGTTCTTTTTTTCCAAAAGCCTGACTCAACAAATACTAATAAACCCGCTTCCCTTCTCCCCTATCCCATTTACTTTTTCAGCAACAAACCATTCTGAAAGGCGCTATCTGTTTAATAGCTTTACACAGAAAACCTTCCTTGAACATCCTGACAAGTATCCTTCCTGGTCATCATATTTGGTAAAACAATTACAACTGGTGATTACTACAAAAATTAAAATTTAAGAATGAGAGAAGAATCAATTCCATTCTTTTGTCAACCCAATAAAGAACAACATGCATTCTCTTGTAAAGTGCCTATGCAATAAATAGCTTATTATACACTATTAAGGCAGCATTTTATGTAATGTTCATGAAGCATTTCCATAATTTATTAATATTTTTAGGTCACTGCTGACTGATGATTAAGCAAAATTCTTTTCCAGGTAAAAATTCATTCAAGTCAGTGGACTAAATATAACATTACAATATCACGTAAGTATAAACCTTGAATTTTAATTGAACAAAATTTTGTGTTAAGACTTTTTCCCTCCTCATTAACTTAAGAGACTTTAATACATTTCTTTTGGTTTTAGTCTATCTTCTCTACCAAAGAGCACACTAAAGAATACTCAAAAGTCTAATTTACAAAGGATGATGTAATGGAAATAGATGTGCCAAAATCTTTAATATGAAGTACTGGTAAGAAATAGATTGAAGTAGCTGCTTTCATTGGATAATAGTTTTACTAAATCAGAAATTTTCCTGTGCTCCCATAAACTTAAGACTGGGAGGAAAGGAATCCAGCTAGGCAAGGCTCCCTCAAAACTTTACAGTTGTAAGGGTGATACCACACTTGCGAGTTTTCTAAAAATCAGAAGTAATATTCCCATGTTTCCTCAGGGAGAGAAGTCTTCTCACCATCAAGGTTTTTCCAAACAGATACACAAATTTCTATGATGTTTTGAAAAGAGATGATGCCAGAATGGACTTTTATTCAGTATAAAATTTGGAGGAGGAAGGAAGAGAGGCAGCATCCTCATTAACTATGTCAGATCATCTAAAAAAAGGGAACATTCTCCAAGATCAGACTTGGGCTCATTGTACCAAGCAGCAAAAGGCAAAAACCATCCTGGATCACAAAACTGTAGATACTAGCACTTTTCTGGCTCCTCCCTGAAGAAGAGCAGCAAGTTTATTCAAATCTTCTTTACAGAATAAAGTAATTTAACACTTCCACACTGATATAATATAAAAATTCTGTTGCATAGCCAATAAATCAATCCAGACTCTTGAGACCTAGTCAAATACATAAATTTCTCACAATCCTTCTTACTGCCTATTCTTTTTCTCACTATGCAAATGTTAGGAGAATTACACCTCACATAAGCCAAAATCCCTAAAACCATAGTCCCTGTTACACATGACAAAAAACATGAAAGGACAACGAACCAAAAATTGGGGGGGGGGAAATAATAATACAAAAAAGTTTTTTCTACATCACCTAATTCAAGCAAGCAATAGCACTGTGTTTTGCCTATCTTCATTAGTGTCTTGTCATACTCTTTCATTTTCCATCAATAAAGCAGCAAGATGGGAATTTGTTAGTAAAGCTCTTCATCCCATCCTTGGTACAAACTGGGTCTTGACATGTCAAGGTGCACAGATGCTGTATTTTGCATTTCTTAGGGGAGCAGTGCTCTCCTTTTCTATTCTTTCATTCCAAGAATGGGATAGAGTCTGTACTGACTCCAGTTGTTGGAAGCACACGCAATCTCTTTAATTTGCATGCCTAAGTGAATAGATGGGGTACCAATTCATAACATGGCAACAAAATGGAAAATACAGAACTGCCCAGAAGTAACATGAAAGCAAATGCTGAAGGAAAACAGGCTTCTTCCTCATTAGTAAAAACCATGAAGGATAAAAAAAAGGTTATGGAACTGCTGCAAGTATAGAGTACACTGGAAAAATAACTGACAAAGGAGTAATTTAATACAAAAATCACTTTCGTGAAATTACAAGCACCCACCATGGTACTCTATGGATCCAATAGATTTATGTTTGAAAAAGTACCTTTATCTTCAATGGTGAACAGTGTTTATTAGACTAAATAACTTGGTCATAATAAGAGGCACTATAATTTTCTATTTTATAGAAGGTACAGATTTTCTGCATATAGTGATCACAAATTGATGCGAGAAAATAAAAAAAATTAAATTTAAGTTTAAAAAGAAACTAGAGTTTTAATTCTATACATACTATGTTCATAAAATATACAGTGAGTTTGAGGCTTTTACAAAAATAATTTTAGAAAACCCCAAACCTATCTGCTGCCTTGAAGTCCTTCTTCATAAAACAGGGCAAACAGAAAACATGACATGCAGAGCCACAAAGAAATATAATCAACACCACCACAAGGAATTATAAACTTAATATCCTATACAGAAATGCCAAAGATTAAGTACTAGAAAGTGTATTGTAACATGAAGATAGTTTACTTCTCCTGCCTTTCCCTGCATTCAAAATGACTCCAAAAGATTTCAATGAGCAAAAAAGAGCAGCCACTCTCAAGACTGCTGGTGTACAGCCACTCCTTCATTAAGACAATGCCCAGTTTGTTCATGTCTGCCAAAGCACGTCTCCAGCCTCATTGAGTGCTGAGCAATGTCTGCATCTGCAATATTCCTTAACAGTACCTCATTACAAGTTCAAACTTCAGAATTAATCTGCTACTAGCAACTGTAAATGCACACAGAAACAAAACACTGAAAGTGAAGACCATCATTAAGGGATACTTACATGCAAGCTTTTCCCATAGTATGGGAAGTACATCAAGTCCATCATGCCATTAGGAGGAAAATAATTTATGTTAACCATGCCTTCTTCCTGTAATTGCAGACAGCAACAAAAGTAGAAGTTAACATTTGCTTGCATAAAAACAAAATTTAAATGATAACCCAATGATGAAGTGCAAGATACCTAAAAAAGGGCAACTGACTTACAAACGCATAGATTAATTCAAACTAGATTTCTTTTGGCAAATAGTCTCATGCTGCACTCATCTGCTGCAGTAAGGATTAGCAGTACTACTTAAATTACAAACCAAGTCAAAGACAGCTTGCCTTCACACTTATGAGTCAAAGAAATGGGGAAGGGGGAAGATTGTGTTCATTGTAATGAGTAATGTAACAACCCAACTCCCCCATATATAATTAAAATGCCAAGTATCCCCAAGCAAGCCTGTGTATTTTGGTGAACCATGTGCTGTTTAAAGCCAGGCTTTTAAGCCTCTCAAGCATGCAACGATAAAAGCCTTCACAGAGAACCACAGACACCTCTCTGCAACAGTGTCATTCCTAACATTAGATGCCCTCTATCCTTCAAATACAGGCCAGATAAGAAGAAACCCAAATGGTTAAAATGGTGATGTTACTGGAGTTATATCACCACCTCAGAGGAACAATATAGATACAGATGCGGGCCTTATCACTCAACTGGCCCCCGCAATCCCAAAACCTGGAATAAGAAGCAGCTACCTACAAAGCTACTGCCTAATTTCTAAGGAGTCACTCAATCCATAAAATATACAAAATATGTAAGTATGACTGAGCTGTCCAGACACAGGTTATCAGTACAGTAATACACAAACACCTCTCCCTATATACAACATTCTTCAAGACTGTGTATCCTGGCAGAATATCAAACTATTTCAAGTTTAAACCACTAGGAAATGCCCATATCTAATGTGACTTTCTGTAATAAACTGAATATATTACTGTAACCAAGAGAAATGTCATTAAAACAACTCCGCCAAAATGCTAAAAGTTCAGAACACCACTACTTGTTCCATGTAATTCACAAGTTCAAAGTGTATTAGCAAGTTTCATTGTTGTTTCTCTATGACCATATACAACAGCTGTAAATTTTAACAGATAACCTATAAAATTCAGAAGACAACTGCAGTAAGATCAAAACATTTAAGAACAAGACACAGCTCAAGGTCACCTTCTTTTCGCCTCCTCAAAAGACCACACAATGTATGTTTTTAGGATACGGCCACATTCTCATTCCTTTGCAGTCAAAATTACTGCAATCATTAATATGTTTATTAAGTATTTTGTACCTTGAGTTTGCATATGTAACTATTAAGCAGGAATATATTGATTTTTGCCATTATTCTCTGTTTTATTTAAAGCTCATGCAGCTGATAATACTCACTTTTCAAACATGTTGCTAAAATAACGGATAAATAATCAGCATATGGAATAACAGGCAAAGTAAATAGGAGTAGTGCTTTCTGGAGCAGCTAAATACAAGGCATGCATGCAGTCATCACTATACACTAAATATATGCATTAGGCTATCAGTGCAAGAGCAGGGAGGTTCTGGGACATGCAGCTGCCTATCTAGCGCAACTGCTGGGGGTGGGTTCCTGATCTTCTTGAATAAACAATCCTAATTAATATCACTACACAATTAAATAAAAGCAAACCAAAAAGCACCTAAACAAGCTGCATTTGCTGAAGAACTTCAAGAATCAGTGCATTAGTGAGTGTCACTTTTTCTGCTTTTCATGTAGTTTCTACAAAGAGCTGCTGACAGTCAGCAAATCTAAAAATCAGACAACTTAGCTGGACAGAGAGACGTCCACCTCACTAACTGGGTCTTAATTAAGACTACAGTTTAGAAAGAAGAATTTACCAGATGTTGAAATAATATACTAAAGTAATATAATAAAGACCAAAGGAAAGAATTTGGGAAGGAATGGTCTATAATCACTTGAGAAGAAGAAATGGAGAAGATAAAGAGCAGCATTCATTAGTAGAAACTGTAAAACAACAGATTCCTATCACAAAAAGCCAGTTAACTCAGATCTTGAGTATGCTGACAAAAGCAAGGCACACAGTGTCATTCTTCATTCTAGTCAACCAGAAAGTGGTACCAAACACAAAGTCAAGATGATCAATAAACAGCAGAAAAAGAAGTATTTTGGAATTAAGGCTTCTTTTCTCTAGTTAAGAACAAAAAACCCATCAAATTTACAAGTTTTCAGTAAAGGTTGTTTTAACTTGAAATACTGCTGAAGAATGTTCTAGCATACGTGAAACCACACAACTCTGGCCCCAAACTAAAGACCTAAAATGCTGATCTTCAAATTTCTTGGAGACAGAATCTTTCGTTGCCTTGTTCCTCTTTGTGGAGATTTTTAACACTGCAGCAGATTAGTTCCTACAGGGTGCAGGAGGAAGAACCAGCTGTAATGAGTGTCTGACACTGCAAACTCCCCTCATCTACAGAAGTTACACTGACGACAGCTTCAACTATGTGAGGACACAGGGGGAAGCATCCCCAGCTATAAGCGTGCTGACTCTGAAATCACCCATCTATGTAAAATTTTTCCATTTACAAAAAATCCTATTAAAAAAGTGCAGGGAGAATAAATAAGATTCACCTCACAAGAGAATACCTGAAGAACATAAATTCCACACTGAAAAAAGGAGAATGTTTGAGGTGGCCAAGACCGGCAGGATGTGCAGACAGAAGCTATTAACCTAATTCTGTATTTGAGAGACTTGTAAAAGCAAAAATACCATTTAAAAGTCATATGCTGCGCGAGGTCCAGGCAGACACTTCTCCAAATTGCTCTCAATATATGTAGAATTGATGCACAGAAGTTCCATCTGAGCATGAGGAAGAACCTTTTTCCTGTGCAGTGATAGGGCACTGGAACAGATTGCCCAGTGAGTGTGTGGCGTCTCCCTCACTGGAGATACTCCAGAACTGTCTGGACACAACCCTGCGCCACACACTCTAGGTTGACCCTGCTTGAGCAGGGAGGTGGGACCAGGTGACCACTGTGGTCCCATCCAACTTTATCCACTCCATGACTCTTAATTGAAAGAAATATTTAAAAACAGAGATGAAAAGAAAATAAAAATCAGTGAACAGTAAATCTACAGGATGAATTCTAACTGGTACATAAGCTTTCCTAAGCAAGTAAAATAATTATGAGCTAGGGTGAGAACAGGCTAGTAAAGATAAAATAGGTGCAGTCAAAGTAGCAAAGCCTGACAAATACTTCCCTGATAGTCACTAAATAACTAATAAGACTAAAAATTTCAAAATTCAAAACCATCACATTTGTGTAAAACACAATTTTAAGTGGATACAGTAGCAGAACTTTGTACTTCTAGAAAGAGGATGCAAGAAAACAAAAATCATTTCTATGTATCCCAAAGGGTAAAAAAATAGCAAAAAACACCACCATGATGAACAAAGTTACTAAGCTTACTGTTTTGCTAGTGAAACCAGTTAAGAGGGTAAGAATAATAGGGTATCATCTACTTAGTACATTTTTTTACTATTGTCTCAGAGTATCCATAGAAGATAGTTAGAAGAAATACAATCATAAAATAGGATTGCCATCGATATTTTATAAATCACTTGAACATTAGTTCTCAACACATCACAAGGCATTTCTGGTGATAATGAAGATGATTGCTCTGGATCCTATTCCATGCTGCAATAAGGACTTGAGATGCAAACCCAAGTTCATTCACTGATGGCACTGAGCTAAGTAGCACAAAACACTTCAGAGAACTTGATCCCTTTAAAATTATCACCAAAAAATGACAGAGGAGGGGCCAAAAATAGCCCTATGAGATTCAAAGCCAGGAACTTCAAGAAATCACATCTACAAATACAGACTGGGAGACAACCAGAAGAATGATTTAAATAGTAAAACAATTAGAATAAAGACTAGTGTATTACAAACAGCAAAATCACCTTGCTTTCAATGTGATCAAAATGGGAGAAATTCTGTCACTAACAATACCTCAACTAGAGGCAAACTTCTGTCCAGTTTGGGATAATCCGAAGGAGCTTAACTGCTTTATTCTATTCAAGAGAAGAATGTGGGGTTTGTGAACAGAAGCAAAGGAATCAGTTTCAAGTAAGAGGAGGAATCACCTTTGATTGCTATGGACTGTCATGGAGAGATCAAAACTTACAAAGACTCCACAAAAATCAACTATAAAAGTCTGTGCGCCTACCACAGGTATCTAGGATGAAGGCAGAAACCCTTACTAATGTTTTTCTCATTAACTGCTGATATTTCCCAGCCTACACTTTTATCAGTCAACAGAAGCTAAAAGCCAGGACTCTGCCCCTTGCTCAAGCTACAGACTTACCAAGGCTTTCACTGCTCCCCAAGCAGTCTAGAAAAACACCCATAAGTCAAAGTAATTATTATAATTGCAATAAAACATTCTGCACAAATCCACTGGTACATAACAAATATGCAAAGATTAGCTGTTATTATAAGTAGTTTATACTTGATTTGAAGGCAACTTTTACTTGAGTGGTAACATTAGTTTTCACACACAGTTGTCTTACCCATCATTTATAAAATTGTCTAAGGTGCACTTGCAGCATGGAGAAAAAATAAAAACATAGGTTATGAAATGGGAAAACAAAATATGACTCAAAATAGATAAATAAACAAGACCACAAAAACACACGTCTGCATTTTCCTCAACTCTAAACCAAGTAGTTCAAACACATCTAAGGATGAAAGAACAACCAAAAAATGTTTCTATGAGTACACTGAAGAAATTAAAGACACTAAAACTAAATTAGACATACAGTAAGATGAAAAACACAAACAAAAGTACAAAATCTCTAAGAAGGGAAGAGTGAAACAAACTACGCCATTATTCATCGTAACCACAAGGAAAATAAACACACTGATTTCTTACATTCTGAACTGACCTTAGGCGTACACTCTATACGTGGCTCTCCTTCAGGCTTTAATCCAATTACCTAAAGGAGACAAAGTTAAAATATTTACAGAGCTTTTTCCCCCCTTTCCATTTTCACAGACTGAATTTGAACTTTTCCCTCACTAAATATGAGTTCATACAGGGACCATATCTATCCAGTGTCATTTTTACCTGAACATAATTTTAAAATAGGACTAAGATTTAAAGTACTGTTAAGTTAAATAGTTTACTCAACTTAACTAAAAATAGTAGTACAGTAGTCACAGAAAGTACTGTTCTCTTATTTTACACTTAGCATGTAATTTTAATGGCTCAAACCAGTTAGCAATTGAAGTAACAGCTAACATCACTGAAAAGTCAAATACTTTGTAAAGTTTTCCTCACCTTTCATAGTTTTAGAGTTACAGAATGCATTACATTCTAGTTAAGAGTTCTGGAACATAGACATTAAGTAAAACACTTTACTGTTCAAGAAACACAAATATCTTGAGTAGCAAACTGAATACATTCCAGTCCTTTCCACAGTAATTTTTTCATACAGCAGAAGTTGGGAGCACTTGTACTACCAGCTAGAAAATAAGTAAGCACTTACTCTATTCATTTTCACAAGCACACAGGGAGTTCCTTTAGAATAGCCAAAATTTGCATCTTCCTTCCCAGAGCACTGTCCAAGCTGAGAGATGTTAAATTGACAAGCCTTTTTAACAGCAGCATCACTCTGATCAAAGATCTGTCCTGGGGTACACACTATGTTTTGGGACTGCTTTGAATCATTATATGCTATGAAACAAAAACAGCTTGTAAATCAATAGTATAAAGCATATAAATAGCCAAAACCTGCAATGCCTATATAAGTAATTGTGTTACTTCCCTAATAGCTTTCTCAAAGAAGTATTTTCAGAGCACTCTTACATCCATCTTAAACACTTTTTCAAAGCATACAGACAAGTAGCAGTGTACTGGAATGAAAAACAAGGGGTATTACAGAAGAAATAATACTTTCCTGGTATTTAAACTGTAACAATAATCACAACTTCATTAATTTCTGTACATAAAATAACTACATATTCTAAGCCAATAATGCATTAGAATACAATCAATCAAGTTTTTACCTGGAAACTCAACCAGTTTTCCCTTTGCACATGTTTCTTTGACAAATATGCAGGAAAATTTGAAAGTATTTCAATAATTAATATTAAATTGCCTCTACATTTACATCAGGTAGTATAATTTATGTTATATTAACATCAAGTTGTTTCTCACTTTCTTGTGTTCCTGAAGTGCACAGACCACACTGTCACAAACGCTAAACTACTCCCATTTAAGATACTTTGTAGATTCTTCTTCTCTCTTACACCACAGCTCCCAGCTAATAAGGCAAAATGGAGAAAGGGAAAGTTCATCCTGAATGCAAGACCCACAGAACTGCAGAAGAGGCAGGCAGTCATGAAATGCAGCACTCCTCCCAGGAACCCTTAGTAGAGCTCTGAAAGAAAAGCCTACTACATAGAAGCTTTTAGTAGGCATCAAAACTATGACTATAGAGAGATTCAAATATAGCTGTAGCTAACAAAGCAACTCATGCACACAGGTGAGATTTCACAGCATCTTATTCATTCTACAGCTTCTGAGGGGTTAAACATTAATATTTTCAATTGATTTTCATATTATTAGAATAAGTGCACATTGCAATTAATTTAATCTTTGTGTGCCTCAATTTTCAAACACTCAACTTCTTCAGACTAAAGTATTCGCATTCAGTTACCAAATCTTTAGATTAAGACTGACCGGGTAAGTCTTGATAAACTTTGTCTGCAAATACAAGACCTATGTTATTTTAAATTGAATTCTTTTGGAATGTGCAATTTCTACATTTTACAGGATTTAAATAACCACATCACCCAAAATTCTCCATTATGTACTGCACTATTCCTCATGCTCAGATTATTCCCTGTCCAATACAGGCATTATGCTCACCTTTTTCTGTAACATATAGACTTTTATAACACACGTATCTACAGTAACCCTGAACTTGAATTAGTCTACATCAGCCATTAGTAACTACAAGCAAAAAATGAAATAATGCTCTCAGGATTAAGACTCCAAAATTACTTGGGCAATTAGGTAACTTACATTCAAGGAAGTTTTGAAGTGTAGTAACATATTCTGAGTATGACTGGCTGTCACTCTTGTTAAAGTAAAATTCCAATGCAGTGTCTGGCTTTGGTGAAATCATAAGTCCTTAAAAAGAAAAAGTTCAAGTCAGGAACTAAGCAACTTCTCTTTCCTTCACCACTCTAACCCCTGTTCAAATATCCATAAATTGGAAAATGTTTATCATCTGTAAAGAAACATTAATGTTACCCTTATATTCCATAAAAGGAATATGAAAGGTCCTTCATATTTCCAGTAATCAAAATTAGCATTTTAATTTAAAATTTAATTTAAAATTGATTAACATTTAAATCCAACCCAGTGTATAACTGCAATCCACAAACCAAACCAAGTGATTAGGAAAAGCAAAATCAAAAGTTTAATCACTTTCAATCAAAGATTTTTATTGATCCACTTTCCATAGTCAGCAAATTAAGCTTAAAAAATAATTGAAAAAATTCCCAAAAGCACACTCAGAAAATCTTCACTTCAAGCAATAGTTCAAAGCTTTAGGCAATACAGAGTGAAGCCATTGATTGCATTATTCTCATCGAAACACAGAAAAAAAAATTTAAATTTGATTATGCATGAAGATGGCTTGAAAGTTACCCCAGCCAAAACAGACAAGCCAAGTAAGTTTTCCGTTTCTCCTCAAACAAAGTTTAGGTGCCACCTGTTCCATGGAGAATACAAGACACTTTACACAGCCACAGGGACTGGGCTCAGCCAGGCCTGGGAACTGCGAATGCTCCAGAGCTGCCTCCCAGCCCCACAGCAACAGTGTCCTCTGGGGGAACTCCAGCTCCTTTGGGCTGCTGGCTGGGGGCACTGGGGCAGGAACCACCCACAGCCAGGAGCCAGAGATGCAGCAGGAACGAGGCCATGGATCACCAAAGCCAGCCTCAGCTGGAGGATGGACAAGGCACACATGGAATAAAGTATGCACAGCCCTCTCAAGAGCCGAACTGCCTCTGCTTCCCAGCATATGGCCCAGAAAGCTGCAGAGTTCCATCTCAGGGATTTCTCTGGAGCACCTGCTCCACCTGGAAGCAAAAGGCACACTGATACTCCCAGCCTGTGCCACCAGTATCTGTCACTGACACAGGTACCTGATGCTTCTATGCTCATCACAGCTTCAGTAGCAGATGAAATAGCACTACACCACCTGATATTGCAGCAGAGATTAAAATCATTTCATCAAAGTCAAATTTGACAAAAAGAAAGAAGCTGCAATTACACCACAACTGGTTGTATCATCTTAGGATGCCATGTAGTTTTCCTGTCCTCTGGCAAAACCAACTAAAACTAGATTCATTAAATTTACGGCAGAAAACAAAAATCTCACCAAAAAATTTAAAACCAGGCCTTCTTTATAAAAAAAAAAAACATTTAAGAACGTAAGACTGCAGTGGGAAGATAAAGTTAGGTTACTGTAGTTAACCATCATAGTATGATTTTGTAAAGCATATCAAGAGCATAGCTCAGTAGCCCAAGTCTATTAAGGATTTACCTACAGAAATGGACAAGCTTCTCATCCAAAGGCAGAAATTATTTACAAATACTTGCAACTTGCAAATAATAAACATCTATACTAGAAATTCACCACCAACAAATGCCTTTCAGCTTTTAAAAAGCCTATATACAATTTAAAGTTTTTTATTCTAGGTCTTTTATAGGATTCCAAATAAATCATAAATCCTCTTTTTGCAATAACAGCAGTTGAATTATTTCCATGGAAGCCACAAGTAAAGGCCTTAATGACTGTCCATATAAAACTACAAACACTCTTTTGGCTGCAGACTAATTTGCACCATTACAATAATTTTCTGGCCTTCACACTGAACTGAGATTCAACAAAATAAAAGGCTATTAGTAGCAGGGTGAAAAAATCACTGAAGAGGTTTTACATATTAGGAGCTTTTAGGGGATAAGAGATTATTAAAAGAACTATAATTAAAAGAACTATAAAAAGAACTATAATGTAAATGAAGGACTTAAATTGTATTTTTTAAAGGGAATATGACAAAGTAACTATACTAGTCATCAATGAATGAAAAAATAATTTGAAGAGATTTACTGCTTCAGGGGAATGTCAGAAACATCCTATGAAGAGGGGACTGCTCCACTTCCAGTGGATTATATTCTGCCTAAAAACTACCATGTAAATTCTAGAGAAAAAGCTATTTGAAGGACTGATGCATAGCCTGTGGAGAGATGCAGGATTTGAGCTCTTCTAGAGGAACAGAATTATCAGCCTCAGCATAGGATCACATCTAGGATTGTTAAAGAGATTACATTATTTTACAATTCCAGGAGGGATTTAACAAAAAAGGTTTTAAAATCATCTGGACATGATTTATACTATTACAGCCCAGTGTATAAAGCAAGTCAGATATCAATTATAAAATAAATCATCTGTGAGATTTCCAAGTACGTTTAACGTAAGAACAGAACCTTTGACCTACGGCATCCAGGTTTTGTGTGCAGATTTTAGGTTTTTATAAAGAATTTAAGTTTACAGCCAGGAACATTACATGTCTCACTGCAAATGAAAAACGACAGAGTTAAGGAGAAACATTAAAACAGAAACAAACAATTTGATTATCTTTAATGTATGAATTACTAAAGATATCATTAATAAAGAGATTTAATTCCGAAATGTTACAGGAATTCTTCAATTAAAAACTGATTGTGGCATATGTACTTTTAAAAACAAACATCCCTTATGACTTATTTCAAAGCCAAGGAAAATAAATACTCTGAATTACAGGAGAGAAAAAATGTCACTCAAGCCCAGCATTAAGCCACAGCTATCCACGGCTCCATCCACTATGATGCTTTTGACTTCCACAACAGACACACTGGAAATTGGGAGAAATGGTCAACTAAGTCACTTTTTCCCCCACGCATTTATTTTTCTTCTTTTCTTCAAATCATTATTTTCAGCATCTAGCCCATTCTTAGCTTGAAAAAACAGCACAAATCCTCAAAATCCCTTATAATATGACACTTGTTAGAGAAGGCAGAACACTACACCAAAAACAAATTCTGTTCTGAGACATTTATCACACTGGCCCAACTGCAACTGCCTTACACAAAGATCACTATACCATCTTAAGTGTGGATACAGCTGCAAAATTATGTTCAATTTTAAGAGCTTTGCATTCAACAAAAGGAAAAAAGTATTCAAAAAAATAATGTTGTCTCACTTCCACCAATATATTATTACACCGGGGAAGACAACCACCTTATTACTCATTCTTATTTGTACAGGGTTGTTTCTTCTAACACAGTTCCTTGAAGCAGCCAGCAGTGAGACAGGTGGACAGTACACAAAGGAAGCAAAGCACCACTTTCAGTGGCAGCTATGTGTCACACAGACTCAGCTTCATCATTAAACAGGACCCTTCCTCTAGTGGATCCCTACGTAACAGGTCTATAATCCCTGAAATCCACAGACATTCCATGTCAGTTGGAAACTAATATTGTAATAAAAACTCTGCAAAGCCCTCTGTCCCAACAGTCCTCACTGCTCTCGAGCAGGTCACAGCCCTCCTGTACCTTCTGCAAAGTATCAAACAATAATCAAGGTGATCTTCCACCTGATCCAAGAGAACTGGTTTAAAGTATCTTTACAGCAATCTGGTTAAATTATAAACCCACTTCTACATCAGCATGCTGTGTGGATCTGCAGGCTAAATTGTGGTCTACATGACAAATTCAACTGACAGGAGCTTAGAGGAAAAAACAGCAGAAGTTAGTACGTACATACAAAAAGCTTCTGACTAAATTTATGCTATAAACATATAACTTGCCACATACCAAGTTTTACTTTTGCAACCTGCAAGTAACTGAATAATGACCATGATCTCCCATAAGTAGTTCATATTTCAAAAAACCTCTCAAATGAAACTCAGTTGTTCAACCAGACAGAGGTTTATGAAAAAATAAATACAGTGTTACCTGGACTAGAAATCCGGTCACGGTATTTCGGTATATCACTGCTCAGTGTCTGAAGCATAACCCACATTGTGAACGTGAAGAGTGCTGCTAGGAAGCCATAGAATACCAGATAGAATAGCAAGATCAATCCTGTGAAGAAAAGACTGAAATTACTATTTTTGTTTCATCTAATTCCATTACCTATTTTGATAATCAAAAATAAGAAATTAGCCATACAATGTTCATAGTCATAAATAGGCCTCTAGCATACATATGTAATGCACAGTGCACAATAATGCATACAAAGAGGTTTTCTTAATACTTTCTGATTCTTAAAGCTTATAGGGCATTTTGGCAACTCTACTTTTTAAGAGAGAAGCATTAAAAATCACTCTTTGGGTTATATAGGAAAGCTGGCAAAAATTACTAAGCAGTGCATTAGGAAAAAAATAAACCGTCACTTTACTGGAATTTTAGCTTTATATTTGGTTGTTGGGAAGATAAAAGAACTGGAGGAAAAGATAAAATTATTACACTGGACCCATACCAGGGAAGAACCAATTGGTGCCTTAATAACATAGTTGATATTTGAGAGAACTCCACACAGAGTCGTCCTTCACACATGTCCTGTTACAAGAAACTTCTCAAGGTGAAAATGCTTTCTGCCACATGTTTTTAAAAACAAACCAAGCCTCCTCTTCAGATTTATCCAGCCTAAAACACACACACCTGCTTTACCAATCTACCCCGAGGATCCAGCAACCCCACCAAATACAAAGATATTATCAGCTTCACCTTGTTTCATTAACTGAGCACTCAATACCAATCTAAAAAAATGTGTGGGATTCTCTTTTAAGACTGAGCACCTGAAACTTAAGGACACACGCAGAGACTTTGTCAAAAAGAACGGGACCTATTAAAAGTACTGAGGGGACTGGATGCTTGGACTGAGTGCCATCTTTAAAACCGTTCTAATTCAAAAACATAACCAAATGTTGGCATAAATTCAATTTTTATTGGATATACTAGCTGTAAGGGGGCTATCAGAAGCCAGAGGTGTAACTCAGGTATGAAGAAAAGCACTTCAAAACCATTATGCGACATTCTGCCACTGATACTTGATTACATGAGAGAACCAAGTGCAGAACTTTTTAACCTTTCACAGAAAAGGAAAGAGCGAAAGCAAACACAACTGTACCCCAGTGCTATGTACTGTCCACTAGAAGATGACGGAAGGAAGCCTAAGCCCTGGCCCCTGTCCCAGAAACTATGCTTGCATTTTGCACTGAAATAGTCTCTAGTGTAGTATAGTCCCCAGAAACCCATGACTGCTAAAAATCCAAGTACCCATTTTACTTCTCCCAAAAGAATTCTGTGTACATCTATTAAAATAATGTCGTGGTTTCCAAATTCTTTACTGTAAATAAAGTTCTCAACAGCAACCAGCTGAATGCCAGTGGATTTTCGGTTTGGTTTTAGCTTTCAGTCTCACACGTTGCAGAAGTTACCTACCAATCTGCAATAACCTCAAAATGATCAGCTATTTAAAATACACTTGAAACCACCAAGATGTAAGATTCTATGCAGCAATTTAAAGTAGCAGAGCATGCAAACACAAAAACATATAATGAACAAGACAGCTGGACATCTATTGTGAATGATTGCTAAGGTTATTTAGAAGCTATTTAGCTGCTAAAATCAGAACATAAAACCAAATAACAGAAATTCTAGTCAACAAATGCCATTACAAAAGTTGCATTTGTATTTGGCACAGCAGCAATTTGTTTTACCTGTAAGTCTATAATTACTTTAACTGGATTAAAAACAGAACAATGATCTTCTGATTAATATCCAATGTGTTCCATGTATTATAAAATTTAACAAAAAAAAAGTGCCCTTACTAAACCTCTGGTCAGCTCTCATTTTGAGCCATACAAGTTAATCAACTACTGGATACTTTAATCAAACTGTCTAGAAAGTACACTTTCCATCAAGGGACCAAGACATTCATCAAACAGTCCCAATGGAACAGAAGAATTTGACATGCAAGAGAAGACAAGCAACTACCGTAGCAAGTAGAGTAAAAGCAAGAGAAACAGGGAAATTCTTTCAGAATACACCCATATTTTAATTTCTAAAACAATATCCAAACTTCATTGAAGAAAAAATACCAAACCTGATGAGCATAACATGGCTAATCAGAGGACCATGGTGTGCAGTTCTAAGCAGACATGGCCCTGGTTTGGGCCAACACTACCACATCACCTGCATTCCTGCCAGAGCTGACCCTGAAGAGCAGGTGCCAGAAGGGGCAGCTCTCCCCCACAGGGTCACTGGTGCCCCATGCACCTGCACAGCCCCACGCTCCAGTGGGGCGGTGGGGCTGGGTCCCCTTCCCCACCAAGGGCGGCAGAGGGCAGAGCTGGGATCCCTCACATCCTGGAGGGAGCACCAGTACAGGGCTAACAGTGATCCCCGCTCCGTGATGGAGACTGCAGTGACAACAGCACCTTCCCCAGCCCCTCTCCCTCCCAGCAGCAACCCAACCACTGGGGATATGCAGCAGGAACACAGCAGGAAAGGCTGCTTCTATTCACGGCCCTGAAGCTCCACTAGCTTCCCCCAGCCCAGCAAAGCACCTGCCTGCTCACACACAGATTATTTTTAACCTTTATTTTAATGTAGCTTGTAAATGCACTACAGAATGCTGACCACTAAAGTGACCCATTTACACTATGCTGCCATTAAAAGGAAGGAAAAAACAAACAACAAAAATCCCCTCTGCAACTTCCAAAAGCCCCAAACTGAGTAAGCTGCTCTTTGTGAGCCTATTAGTACTAATTATCTTTAGCTAATCACAGTGAGCAAGCCATAACCTGTCAAGAAATTCTGCCAAAATAACTTCACATAACATTGGATTTCTTGTCAGGAAACAAGACGTACCCAACTAACAGTGAAAAGCTATCTTCTCCAAACAAAGTACAGCTCCCACATCTAACAAGCAACCCAACTCAACTGTTGTACACCAAAACAGTAACACAAACTCAAAAACAAAATTCTGCATTACAATTTACCTAGTCGTTTTGGTTTCCTTTTCCTCTTTGCAGGGCATCACAGTACCAAAACCAGTTCTTCATATCCTAACCACATCGAAAAGCAAATCAAATCGGGAAAACTTCAATTTCTGAACCAACATGTTGGTACTGTCATTAGCTGGAATTCATTTGAAGGAATCAAAACACTTCTCCACTGTGAAAATTAGAATTTCTGACTGTGATTTGAATGCAAGATATCACATACCTGGCCATCATTTCCATAGAATACAAGGTTTCCCAACTTCACATGGCAAAAGTAATGAAAAGCATGTTACTCTGGCATAAACCAGACTGGCAAATCTACCTGTATGTAATGCACAGTTAGATATATACAGATATCAATATAAATGCTCCCTCAAACAGGCTAGCAACTATTCAACATTACCTGCAACAAAAAAATTAAATTCTGATTTTATGGTTTGTTGGATTCCATGCTGCACTGATCCTATCACCTCCATGACTGTCCTTCAGCATCTTTAACAAGTGGGATTTAAACACACAAGTGATGTTCCTACTGACTACTGCCAGTACCAGAAAGATCAAAGAGTTTTAGTCCACCTGCAGATGATTTCCTTACTTTAACCTAACATAACTATACACATGAAATAATCACTAATCATGTTTCAATCTTGTTTCTTGGACACTCAAGAATTACTGTTTTCCAGGTTTGGGCGACAGTAGAGGGAGGAAGAGAAAGACTTGGAAGAAATATAACCTCAGTCCCATGTTATATTCTATGTCACAATAAGCCAGGGCTCCACACAGAACATGGCTACACCTCAGGAGACAACAAAAACTGTTAAGTGCAATACTTGTGAAGAATCATAAAAGCCAGGATCTGATGCCATGATTAAGCATTTAGAACATCCCCACCACCACAAAATACACTTATGTATTACTAGAACATAATGATTGATATCTGCAACAAGACAAAGCAAGATGCCTTTTTTCAGAGAGATCTGAGTCAAGGAAAATAAAATATTCTACTGCAATGGCAGACAGTGATGCCAGAAAGCTTAATATTACACTACTCATGAAGAAAGCTAAATGACAATAAATCCCTGCTCCAAACACCAATAAAGAAGACAAAATAACCATGTCAAAAAAGCAGTTAAAAGTCCGACAGCACATTTTTTGTCTTCACTGAATTCCAACCAGGAATTCAGTGAAGACAAAAAATGAAGGAAAGCTGGATCCTTTGTTATGGCAGCCAACAAGAGTGTATTTCCACTGACACAGTGGAACACCTAAAAATAAGGTGTTGGGGTTTGTTGCTGGGGTCTTTGTAATTACAAACACATATCTGTGCACCAAAGGACGCAACTAAGCATTCAAAAGAAAATTCAGTAGGTCTGAATTTCTATGTACTTCAAGGCAATGCCACCTCTACCTCAAAGACCCTTACACAACCAGTTTTACAGAAAGACTTAATACACTTGACATAACATCTAGTGTGACCAGAGATGAAGTATTGCTACACTCTATATTGCCCTTCTTTTCTGGCACAAATTATTTTCCTGTAACCTTATGCAAAAAGAATTAACTACCTTGTAAGACAGTGCACGCATCTGAGTATGCAGTGAGCATCACATTACAAGATTTGTTTATGATGATCTCACTCCATTCTTGCTAACTCTAGGCAGACACAGCCACCTTGCCATTACAGGCAGAGATAGAAGCTGATCTCCCTTTTACTTTCAGGAAGGCCCCACCCTACAGTCTGACCAATCTTCTTTCTCTGCCCTGTCCTGTTAAACTCCAGGTGTACCCCAGACCACCCTCATTCCCATCACCTCTTCGAGGACTATCAGCACCCCTCATTCCTTGTTGCTGAGAACAGCAGAGCCTCAAGTCTGCAGCTTTTCCCAGTATTTTCTGTCTCTTTTAATACAACAAATGACTATGCCAAATAATTAAAAATAGAAGAGTTTGGGGGTGAGTGTGTGTAGGTTTGAATATCAATTTGTGGAAGATTCAAACTGAAGTACCCCTCAAATCTGCAGAACAATAAGGTGAAAGCCTCCATTTTTTTCCACAGAAGGAGACGTTAGTTTTCACCAAGCTGTAAAAAGCAACTCTTTACCAAACTCTAAAATGCAACCTCTGTTACATGACAAATGAGTACAGGAATCACTTGTGTTTGATCTTTTCACAAATCATGACATGGAAATGGCAAGAGGAATTATGCCACAGAATTGGGATTCACAGAGAATCACTGCCTTGCAGTTACCATTTACATAAGCCCCCCCAACTATGTCAGACTAGGGCAAAACATGCACATACTGTGAATAATTACTTAACAGTTTCTCTACTGCTCCTGTCTTACTTCTGTGAGGAAGCTGTCTTGAGACAAGAGAAATATGCACGGAAGAACCAGAGCCAGCTGAATTCTCATCGTGCTGCCCCTGGAGACATAACAACCCAGCAGACCGGCAACCAGAGCTCTCCTCCTCTGTGTCTTTGCCTTTCAGCCCAGAGACCAGCAATAGAAAAGGAACTGAGGAACTGTAGTTGGTGAGAGAGCGCTAAGCTCACACCTCAATGCTAAAAGCAGAAGGAGACCAAACCCTGCAAATTCTCCTGTGCCAACAGAGCCAACCAATTAGTGTCCTGTCATTAAAAAGTAAAACCAAACAGAAAGCCACACACTACACCCCAAAACAGTCAGACTATAAATAAATTAAAGAAGCACAGTATGTTAATCGTGGAATGCCAAGACAAACAAATATTGATGAAAAAATACACTGAAAATATGGTGTTACTGAACATTCATGTCCTAATATCTAGGCTGAGGAAATGGTATATAGTAGTAACCACATGCCAATCACCTAAACTACTAAATAAAACTTCTTAATGAAGTAAAATTACTTGACTTGCCTACACAAAGTAAAATTATTCAAATTGTCAATACTTTCTCAAGTAACTCTAGAAATTCAATTACCAACTAAATCATCTTAACTTCAAATGCTATCTACTGGCTTTAGTCTAACATGGACTAGTAACATCCTAAGTGACATTCTAATAGGTTTAAACAGAGAAGATGGTTTCATCTTCACCTTTTTTAAAAAACAAAACAGGCTTGCAAGCTATTTCTAACATATCTACAGTCTGTGCTTCTCAGACTCATGACACAGCCAGACTTCTGCAATCCACACACCCAACCCACGCACTTGAGGAAACCTGCCTGTACAGAAGGATCACTAGACAACAGCATAGTGGAAATTTCCTATCCTTTGCTATTCAACTGGCAGAGTAGCTGCAAGCTCTTATTTCCATTTGAATGGAGGGGAACTCCTGTCAGAGCTCGGGCCCTCCCCTGACAGACAGGAGACAGTGGCACGGCAGAGAAAGCACATCCCATGCACAGTGCGCTTAAAGCTCCTCCTCACTGTTTCAACATCAGTATTCATTGAGATCGTGTCAAGGCCAAGGATGTATTGGCCTGTTCCTTAACACCACGCTGAGAGTCTTGTTGGTTTTGTAAGCACAACTATTAAGTATCCCAACTACATCCAAGTTTTGGAAGGAGACGCAGCATTTTCTGAAGTCAGTAAATATGTCCCATGAGGGCTGAAGAAACATCCTAATATTAAGCATTTATACAACTGTTTAATATAAGAAAACACACTCGGAAAAGCCAAATATTTTTATTGGAAGCAACTAGATTACGATAACATGCTTTCCAGCTCAGAAGAAAGCAATAGGATGACTACCTGAAAATAGGAAAACAAACATTGCCTTCACAGGCTTTACTGGAGAGCCTTCATTTAAAGCCTTAAGAAAATAAAAGGCCCAGAAGCCCTACGCTGGAACAAATTTAGCACGATGACGCACAACCACACACAACGATCACTTTCTGGAATCGGGGCTCATGAACTTTTGGGGAGAGGGGTTGGGGATTTTCCTTTACTCTCTCTTCCCGAGCTGCAGCTCCAAGTACAAAGGCGATTCGCGCCCATTCATTCTGCATTCCGTGCGCCGCTGGCGCGCGGG
>VXBI01004069.1:0-13778 GCA_013397375.1 Toxostoma redivivum
GCACCGCGCCTGCGCCGCCGCTCGCCAGCCGCGTGCGGAACGGCGTCCGCTGTGCGCACGCGCGGGGAAGGGCGCGGCCTTCGCGGGCCGCGGAGAGTGACGGCCCGAGCCGAACGCGAGCCGAGTCGAGCCGGAAACCGAGTGGAGCCGAGCGGAGCGGAGACGAGTGCGAACACAGTTGGGCCAGAGACCGAGTGGAAACGAGCCCAGCCCGAGCAGATCCGAACCTAACCCGAAAAGAGCCCGAGCCGAGCACGAGCCGGAGCCCGCCGAGCCTTTGTCCGAGCCCGAGCCCGCCCTTTCTCCTCAGCCTCGCTGCACAGAAATGGTTTGAGTTCCTTTGGTTTGTCATTGCTTTTGTTGCCAGCATTGATTTGTTTGGTTTTGAATTTGTTTTTCACAGAGAACACCCCAAACAACCCAGGACTTCACCAAGATGTGTTACAGGTTCTATAAGATCTGCTATTTTTTATTAGCCTCACTGCGGCACGGGAACACTGACTGTACCCACCATGAAGCCAGAACTAAATGGGATGAGGATGGTAAAACCAGAAAAAATAGCAGAAACATCACAGCTCATGTTCATACCTCTCAACTTATGCCCTTCCCAAGAAAACAGAGGTTTGGCAGCTGCTAGAGACTGCACGGCATAACAGGAGTACAATAAACATACCTTCGGATGCAGTCACAAGATGACTTTAATAGCTTTAATTTTAAAATATTCCATTATGAAACAAGGCTATACCTCTTTGCTGTTTTCCTCTGAGCAGACTGATGACATGCTGTGAAAATACCTGTGTGCTGGCCTGGATGGAACAGGTGAACACTTTTCTCGAGCACTACTAACAGCAAAACCAAAAAGTTTTAGGCTAAGTACACACACTGAAAAAAACTTCTATACAAGGGTTGTACAAAGAAACGTTTTCCAGAGGTTTCTCATCAAAATTTCTGAACTTTTCAGAGAGACTCTAAATCTTTTTAAAGAGGACTGGAGTCTCTGGGTCTTAAAAGCCAATTTAAATTTGTCAGCATTCCCTTGAGTTTTCCGTACTTTTTGAAGTATCTGGCCTTTATTGAAGAAGCTCAGCGCTTCTCCTCCTTGCAGCACAGAATCTTGCCAACAGGGAAAATCCATAATGGATGAAAGCAAGGTAGGGGAGGACACTGCAGAGAGGGTGTGAACCACTGCAAGAAAGGGCACGGCAACTCTAGAGGTCAGACATGATTCACACTCAGAAAAAATTTATGTTCACTGTATTTACCAGCTGCAGTCTGCTCAATGGACGCTGAAATACTTTATAAAAAATCTTTAAAGGTCCAAAAAACAGTATTGTATCTTGTCCAACTCTCCTGCCTTCTAGAAACACATTTATCAGAAGGGGGGAGGCATGGGACAACACAGGATAGAAGAGTTTGTTTTACAAACATAAGGAATCAGACTGAAAAGTCTGTTACATGCAAGATACATCTTTATTCCAGTGCAAAGACCCTGAGAGCTCAATGCCGTGCTCAGGTTCCTTGGGAGGCTTTTCAAGTCCGTAACAGAATTTATATTTAAAATACTTTATTTCCATTATAGTGTTCAGATCATGAGGCATGACTAAGGTTTTAGCACTGCAGACCCGGACTCTTAAAGAGACTAATCTGCTTCAGTAATTTACCTGACAGTTCAAAGCCATTTTACATACCCTGAGTGTCACACCCCGGTTACTCCCAGTTTGTCCTCATACCTCAGCACAGCTCTTTAGTGGCTGTTCTGACTGATGAGCTGTTAATTGCACTGTTGATAGCATTAATTATGCCCTTTTCTAGCCCTTGAATACTTAACATGTTTAGGTTTTGTAGTGAACTGCTTGACAGGAGAGGAAGCAAGATGAACCCCAGATCATGGAAGTGACTTAAAAATAGAATTCCCCACCCTGATGCACAACTCACACTCAGGGATGCATTTCACTCACTGCTCCCTGTCCAGTTCCCTGTTCCTGTCAGAATGCTTTCTCCTTCACGCTGCTTGTGCCTTGGAGGAGAGCAGCACAGGAGCTACTTCTGCTTTTGGGGCAGCACGGCCGTGAGGAATTCCATCTAAGAATTCTATCTATCAGGAAGGCTCTTAAGTCTAATGACATATGCTTGGAAACATTGACATTTTCATTAACTCACCCAGTTTTATCCCCATAACTTCTTAGGCCAAAGGAGTGCCATTTACTAATAATTCAGGGCAAAAAAATAAATAAAAAGACAACTTCCAAGAGGGTCTCTGTTCTGGCAGGTCCTGTTTTCCCTCAGCTGATGATTACAAAGGTGCTTTGGAAGATTCCAAATCCAGTTTTAAGAGGTCAGCAAGTTATAGTTACTGAAATGAGAAGTGAAAAGTGATGCTAATGATAATGGGAGGTGTTACTGTCTCAGGCAATTAATAAACCTTCTGCCTTGTATGAACACAAAACACTGCCCTAATTAGCCAGAGTTGAGACAGTGGTGGTGTCTGCATTTAGGAAATTGTCTTTCCTAACTATTTCCATTTTAAGACATTATTCTCAAGTTTTAAGAAACAGAACAAAAACGAGTTTTTAAGAACAGAGATGCACTCTTCCATGGTCCCCATAAAACTGTCATCCTCCAAATCAAGAGACTTGGTTTGCTATCAGAACTGTAATTAAAAGCCAATCCTGGACAATGCATATTGTTTTGTTTATGACCACGAAGTTTGTCTGTGGCATGACTATCACTAGAAACAAAAATCTTCATTCTTCTATTGCTGTTTTGTTATAATGGGAATTCTATTTTCAAATTTCATTCATAGGCCTATTGTGTATGCTACTTTGTATTAAGAGTTCAGTATAAAACAAGACAGAAACAGTAAAATAAAATCATTCAGTCTTGGAAGTCAGACATCCTCTCGCTTGTACTCAGGCTACAGTTGAAGAGTTCTTGTTAAACAAGCATGGTGAGTCTTGTTCAAGTGAAGGCTCCTGCTTCACCAAGAACTGAAGCAAAATCAAGGGTATATGAGCTTTACATCCTTTGACAAAGTACTTAGTTGGAAAAAGTCTCAGCTTCTTTCCCTGATGTCTATTCTGGGGAAATCACCTTCCCTTTGAGAAGTAAAACCAGCCTCTGAGCTTAGGAAAGTAACATGTCTAAGATCATGTGACAGTAAAAGCACGCATAGTCCACTACAGTTCTCACCACCTTCTCACAGAAAGGCAAGGAGAGAACTTACACACCCTGTGAAATATTAATCTGTTTTATCTTCCTCCTCTGCAGCATAGATAGCTTGGTTCCTTCTCTTGATTTTTTTAACACCACTGTTCCCGTTTTCATCAGCACCAATGCGCTTTAATGACCTCTCAGTGGGGCTCTTTTCCTCCACCTGCTTGCTCCCACCAGACTTCTCCAGTTCCTCGTTGTTGGAGTCTGTGGCATCGTCAGACGACACCGCCATGGAGTCTGGCATGATCCGGATGTCGGAGAAGCTTGTAGAGAACTCAGGAGGGTGATCAGGGGAGGGATCTACAGAACATGTATTCAAGTCTTCATCACCATCTTCTTCATCCAGCATTATTTCATCTGGATTAAAGGACGAAAGGCCAGAATTGTCTGTATTGTATTCACTGGGTTCCTCTGCTGACCCAGTACTGTCCATCTCCTCTTCACATTCACCTCTTCCTGAGCCCTCTTCTTTAGCCTGCTGGATTCTGTCATTGATGTCAGTGAGGCCAAACTGGGCACAGAACTCAGTGGTCTGGGGATTGATGGAATGAACTGGCTCCATGTTTTTTCGGGGCTTGCTGGGATCATAACAAGCAGCTGTCACTGTGAAGTTGCAAGGAATTTTGAGGTCATGGTTCAGCTCTTCTAAAACTTCTTTAATGGCTTCTTCTGTCACACTGTAATCCCACCTAAACAAGTGCATAAAGTTTAAACAAGTGCAATAAGTCAAAAGGTACTGCTTGTTCCTACCACAGAGTGCAGCCTTCAAAGATGGATTATAAATTCATCTTACAATAGAGAATTTATTCCTCAAATGCTTTTTCAGGAAGGTTTTCATTTTCTTTTGGTCAGTACTGAGACACCCTTCTCCCCACCAAGGATTAGTGTATTATGTCAACCCACACTCATAACCCAGCCTGATTTTCAGTCTCATGGTATAGTTTCTGTCCCTCAAATGCTGATATCTAAGTTTGCAAAACTGCCCAGGTAGAGCAGTAAAGAACTTGCACACTTTAGACTACATCTTTTGTCAACATCTCCTTTTCTTTCCAAGGCTGAAGGATAGCAAGTTCTACAGGCATTATAGGCTGCAGAACAGAAACACAACTTCAATATAACTTTACTTCCAGTCCAGAAAAACAAACTAACCAACCACACTTTCATCTCTATTTTTCAGACAACTTACTTGGCATGGAGGCCATTCTTTTCAGGCATATTCCAGGAGCTCGGGGTCACATTAATCAGACTGTTGGTGGCCTTGAGAACTGCAATCCACTCAGCATCATACTCCAGTGAGTCGCCTGCATTGGGATCATGCTCCACATCTATTATCTACTTACGAACACACAAAAAATAGATGAATTCAGTTATTTCTCTTGATACCAGAATCTGATTAAAGTGTCAAATGTTACTTTTACTGTACAGAGTTTTAATGAAAAGTACACTGAGCTGGTGGTCTCAACCAAACAAGTCCTCTCAAGCCAGCCCCCATAAGGGGCTAACAAAGGACAATCAGTAAAAAAGGCATTTCTGAATTTTAGCTTAGAGCAATTAAAAAGCAGAACACAGTCCCTCCCTTACTGCCAGCAACTGGACAGTGATGCAACTTAGAAATAGAATTGGTGTGCTACTAAATTCATGCTGCCTTCTGTTGGAGGTTAGGATTTTTTCCGTCTTTTTTTTAGTTTCTCTAAGGAAATTTTTTTCCCATTTGTTGCCTAAGAGACGAAAACAACAGATACTTAAGAGAAACAAAAGATGTGGCAAGGATGAGGGAGGGGGTGCAGTTTGCTACATCTCTTAGCTGTTGGGTTTTCTCTTGGGAAAGGCAGATACCTCTAGATTTTGGCTGGGGGGTGAGGGGCTGGGGTTGAGGGGCTGGGGTTGGTCCTGGCTAGCTCTCAGGATCAGAGGTGAGACAGTTGTGGTCTTAGTGCTGGGCTGCTGCTGAGGGGAGAATTCTTTGCCACCACAGAGTTCCATCCTTTACTGCTTCCTCCTCACTGTGGGTGAACCTTTGCTGTCAGAGCGGCCGTGGGACCGGGACNCGCCGCCCGGCCCTGCCCAGCCGGGAGCCACCAGCGCCCCTGCTGGCTGTGCCCGGAACTGCACCAAGGGGAAAGTGCCTGCGGCCAAGAGAGGCTGGGACTGGGTCTGGGATTAGTTGGTGTTAATGCTGCTGTTGTTGTTTGTTTTGTTTTATATATACATATATTCTAGTTATTCCTTTTCCTGTTCCTTTTCCTGAAAGCCCCATAATTTAAAAGTTATAATAATTTGGAGGGTAGGTAGTCATATTTTCTATTCCAAGAGAGGTTCCCACCTTCCTTGGCAGACATCTTTCAAACCAAGTCACTTCTAAGTGGATACAAACCAAGAATTGACAAGAACAGTCATTCTGCTGTATGAACACCCACTCTTAGCACAGCTATGAATTAAGAGGAAATGTTTTTAAACTCTTTCATGATTAATTGAAATTCAGATCACTTTGTCTCCAGTGGCATAAACCCAAATCAAACCATCTGGGTTAGCCAAAGCCCTAGTCAGGCTCTAACTTTAAATACTCCACAAATAATTAACCCTCCATGCTGCTGGAGGCAGTACAAATCCAGATCAGTTTTGTTGTAGGATTTTAAGTCTGGACTTAAGCACTCATGTCCCTTTGCATAGATAGAGCCCATCCTCATATTCTCTTCCATCTTCAAGGGTAGTTTCTAGGGCAGATGGATGCCACCACACATCCAAAGGACAATGAACAACTTTCCCCTTGGGCTGATAAATAAAAGCCACTCTAAGACTAGTAAAACACTTTAGTGCATTTGAAAAACACACTGTCAGCAGCTCACACTCACAGCAAACTATTTTAGACTCATCTCTTGAAGTCAGGTACTTGTTCTAAGCCAGATGGAAATGGTAGGATTAAGGAAACACAGCACCTACACAACATGATCTGCTTAGTTCAGGACAAAATCCTACAAAGACCATTCCACACACCTGGGATTCCTAGTGCCTTTATCAGCACTATTCTTCATCTTATATCTAAGAATAGCACTAGCAGGTCAAACAGACAAAATACTTAAAGTGAAAACCTTCTACACATGTTCATCACCTGCAGAAAGTCCCTGTGTGGCAGGCACTTATCCAGAGCCAGAAACTTGGTTGTTTTTGGTAATTCTTCTTTGGAGTTTGTCTAGGAAGCAAATGGTGTTAAAACAATCATTAGCACTTACGTGAAATTTGATCATTCTAAACAAGCTGTATAGACAGGTTTAAAAGCATAATTTCTACAGAAAAATAACTTTCTGAAATAGAAAATTAACAGGGAGAAAGAAAAGGATGGACTTGACTGGGAGTCTAACAGGAAGCATGATGCAGATGATAGCAAGATAAAGCAAGAGCTACATTTCACCACTAACCAAAGCAGCTGAGCACATCCAGCCTTGGAGCAAAAAGAAAAACTACAACTTAATTTGAAACAGACTTGTTGAGCCTGCATGGTCTGAAGTTACATTTTTACAGATAAACAACTTGCAAATAGGAACAGCCCTGGCACAGAAGTAACTGTTTCAACTACCAGCTGGTTTTTGGCTTAACCCCGGGCTACCTGAACTACAGGGATCCTCCCACCCTCAGATAACCACTCTCTTCAGTCACTACCTTATCACCTTTTTTGAAGCAGTCCCCTTTTTCTCACCTATTTTGAAGTTATCTGCTTCCTCAACAGAGCAGGAGAGTGATTTTCTATACAGTTAAATTAACAAGTTGCAAGAACAATAACTTCAGCTATTTCATGCTGTTCCTGAAGATGATTAGTTACACTCCTCATTTATAACATCTCTTTAATTTACATAAAACAGTAATCCTAACGCCATTTAATCTTTCATGGTTTTAGCTGAGTTTTAAATTGCTTTTCTGGACATGATTACCTGCACTAGAATTCTAAAGTGTGCCTGGGACATATACATTCTTAATTTTCTGTCCCCCTTTACCTCGTGTTGCACGAAAGCTGCAAATTTAACATGGAGATGTGCTGAGAACCAGTAGGTGGGTTTCAGGTGCTGCAGAAGCTCTGTAGTAGCAGGGCATCCCAACGTGTTGCTCTCCACTTCTTGACGGAAGAAAGATTTCATTTTGAGGAGCTGTTCCTTGTTTCCATAGTGATAGATGCTCCTTGGCCAGTCATGTGACATAAATATATCCATGGGACGCTTTAGCTGTCAGGCCAAAAAGCACATGGCATAAATACAAGGTTTTGACAAAGGGAGTTAGAAATTACTTGAGGTAGCCAGCTATGCTTTATACTGCCTTATAAAAGAGTTCATATCATCACCATAAGTCAGGCACTCAGAGGAAATCATAGCTAGAGAGCAAGTTCTCTGCCCACAATCAAAGGAAACAGTCTTCCATGAAGGAAATACTCCTTCATGAGGAAATATTCTTCCTCATGAAATTTTTAAAAGCTTTATTTAAAAGGGATAATGGCTAAGCACAATATTCCTCCTCAAAGGATACACCCCTAAGAGGTCTGATGAACGCGTTAAAGCATGTTTTGGTTCAATATCCAGCTTACTTCATCAGAATAGCTTTAACTTCCTAATTCTGTATTAATGAAAAATGCCCTTATTTTAAAAAATAGTCTTTTCACTGACCTGTTTGAGTTTGAAGACTTCAATATTCCTCACATGGTAAGCACTTCTGATGGTCTGCTCGTTGTATGGTGGGCATTCAAAGTGGCCTGAAATGTTGAAAACAAGAATCATTGCTGAATCACTAGTTCCCTCCTACACAGCAGCTTTTTGGGGTTACACAGGCACCTGGAGTAACCCCAAACACAAGGCCGTAATTTTTCATGATTGTTCAGAGTACTGCCACTCTGAAACTACAGCTTAACAGGTTCAGCAGCAGCCTAAACATCCCTGTCACTGCCCACAGGCACCACAGACTCCAGAAGCACCAACATGTACCCCGACAAAAGGGATGAGTATCCAACTTTGCCTTGGGACAAAAGAGATGACTGCCTAGGATGGCTCTTGCTTACTCTACAGAATTAATAGAAAAATTGCTTTTTTAGTATTGCCAAAAGAGTCTCGTCTCATGTCCCTCATGCAATATTCAGGCATATAAAGTGCCCCCTTGATGATAGGATATTTAATTAGCATTTACAGGTATTAGACAGAATCAAGTATTCTAGAAAACTGGTTCAGAACTTTGCAGCTTGAAAGCCACCTGCAGAGCTTCTCTGAAGCCGTTTGTTAATAGACAGCACAGTACAGTAACCATAAGGACCACTCTTTCAAGTGCAGAAATCAGAAAGAATAAACTGTCCTCTACTCAGTGACATGGGGTATCATCTGTGACATGATTTTTGCCAACCCTCCCAGGAAGAATTCTTCAATACACACCCACATAACCAGGAGGAACCAGATGTACTGACCCTAAGACGCAAAGCAGGACAATATACTTATATAGTGTCACAGTTACAAACTGACTGCTTCACTCAAGGAAAATCAAACAGTGTTGCACTACATGCTGAAAGGACACTGCCATAGAAAAATCAACAATATTCCAACAAGGCTCCAAAGGCGCCTTGCTTCCTGCTGTGGTCACCGGGCAGCTACAGACTCATGTCAGAAAAATCCGTGTACTGAATCAAGGGTGGTTTTCAGGCTAAGAGATGGTTCGGGGTTGAGCACAGCCAGACCCTTACACCACGGCCCCGGCTCTCCCCTCCCCGCTGCCCACCCCGCCGNGAAGATGCCCGAGATGCCGCCGATCCTCACGCCGCGGAACCGCACCACGCCCGCGTAACCTGCGGGACACGGGAGGGGGGTCACGGAGGGGCCGGGCAGGGCAGGGGCTGTGGGAGAAATCGTTGGGGGACCGGGACTTGAGCCGAGGGACCTTACCCAAGTAGTAAATGTTGGGCGCGACCCACCCGCCGTAGGGCAGCTCCTGCAGGTGGTTGGAAGCCTCGTGGTTGCCGCCGATGAACACGGTGAGCACCGGGGCTTTCTTCTCGCCCGAGTAGTACCTGCGGAGACACGGCAGCTGCTGGACCCGGCCAAACCGGCGTGGGTCGGGCCGGGGGTCAGGGCCGGGGCCGGGCCGGCGGTGCTCACCGGTAGAAGGTCTGCATGTGCCGGTACTTGGCCGGCACGGCCATGCACCGCAGGTCCGCCTCGTTGCGCACGGCCTGGAAATCCCCGCAGCAGAGCAGCAGGTCGGGCCACACGTTGTGGCGCCGCTGCAGCAGCTCTAGCGTCTCGTACATCTTGTCCAGGGCGCCGTGGCAACACCCGACCACCGCCACCTTCATCGCTGCCGCCGCAACGAGCAGGAGCCGCGCGCGCCTTCCACGTCACCGCCGCGCGCGAATTGCGTCACCTCTTCGCGCTCCTTTGCGTCACCGCCGCGCCTGCGCCGTGTGGGGACACAGCTCTGGCGGGGGTCACGGCCCGCGGGGACCTGGCCGCGCCCCTTCATCGTCGCTGCCCGCGGGCTTCCGAGAGCCCTGCTCTGAGGGACCCGGGCACCTCCCTATCCAAGCAGGGATGTCGCACCCAGTGACATCCGATGATCCCTTCCAGCCTTGCCCGTTCTTCACAGGAAGCGTAGCCAGGCATCGGAGTGGGCTGCCCGGGGAGGTGATGGAGTCACTGTCCCTGAGGTGTTCTGGAGCGAGTTCAGAGCAGGGAGCGGACAGGGGGAAGGGTCACCAGTCTGAGAGGAGTAGCTGAGGGAACTGGAGCGACTCAGCCTGGAGAAAAGGAGGCTCAGGGGAGCCCTTCTTGCTCTTCACAACTCCCTGTTGACAGGAGGGGGGAGATCGGGCTCTGCTCTCAGGGTACAGGAACAGGACAGGAGGACATGGCTTCAAGCTGTACCAGGAGAGGTTTAGGTTGGACATCAGGAGGAATTCCTTCACGTAGACGGTGATTAGACACTGGAAAATGGGCTGCCCAGGGAAGTGGTGAAGTCCCCACCCTGGAGGTTTTTACGGAAAGACTGCATGTGACGGTCAGTGTCAAGGTGGGGATCGGCCACAGGTTGAACTCGATGATCTCAGAGGTATTTTCCAACCTTAGTGATTGACTCTGTGATTCTGTAGCTGGCCAGTGGGACCTTCACTCTGGGCAGTAACACTGGCACAGTGATGAGCATCACGGTCCATAACTGGTCAGGACAGCTCGTCACACACACAGAATGGGTTGTACAGGGGGACAGGAGCCCCTGCGAGGGCACCGAGACTGCACAAAGAGAGCTGCACAAGGGAGTCTCCATAAGGGGGGCTGCACAAGGAGGGCTGCACAAGGAGGGCTGCTCGGCTCCCCCGGCACCACTGCAGCCGCCGGGCACTGTCCGCACCTTCTCAGCCAGCCCTGTGGGGAGCAGCAGAAGCTGTACTTGTCCCTCACTGCATGGCTCACAGACCACAAAGTAGTGGTGGAATAGCACGAGCAGTGGCTGTGCACACTTCCACCAGGCGTTTGAGCTGATGAAACACCGAGTCGGGGCCACTTAAGCCTCAGGATGGCGTGTTTTCAGCATAGCCAAGCACTGGCTTCTGTAACTTTGTAGCACACAGGGACAGAGTCAGTGACATGACCAGGGTAAGCGCGTATGAGAAGGGATGAGAAATCGGGTATCTCCCCTTTTCCTTGCAGACTGACAGGCTCCTCTTTGGAGAGCACTGATTTCCTGCTTTGGAAGGGCAGTGGATTGAATTGTAGGGTGGCCTTGTACTGTCACGTAGTAAAAGTGCTCTAGACTTTTTCCACTTCAAGACTGGTTTGGAGGTTTTTTAAGTCGTGGTATTGAACAAAATTGCAAGGACACATTTAAGCATTAATTGGTACTGCTTCCCCTGTAATCATGGAACCAAGCAGACATTCCTGTTTGCTCATGGTAGCAAGCATTACATAATGGCCTCTCTTTTGATACTAAGAAAATATGAGTGTTGTCTCCTACATTTCATAATTTCACAGTGTTGCATTACTCTATGTACTTTGGGGCTCGTCCAAGCCCAGCTGAAGTGAAGGGAAAAATTCCTCTGGCTTCCAAACCCCACAAGTCTCCAAGGGGAAAGCATACACGGGAGCACTTCGAGTGCACTTGGCTCTTTCACTAACTTTGCTTAGACCTACCTGGAGTAGTGCAAGAACTCATCAGTCCAGCACCTCTCCTGGGAAAGCTTTCCAGCTCTCTGGGGAAGAACAGCAACCTCTTGCATTTGCCATCTCTCAGACTTCCTGAAAGGAAAGGGATGAGAGACAGAAAAGGTCCACGAATCTCTGGAAGGTACCACCTTACCCAGGGCACACCATCTCAAGGGGCTTCCTGAGACGCCTGCCCATTCAAATTTATCCCTAGCCAGGCAAGGTAAGCTGATACTTTAATTATATTTCCCGAGTTTGTGGGGTTGGACTCATTTCTTATACTCCATGTGCCACTTATCTCAAGCGAACTAGTGCGCAATAGAGTCTATAAAGTTGGGCTTTTTTATGTCATAGTATTTTAGTATTTGTACACTACTCATGATGCATCTTAATATCCATAATTAAATTCAGTGTTCGCTAAGCAAAACTGCTCTGACCTTTCCAGAGCACAAAGGGAATCAGCCATGCTGCTGTTTACAGGGTAAATGGCAGCAAGTTAATGTTTAACTATGTTATTGTAATTTTGTTCAGTCCTTCAAGACTGTTTGAAAACCCATGTGACTGAAGCATAGCTCTCTTCTAGCGCATGACTGACCCATGTTTGGCCTTGGATTGGGTTTTGCAGTCATAGTCTCTTGCCCCAGTTGCCTGTGCATGTGTCTTGTGCCTGAATGTCCAGTCCTGCAGCAGAGGACTGAGTGAACATCCTGTCCTGCATGAATGGCCAGGGAACTGTGAGGCCAAGGAGGGAAAAGTCCCAACAAGCAAGCTCAGGTCAGTAGATTACTTGGGTAGGAGATATTTGCTCTTTTGGATGTTGCCTGCCTGCACTGACCAGTAAGTAATATTTTCTTCCTGAGCTGACTGTGGTAGTTTAGTACCATTGAAGTAGTTTTCTTCTGCAGAGAAAGGAAGAATAAAAGGCATCTGAAGGGGCTGTAGATGACAGAGTTGCTTCCCTCATCTCTGAGAATGGAGTGAGAAGAGCTTTTGAAGACTTTTCTGTCAAGTGCTTCCTAGTGTTTTTAGAATATACTAAAAGGTTTCTAGCATGATTTACACATTACTAAAATGAAAAAGAACAGAAAAAGGGAGGCATCTGTATTTGACTTTTGGGGAGGGATAGCATGGCTGAGAAGGGAGATACAAGGAGCAGTACAGGGAGGCAGTGTTTGTGAAGGAGAGGGAGATACCCTGGAGTGCAAGAGACAAATCTGATGTGTTCCAGCTGAGATTTTGAGCTGCCTCTGTAAGCTGTGAGGGCATGTGAGGTGGCAGGTTGGCGTTTGTGTGCAACTTAAGGGAGGGGCTGCTGCAACGAGACAAGACTAAAGCTCCCTTAGGAAAAGGCCCCATAAGGCTGGCCTGAATATCACATGGCTTACCTGCAGCTGTGTCCAGGTGTCTTTGGGCATCTCCTCCCCTAGGTCGTGTCTGATGATTGCGACACGATCTGCAGTGCAACAACACAACTGCCAACCAGGGCCTGTTCCGGCTGTTCCGGCTGAGGCGCTGCAGCTGCCTCCCTGTTCCAGCTGCACCAACAGGGCTCTTTCCTTCTTAATTTGTACCTTTTGCCAGAGGACACTGCTTTGCCAGAGGGCACTACTGATGGCCTCCAGCCAATGAGGGCTGAAAGCTGTCTGGAGGAAGAGATGAAGCTACCCTCAGTAAATTTGCAGACGACACCAAATTGGTTGGGAGTGTTGATCTACTCAAGGGCAGGAAGGCTCTGCAGAGAGACCTGGACAGACTCGATCAAAGGACTGAGGAAAGCGTGAGGTTCAGTAAGGTCAAGTGCCACATCCTGCACTTGGGTCACAGCAACCTCCTGCAGCTCCAGCCTGGGGTGGAGGTGGCTTGAGAGCTGCTCAGCCGGAAAGGACTCTCAGGTCCTGGTCAGCAGCTGGATGTGATCCAGCAGTGTGGACAAGAAGGCCAGTGGCATCCTGGTCTGTACCAAGAGCATTGTAGCCAGTAGGACCAGGGAAGTCATTCCTCGGCTGCACTGTATTCAGTTCTGGGCCCTTCACCTCTAAAAGGACATTGAGGGGCTGTGGCGTATCCAGAGAAGGGCAACAAGGCTCGGGAAAGGGCTATAAAATATGCGCCACGAGGAACAGCTGAGGGAGCTGGGTTTTTTTAGCTTTGAGAAGGCTCAGGGGAGACCTCATCGCTCTGCACAACTCCCTGACAGGAGGCTATAGTGAGGTGGGGCCGCTCTCTGCCGTGCCTGCCGTGAGACGACAGGAGGAAATGGCCCTAAGGCAAGACAGGAGAGATTCAGATTAGCTGTTAGAAAAACATTTTCACTGTTTGAGCGGCCAGGCATTGGAATAAGTGATGGAATTTTGGTCCGTGGAAGTGTACAAGAGGCATCTGGATCTGGCGCTGGCTGATGTGGTTTAG
>VXBI01004069.1:13808-82923 GCA_013397375.1 Toxostoma redivivum
GGTGTGGGCGCTGGCGCGGTCCTGGAGGGTCTGGCGGGGTGTGCCGAGGGCGGTGGGGGACGGCGGTGCCGAGCGGGACGCGATGCTCGCCCCGCACGCGTTGAAGCACGGGCACTCCGTGGTGGCCGGGGCCGGGGCTGTGAGCTGTCCCGGGAGAGTCGTCCCCAGGGGCTCCAGGGGCTCAGGCGTATTTTTGTCTGAGCACTGCGTGTTCCCAGCCCGGGCTGGCCCGGAGGTGTTGGCTATTGAGAGCTGGAGGTTAACTCCGGTGAGAGGAGTCCTCAGGCTGTTCTTTTTCTGTGACCACTTGCCCCAGTACCCTGGGTAGCTAGCTGGACCTTCCGTTATCTTCACTGCAGCTGTGAATGAATACGTGGTCGTGAAAGCAGGATTTAATTTTTTTCCCCGATGTATTTCTTCATGAGCAAGAAAGGGAACAGCTTTGGCTACCAGACTCCTTGGTTTGAGGGCAGATGAAGTCGAGAATTCAGTTGTGCATAAACTTGTGAAACTGAGTTTGAATAACGAGTGGAATGATTTATGAAGGAGGTGTTCCTGCCGGAGTAATTCTCTCTGCAGGTCATCAGACTGCGTTGGTCTTAAGTAATGTAAATATTTTTAAGCCTGGGACTAATTATATTACCTCTGTTTTTCCTGCTGAAGAAGGAAACCCTGGGAGGTGTTGCTGCTCTATGCTCACATCTTTGCAGAAATGCAGGCTAGGGAAGGATTCCAGAGGCAGATAGTCCCCCAAGCTGTTTGCTGTTGAAGTGCTGCCTGCAAGGCAGGGCACGTTTTTCTCAGTGGTGGTCTCATGGCTTTAGCTCAAATGATGTGATGCCTACTTCAGGAAATAACTCTTTAAAAAATTGCTTAACCATTTCTTTAGGTCGCCTTCTCTCTTGATTATTTCTTGTCAATCTCTGAAGCTTGGCAGGTCTGCTCTCTCAGGTTGTGTAGGGGGAGGTTATTTTAGTGAGAACTTTGAGGAGATTGTCAGTACTGTTAGAGTTTGTTATGTAAAATTATGTGTTTAATGTCTGCTGGATTCTGAGAAACTGAAGCATGAGACAGTAGTGGGTTGTTTGGGTTTTTTCTCAGTATTTATCTATCTGGAATGGGTAACACTGTGCATCAGCTGCAACTGATTTATATTTGCCTGAAAATGAAAGAGAAAAGTCAAAGTTCCCTGATGGCACATGGCTGGTTTCCATTACCTAGATCTTTGCAACCACTGTCATGTCATATTATTTTGTACGTGTAATTTGCACAGAGGTGCAATATTAAAGGTAGCTGTGGGCAAAGTTCCTCAAATTACAGGTGACTAATGTGTGACTGCCAAACACTGCAGAGATTTTCTGGTGAAGCATTTATTTCATTTCCTTCGGCTGCAACCTATGGAGCAGGTGATGAATAACGTGGCTCTGGCAGTTCAGAAAGCTCTGTGGTGGAGCCCTGTGGTCTGACACTCATTGCTGGTAGCCCTGGAGGTATAAATATGATGCTGCATGGTGGAATTTGTTTTCCCTTTTTTTTTTTTTTTTTGATGGGTGGGGTGAGTGTTGGCTGGTGGTTTTTTGTTTTTAGTAAGGACCGTTCTCCATAGAGAACTTCTCTGCCCTTGAATTCAGAATTCAGAAAACCTGACTTGAAGTGACTCTGAACTTGGCATGTCCTGGTGCAAGACAGAGGTTGCTTTGCCTTCATTGTGTAAATGTTTTCCAATACTGATTTGACTTAAATCACTGCATATTCTTCTTCCCTGTAAGAACAGGCTTTCTCCTGTTATATTGAACTTTTCTGAAGGTTCAGTTAGAGCTTAGATCCTGTGCTCCAATTCTGTCAGAAACGGGACAGCAAAGTAGAACTGTGGGAAGAGGGGAATTTTCTCATCCGTAATTGATGATGTAGTTGAGTGCTGTCATCAAGAACTGTTTTCATGTGTGTTACGGGACAAGATTCTTCCAGCAAAATTGACTGTTGTATTTCCACTGCTGCTTATGTCTCTGGGTCTGCTTTGTGGAATTTCTGAGCTAGGACTGCCAGGGCAGTTGTGGCTAAGCAGGTGCTTTGCTTTGACCATAGGAAACACTCCCTAATGTCACATACCTTGGAAAATCAGGGCTTGAGCACCAGAAACAGATGTATTCTCTTTGCAGGGTAAAATGAAGATAATACTGGAAAATACTATCAATGTTAGTAATTAACAATGTTAACAATTAATCAGTGTTTGATTAGCATGCAAATACTATGTTGATGGAGAAATGAATAATTCTGACTGCAGAATAGTGTATGGGTAGGATGCAGGAGGCAATACCTGAGGTCATACATGTAAAACGCAAGCTAGTTAAAAATTACTTCATTTTAATGAATATACATTTTCACAAATGTGAGCATGGCTATCCACTTAAAGTAAGGGAATCTTTGCATTTATCTTGTTTTCTGTTTGGTTTTTTTCCTATGTGTATTGTTTTTCTTTTTAATCTACTTCTATTTAACTACACAGGGAAAAGAGAGAATGGAAGTTCTCTTTGCTTTGTTGTTGTTTTGTAAATCTTCCTGGGTTAATAAAGATGCAAGAGAAATTATTTCCTCAATCTTATTGGGATGTCAGGCTAAAACACCTTTTGTTTTCCTTGGTAGAGGATGGTGACAGAAAAGTTATGCTTCCTTAAATTGTGTGTTGCTTTGAGCACACTGTTCTGTGCCTCTGGGGTGGCTTATCGAAGGCACAGGCACAGAAATCTGTAGCAGTGCCAGACTTGTTGAATGCCAGGACATGCTGCACCTTTTTGTGTAATTTGTTGCATTTTGACAGCTGCTGCTGTTCCCAGTACAAGATGGGGGCTGGCAGGAATGGGCTTGTGGAAGGTATGGCTGGTGGGAATGACAGCTCTTGGCTCCTGGGACTGTGCCTCAGAGGAGAGGGTGAGAATGCAGCACAGAGTTGGAGCTTTTCTGTGTCACTGTGCTTGTTGCTGACCCATGGAATAGCTGTAGTACTCCAGCTGGGGCCACATATGGGCTGGGAGCTGAGGCTGCCCTGGAGAAATGGGCTGTCACCTTAGACCAAGAGAATTTTACTCAAAAATTTTGAATGCCTGGGGGTTTAAGTGACTCCAATGTGCTACATGTAAGACCTGAAGAAGTTAGATAATGTCAGCAATGAGAAATGCATGAGCTCTGAATAGATGGGCAATAAATGGAAACAATTTTTTTGTTTTAGTTGTTATTAAATTAAAAGTGTATTTATTCTTCAGACCACTAGCAGGTGGCTACTGTGCTATGTGAGAAGTTTAACTTCCAAATAAGTTTCTGAAAATGGTTTCAGGGAATCTGTAAATTGTAACCTCAGTGTCAGCAAAAGTTAATGACCAAGAGAATGCTGTCTTGGACACAAATCTTCCTTTGTTATTTTAACACTTAAATAAAATCACTTTAATTTGTGTAAAGTGAATGGATACTCTTAATACTGAATTAACATTCCAGGGACAATAAATTAATCTTGCTAATATGAAATTATCTCTTTCCATATATGGTTATAAACAGCCAGGAGACACATTATTTAATCAAGCAGGCTTTCTGACCTCTGCCCTGAGCCTTGCTAATTATGTGCTTTTGAAGCTTGTTCACCTCCAGTGTTTTACTGGTTGGTCACCTTATTTTCTGTCAGTGTGTCAGAGCTCAGACATTAATTTTTCTTTTTCTTGTGCCTTGCTAAACTTCAACGTGTTTGTGAATGTATTTGGGTCCTGCTAAGAGAGAAAGATTGGTGGTTCTACGCAGACACGGGGCTGGAACAATAATTAGTTGGCAAAGTATTTGCGTGTAACGGGTTAGCGTTACGTGGAAAAATCGCGTGAGCTTTTACTCTCTTGCTGTCTCATCTGTCTAACTGGAAATCAGTCTCATGGGGCACAAATTCCTGTCTGGTCAGTTTTAGTTCCAAGACTGTGCAAATGGAAAGTTAAAGAAAGGTATTTTAGAAAAGCTGAAAAGGGTGACATCTTTCCTGGTACTGTTAACTCTTCTCCTTCTCAGCTGACACCCCTAGTGACAAGCTTTGCATGGCCTGTGCACTGGTGCTCTGGAGCAGTTTCTGGTCTGCTTGTGTTCAGGGACTCTGTGCTGGTGTTTGTGAAGGGGACAGAGGCACTGGAGTATTAGATAACCCTGTCACTTAACCTGGAGGAGTTACACTGAATAATACTGCATTCACTGACTGCAAGTCAGTATTTTAAAACAATAGATTATGGTCTACTGCCAGGTTTATTTTTAAAAATCAGTGCAGACTATTATTATTGATACTAGCTCAGATATTTTTGAGTGGTGGGCTTGCCTTAAGTTGCTACTGTAAATGTGGAGAGGCTGTATTTAAGTTAGTGTTGGGGGCTAATTCTTCTTTAGGGTAAATCTACCAAAACATATTTCTCAGTGTAAAAACTGACTTCTTCGAATGCAGAGTGACTGCAGAGCAGTGTTAATGGTCCTGCCACAGACAGTGAGGCTCAAGGTCATGTCTGCTTGGAAGCCTGCCTTGATAAGTGTTCCCATTGCAGTGACCTCCATGGCTCACTGCAGGAATGCTGAAGTCCTGCTCCAGCTGGTAAAGTTCGATGGTCTGGAGCTCTTGGACAAGAAGGCATGAGAGACAAACAACCAAATATTCTGCTGTGTCTGGATTTTCAGAGAGAGATTAACAAAGGACTTTGTTAATGCTCCTGAAAGGAAATGAACTGCCATAGAGCAGCAGCATAGCTTTCTCAGTAATTAATACCTGGTTAAAGTGTAGGAAGGACTGTCAGCTTTTCTAGGGAAGAGTGATCACTCTTCACTCCCAGGGGGATCCGTGTTAAGGCTTGTTGAACCAAGTTATAAGTGGCCTGGAAGAGAGGCTGAGTAATGAAGTGACAGTATATGCTGAAAATCACAGAATTAGCGTAGCAGAAACAAAAGCTGGCTGCAGTTGCAGAAGGTTCTCACAGTACTTGGTTGTAGGTACTTGATACCAGCAGATATAAACTAATGTGCACAAGGGATAAACAACTCCCAGTGCCTGTGCAGCGATGAGCTCATGAGAATCTCTGCCATTCAAGAAAGAGATCTTTTAAGTAATGCAGATAAGGCTCTGTGAAACTCACCCAGCAGCAGTTAAGAACAACAAAAAAAGGCAAATAGAAAATGATATCTCTAGAAAAAGAAGAGGGATCAAATCAGCATGCCATCCTGTAAATCCATGGTGGTTTTGTGTAGTAAATAATATACCTTCCCACAGTTAGGGGCAGACATTCTCCCCTCTCCAAAGAGTTATAGTTAATATTACAGAAAAGCACGTGACTGAAGAGCTTTTGTAAAAAGAGTAACCAAATAAACTAGAACTTAGCCTGGAAAATACATGTTTGGAAGTAGGAAGGATTGATAGAAATCTGCAGCCATGGGAATATCCATGCTTATTTTGCCACTCCAGCATAGCAAGAATTAAAGGGTGTCAAATGGCACCCATGTAGAAGGTGGTGACTTTTGACAGAGGAGGTATAAAAACATGGCCTCTTGACTCCCCAGAACCTTTCTGGGTCCGTGGCATCCTTTGATAAGACATTTCCCAGGTTTGCTGTGTGCATGTGCTTGTTTTACCCTACTTCCTGTGGCACTGGCCACCTAGTTCTTGTGCTGAGGAGTAGGTGAGCAGTCAGACCCTATCTGCCCTTTCCATGCCATTCATGACTTTGGAGATTATTATATTCTTCTGAAGTCACCTCTCTTCCCTCCTGAAGCACCTGGTCCTGCTCCATCATTCCTCACTGTTCAAGCCCTCTGGATCAATATTGCTGCCCATCTCTGAACCCTTTTTCTGAGGCTACATGAAAATATTGGTCTCTAAAAGTGAACACCTTCCTCTTGAATAGAGTGTTCTCTCAGTAGATATCTGAGCATTTTACAAAGGACAATAGTATCTTTATTTCCTCTTGGAAGACGAGCAGGAAGAAGGACAGTGTGAGTTAACCCAGGTGGTTATGAGAGCAGACACTTGAGAATGCATTATCTGAAAGCAGTGAGGCTGCAAAGGGGAAAACACTATATAGGATAATAAAACACTGTATAGGGATAATACTGATTTTTGAAAGGCAGCTCAAAAATTAATTTCTTCCTGTGGTTCTCATCTTTCCTGAATACTCTGCCCACTTTGGGTTCCTCTGGCTTAAAGTGTGTAATTGAACCAGAAAAGCTTGTGAGAGGGGCAGTGGGAATACTTAGAGGTGCAAAGTGGCTTGTGCACTAGGAGAACTGAGTAAGCTAAGAGAAAGCAGAGGGATGACATGGAGTTCTGTAAATTTGAGAATGCTGTGGACAGTTTGCACAGTATCTCAGGACAAGATCTTGACATACTGAAGCTGGTGAGTGACAGGATTGAAAGGGGTGGTGGATGGTAGAATGTCTGGTCAAAAGATTCTCAGGATGCAAAAAAATTCTGCTGAATCCAGGGATGCTCAAGCACATAGGAGAGAAATCCTCCAAAGGTTAGTAAGTACACACAAACCACATCCAGCTTCACAGTTCCCATGAACTGGGAATAGTTGGAGGCCAGGAGAATACTCCTAGGAAATACCATATGTCTTTCTAATACTGCTCCTTGAGCATTGGCATTTAACTACTGTTGGAGACAGAAATGGTTTTTTTTGTGTTCTTATGTAATCCTGAAGGATGGGATTCATCTAATGTAACTCATCATCTCAAAACTAGATCATTAAACTTGGTGGGGTGATCTTTCTTTTTGAGGTGCCTCCCTATCTGCATTGCCTATAGACAGCACTGAACACTTCATGGCTGTATAGGTGAGAGGAACCCCACCTCTCCCATTTTTTTAAGAACAATAGCAAGTTACAGGCAGAACTCAGACAAAGATTTATAGCAATGACTCTGAAGACATCTCTCAGTCTCTCTGGCATTCTTGGAAAGTGCTAAGTGGTGATTTGATTATACTATGTTAGTACTTGTAGGTGAGGAAATTTGTCTTCCTGAAAGCTCTTTTAATTTAGCATAAGAAAGTGGGATAGCGGTTTGTGGAACCTGATGTTGAACATACTTCAATGGGAAATGATGGCCCTTTTTCTAGAATGTGTATAATTAAATATTGAAGCACTTGAGAATATGAGGAAGTGTCCTCTGGTTCAAATAGAAGTGCTTACTTTGAGTAGGTCAGATCCTCTAACCAGGGCAAGTTGGAATTTGTAGCCATAATAGTTTGTTGCAGTTTCTAAAACATTAAATAGCTTGGAGCTAAAACCTTTTAGAAATAAAGATTCTAAAGGTTCTGGTGCCAGTGTCTGTGGTATAAACCCCTGTGATCCCCAAACTGTTCATGTGCAATTGTGAGTGATTTTTTCTGCTGTCCCTGAAATGTGTGCATGTGCATCAAAATTCTGCTGGTCCTGAGGACTGAAAAGCTGCACTTCTCACCTAAGTCCTACATACAAAATAGTTCTGTTGCATCAAAATATTTTAAGCTGTAAATATATAAAAAATACAGGACAAAGGAACAACTCAGATTTTCTTCTTCCGAACTTCTTCAGTATAGGATAAAAGTTACTCTTTTTTAGTCTCTAGTTCCTTTTTGAGGAGTAATAAGTTGTTCAAGTGATAATGAGTTGATAATCAGTTCCTTTGGGATGGGATCCAAAATAATTTAACAAGTGTTTGGTTATAAAATTTCCACTTAATTCAGCAGAACTGGGTTTGTTGCAAACATTTCTTTGAAAGAAAACATTTCTTTGTTGTTTGCCTGCTTTTTTCTTCTATAATCCATAGCTTGCTTCCAAATCTGCTTTGCTCAGTAAATTCTAAACAAAACTCAATCATTTCTAAATAAGAAGATCCAGTTAAATGCTGCTTTTTGGTACCACAAGCCCTTCTAAGGGGAGTAAGACTTGACACCTGATTACACAGGCATGGTGATACACCTGAAGTTATACTGGTGACTGTCCAAATGACAAATCTGTTGTTCTGTCTTTGTTTTCTTTTGCAAGAGTACAAAACTGGAGGGTTGGTCCTACCACACCTTCCACTAGAAACAAGCAGTTCCTCGGTGATGCTCAGGCCATGTCCTGGTGCAGGAAGGCTGGCTTACTCAATACTGTGTTATGGTGGTATCTAGCTCCTGTTGCTAGTGCTGTAGATAAGGGTTCAAGAAGACTTTTGGGAAGTTAGAGACTTTCAGAGGTATTGAAGCCCTGTCCCATAGCTTTTTAGACTTCAGTTTGCAAGTCCTGGCTGACAGTCCCAATCTGAACAGATTGTCATTGTTCAGTTATTTAACTTCTGCATAATCTTTGCATGAATAGAATTTCTTGCGTGTCATGTGGAATAACCTTTTATATAATTAGTATCTGCAATAATTTTTTCCTTTGGAAAGTAATTCATGTCATCTTACAGAGATAGGACAGACATAAAGCATTATTCTGCAGTCACACAAGAAGCACTATTCATTCACAATTTGTGTTGTGAAGTCAGTTCTGTATCCCCGGGGCTGGGTTGGTTTCATGGCAGCAGGCCTAATTACAGAATCTTTCTGCATTATTTCTGATCTGGGGGCTGCTCTAGAGTCAAACTGGAATGAAAGTTGCAGCCTGGAAAAAGCCAAGTAGGAAGGTGTTTTAATCCATTTTGTCTTTTCATTACACTTATAAACAGTAGGTTTTAGTCATCCATCAAGAGTCACAACTGAAGCCCAGCTTGAGGCCATGTTCCCAGATGTGAAAACAGGGATACTCCTCTCTTGGGCTTTGTCCTGACAAGGTTTGCATGCTGGATCATGTTCAACGGATCACACTCAAATAAAGCTGCAAGCTGAGCATGACTTACCTTGGGCAAGGCAGTGGGAAAGGAGAGAAATTTCTACTCTACATCTGTAAGGATTTGTGCTGCTCCAGCCCTTGAATAACCTGAGCATGTTTCTGCAGACAGTGATAATAAAGCAATTAGTAAATAATTACTGAGAAGACATTAGTTAGCATGGTAGGAAAGAGGATATTGGGGTTTTGCATTGATTGTTTGATTACTTCCTCCCCTGATGCAGCAGTAAAAGGTGCTGACAGCAGAGGCAGGAGGCAGCAATCCTCTGTTGGCCTGGGCAAATTTGTGTTTGCATTGTGTTGGTTTGTGATAGTACCAGAGGAATACAGGCAAACTGGAAAGGGATGAGAGGGTGCAGCAATAACGATTGCATAAACACCTAAAATTTTTATTGGGCATGGCTGGCAATACAAGGTTTAAAAAGAAAAAAAGAGTCCATGTAGGTTGGGAGTCTAGGAGACCTTTTCCTTAAAGGAATAACCTTATTGCTGCAGAAAATTCATTGCTTGAAGGTGGTTTAAAAAATTAGACAAACTGGCTTAGTCAGTGATGTGGTGGGAGGAAACTACCCTTGGTGGAGTGACAGAGGAGAAGGAGACAGTGAGTAATACATTATTACTCTAATTAAGAAATAACTTAATCAAGATGTAATTATTGCCCAAATTAGGTGCAAACCCAAACTGTTCTTTGCTGCTAAAAGGAAGACTAGGCTCTCCTTGCTATGTGTGACACAGAGGGAGGAAGGAGCCCTCAGGAAGTCCTAAGCTTTTTGAGAAGCAATATTAATTCTTTATCAAACTTGCTGTCCTGAAGGCCTCTCCTTTCTCTAGATACTGTACAGTGGTCATTTCAGGAAATGCCAGAAGGCTTGTCTGAAGTTGATAGAGGCTCAGAAAAGGAAAAGCAGCAGACCTCTTACCCTGATGTGTTGAAGGGAGTCCATGGATCAGTGGACTTTTTGGAGGCCTAGCATGAGTTTCCTGACAGAGCCCATGAAGGCATTGGGGAGCCAACCGCACTTTTTAAGCTGTGGCTCTGATTCAGCAGAGGGTTTAGCACACGGGATAGTGAAGCCTGAGAGGAGTGAGTGGAGGGTGTGAAGTGCGTTCCTGGGTTTGTGAGTGATGGTGTGAGCACCTCACAGTGTGAAAAGGCTTCTGTGCACACCCTTTCCACTGGCACCTTGACTCACTGCAGTGGCTGGGGCACACCTGCTACCTGTGCTTGTCCCTGGGCAAGGGGCACAGCTGGTACCACCACTGTTCCCTCAGGAAGGGGCACACCTTGTACCATGGCTCATCCCTGGGGAAGGGGCACAGCTGGTACCTCTGCTGTTCCCTGGGGAAGGGGCACACCTCATACCTCTGCTCATCCCTCGGGAGGGCCCTCCCATGCCGGAGGGGCTTTAGGGCAGTGCCAGTGGGTGTGGAGGGGAGCAGGCCAGGACAGGAGGAGCTGAGGAACTGCTTGGCCCGCAGCTGGGATGGGCAGGTGGCAGCCTGTTACAGAGCCCAGCATGGCAGTTAGCTCTTTGTCCTGAATGCAATCTTTTCAATGCCTTATACAATCCAAAGAACAAAGTGGTAAGGGTTCTTTACCTTTTACATAACTGCAATGAGCAGACATGGCACATCACAAATTCTGTTGAACACTCTTGAATTGGTGCTTCTCAATTTTAAATTAAGGCTTTAAAATATCTAAAATGGGAACGTTTAGACTTGTGTTCTCCCCAGTGAGTAATTACAACAGCACCAAACTCTTAGGGCACTTGCCTTGTGTATGCTATGTTTGTCCAGGCTTTGAGCTAAGTTGGTGTGATGGAACTGTGGGGAGGGCAGTGCTTTCATCAGGTGCAGGCCTGGCCTTTTGCAGTGCTGGATATTTGCCTTTGAAGAAACCAAAATAAACCCATGCTGTGGAGTGACTTAGCTGTGTGATATAATAATGCTTTATTAAATAGATTTCTGTTTGTACAGGAATAGAGGGTGCTCAGAATTTCACTGGGGTGTTTTTATTTGATTGTTCATGTATTAAAGAAAGATGAGGCAATGTCTAAAATTCAAGACCCTTAAACCTGAGATTTGCTTTTTTTCATAACAAAGTTAAACAGCTTTTGAGGTTTTTCTGGTGCAGTTCTGACCATGATGATAGGAAATGCAGCTGGAAATGACTATGCTAAGTGTAAAACACTCAATTCTTAGTTTTCATAGGCTTAACCTTTCTACAAATGTTAGTATCCTCAATGTCTACAGCAGTGAACTTACTGTATTAAATATGCTACTGTTTATGGGTTGTAAGAGAAACAGTTATTCCTCCTTATAAAATATTGCTATGGTCCCAGAGACCTTGGTGAAAGCCAATGTGGTCTTTACTAAAGACTGTGCATTCTTAGAGGAATTCAGCTACTTTGCTGCAGGCTTTTTGCAGCTTTTTATAATCCCAAGAGCTTGGAAATCCTGAAAGTGCTTTTCTCTGCTGCCCTTTGCCTTATCTTTAGAACCTTGTGAATTTCTGCCTTTTGTTTTCCAACAGGATCAAAATGTTTTGCTCTGTTTGAATTAAAGGTAATGTTTTGCTCAGTCTGGGGAGGAAAAAAAGCAAGTCTGAAAAAAATTAATGAGTGGCTAAAATAGAGCTGTTAAAATGGCAGCACACAGACAGCCTGTGTATAAATATAGGCCAGCTCCTCAGCACTGCTCTTATATGGTAGATCTGAGTGAAAGAAGACTATCAGCCTACTCTGTTCTGTGCAGGCCTGTGTACTGGTTGTTCTCTCTGTGCCAGATGTTTGGTAGTACAAGACTGCATAATACATGGCATTCATAATGACTGTCACCTTTATTTCTATTACAGGGACCTGTGTCACCAGTGTGAGAGAGGAATCTCCCAAGCACACTGTGGAGTTTTTTGTCTGTACATGCTACTGGATTATCTACCTTTTACTGACCCATCCAAAAAGAGAGAAAAAGGATCAAACAGAAATTGTTGACTTGTCACTTCTGCCTAAGAACTGACTGGATTTTATGGCCTCTACTGGAGAAGCTACCTGGACCATTGGAAATGGAGCAGCTCATGCTGCACCTCTGCTGAGCAAGGCTTTCTGTGTTGAATATGAGCATCGAGGTGCCTTAAGTTAAACCATATGCAAGTTGCACTGGTGGTTGTACTGCTGAAAGCACTCTAGACTTCTCTAGGGCTTTCCAAGGCAGTAGCTCCTCACACAGTTTGGATATTTCCAACTGACATCTGTATGTTTTCATCCAATCTGGTGTGGCTGTGAAAAGTGAGCCTTTCCCTGTGAAGTTCATGGTGAGTTTTGCAGCCTCACTTCCCAGCGTGGTCTGTGCTATGGCAGCTACCTACAGGCTGATGGTGACTTCAGTGAACTGCTACAGCAGTGTGGTGGTGGAGCAGCACTCTCAGCACACTGTGCACTACTGCACAGGCTCCTGCCAGCTCCTCAAACAGGGACTCACCTGCATAGTTGCACACCACAGTGTCTGTGCAGAGCTCAGTGTCCAAGATGCCAACCTGGACCATAAAATTCCTGCTCCTGAAAATGGTCTTGCCTTGGCTGGAAATGAGGACTATCACCAAATCCTCCCAAATAATCCAAGAATCAAGAAGGGGTCTTCAGTGCAAGCCTCCAGCAGTTTAAAAGACATTACTGGTGAGGCAATAAACCTTGCCAGTGGTAAAATAAAGGAATTCTCCTTTGAAAAGCTCAAAAACTCTTCCAGTCATGTGGCTTACAGAAAGGGAAGGAAAGTTCGGTCAGAATCTTTCAGCAGACGATCCTTTGATTTTGACTTGATTTGTGGGCACTTCAACAATGATGAGAACTGCCCTCCATGTGGCTTTTTGCAGAGTCCCTCACCTGTGGAGAAATGGCAGGACAGCAGTGATGCTCCCGAAGTCACCGTGAATCCTGTGGTTCCCTTCTGCCCTCATTCCTTCTCCGAAGAAAACTTCATTACCCAGATTTTAGAAAAACACAAGCTAGATGGTTCTTCTGGTGGAGATATTAAGGTGTGCCTGGACATCTTGCTCAAGTGCTCAGAGGATCTGAAAAAGTGCACAGACATAATCAAACACTGCATCAAGAAGAAGTCTGCAGATGTCGTTGGTGGAGGGAACAGCAATGATGCTCTGGCTAATTCAGAGATGATTTACATGAATCTGATGACAAGATTTTCTTCCTACCTGAAAAAGCTGCCCTTTGAGCTGAAGACAGCAGGGCAGAGGGAAGCAAGTGACTGGGCAGAGCTGATGAACTGTTTCCATGGCTTGCAGCAAATTCCCTTTCCCCTGGAGCAGCCACCCAGGTATGAAGACATCATTCAGCTGCCATCCTCAAGTGCAGTTCCTCTCGTTCCACCAGGTCAGGGCGAGGTGACAAGCACCTCCCAGTCCATCCAGACAGGTACTGTGAGCTTCACCTCCAATTCCGTGCCCAGTGTCCCTCCAGAGAGCAGCTTGAGAGCTGTGAAAGATGCTCTACCTCAGTCATCCGCCCCGAGCCCCTGCACGTCTGCCACCGAGGCACTGTACATCGAGGAGGAGTCTGATGGGGACAGAGCAGCAGGGACAGAGAAGAAGGCAGAGCAGAAGAGGGGCTGGCAGGGGCTGGAGGGCAGCTACCAGCGGGCTGCTGGTTCAGACCTTCCTGCTGATGCTAAAGCAGAGCAGGCCAGGGCAGGAGATGCTCCTGAGAAAACTGCTTCTTTAAAACCAGTGTCAGATCCTGTGTTGTGTGGTGTCCAAGCTGCTGTCCCCAAAGGAGCCCAGACATGCAATAGCGTGGACAAGGAGGAGATAGACAAACTGCTGCTGGACTTGGAGTGCTTCTCACAGAAAATGGAGAGTACTCTGAGGGAGCCCTCCCAGAAGGAGAGTGAACCTGCCTCACTGCAGGTGTCTGGCAGGCAGGGTAGGCAGCCTCCACCTCTGGCTCTTGAACCCAAAAGCAAACCTGTTGATCCCCCTTCTTCTTTGTCAAAAATCATGGAAACCAATGGTCATAAAATGGAAGAGGATGACAAGGCCCTTTTACTGCGTATCCTGGGAAGCATTGAGGACTTTGCCCAGGAGCTGGTGGAATTCCAGACAGGCAAGGGAAGTTTGTCCAAGGAGAGGGAAGTGATGCAAATTCTTCAGGAAACTTTAGCAACTCCTTCACAGTCCCTGCTTGCAGGGAAAAAAAGCCATGTTGGGGCTGCCTCCAGAGACTCTGTTCCAGCTTCAATTCAGCAGGCCCCAGAAGTAATAAAGGTAAGAGAACCAAAATTTTGATGGGATAGCGAGTAAAACAAACATGGGAAAATGTGGGGGGTTGGAGGGAATTGCATCTAAGTGATACATTGTGCTTTGAATGCTTCGGTGTGGAATAATGCATTCAACCTGGCAGAAATATAGCCTTTATTTAGATACAAACAAAAAAAGGAAACTGAAACCCATGAGAAAATAAAATAGGTTCTGACATGGAGTTTCACTGTTGAGCTTGATCCTTTCCTGCTGGTGCTGTTGTAGACCGTTAGCTTGTGGTTTAAACAGGTCCTTTATAATAGGGTGTAGTAGTAATCACTTTAATAATTTATTTCTGGGACTTTATTTCTGGGACCAAGTATTGGACTAACTCTCAGCAGTTCAGTGAGAACTGATTCTTCCACCTCTCCCCTTCCCACCTCTGAGCAGCCTTTCTTGTCCTCCTCATCACTGCTTCCTAAAGAGACCAATCCTCAAACAAAAGACAGAATCTCAGAGGATTTAGTTTTGCTTTCTCTGTCCCCAGTGTATGGAATCATGTGGAGTCTGCATTGCTTGTATCTCAGATGAGGAGTAGGTTTTCTGAGGAAAAAGGCTCTCTTGATGAGAGCCAGCTTTAGAAGGAAGCCAGAGCTGTCTGTCGAGCACTCAGTGCCATAATTCCAAGTAGGCAGTAGCTGTAGAGAGGACTTCAGGTTCCAAAATCACCCTTCCACAGAGGCGCTGAAAAAGTGCCCAGGTTGTAAGTGAACTTTCACAGCTTCTTCCAGTTAGAGCTTAATGTGTGTGTTTTCAAAACTGGCCACTTTTGCCCAAAATTGGATGCAGTTCTTAAAAGAGTGCGTGGGTTGTGTGTTACCCTACATGATAGTGCTGAGATCCTTTTAGACCAGGCCCTCCAAGAGTTTCTGTTGTTGCTTTGGTCAACTTTGCTTACAGAAAATGGTATTTTGATATTTCCAGCAAGGGAAAGAATCTTCGTCCTCAGAGAGAGTAGAATTAAACAGCTCAAAAATCTCTAAAGTAACCCCTTGTAATCTTGCCTTGTACATTATTTTACCAAATTTTCTAACTTTTGAGTTCAAACAAAAATGCGTTTGATGAAGTGTGACACTGGCTTTGTGGCAGATTTTATGTAATGCTTGAAAATGAGATGCATTTATGCTGCCAGGTGGCTTCTGAGTGTGGTGCCTTGGCAGGTTGTGTTCCCCTGATCCCACCTAGCTGTTGTGCTAGTTTGCTCCCAGCCTGCCTTCTATGGACATGTGCTCCACAGCTACCAGAGCTCTGCTCCTCCGTGCAGTCACACGACCCTTGCCTTGTGCAGATGCCCAGAACCAAAGACTCTAGGAGTGAAGAGCTGTTTTGGGAAGGCAGAGAATGTGGAGGCAGCTGATCCCCTCAGCAGTGGGCACAAGGCACTGGACTGCTGGCTCTGCACTTGCCCTGAGGTTTGCTGTTATTTGTAGCACAGATGTGTCCCTTGCTAGGTGTAGCATCTAGGGCATGCATCCATATTCCTGGATCCCTCTGGATGTAATTGAAGCTGCATGTGGATTCTCACTTGATATTGTGCCTCAATTATTCAAAGTATTTTTCGTATTTTCTTAAGGCTCCTAAATCTGTTACCAAATAGGTAGGCACACATGCAGGAACCCCAGAGCTCTGAGACTGATGAAAACCCAGCACACCTTTCATTTGTGAAGGTTGTCACAGATTTAATATGCCTCAAATGCTAAGCAATGAAAAAGGAGAGGGAGAATGCTTCAGACTAGGCTGTTCTCTGGCTCAACTGGCCTATCTACGTTAAATCTGTGCTAACTTATATCAGCAACAGGCTTCCTCTTTATCATAAAGCAAATTATGCTCCTCCACAGAGAACAATAGGATTACTTACCTCTTCATCTTCAAAATCCAAATATTTAGAAACTAGGAAATGAATACTCAAGAAATCCATCAGTTTTGCAGAGCACATAATAAGGGCATCACACTTCTTTTGGGCAGGCCAGGAAGCATTGCATACTTTTAGGCTGTCCAACATTTCCCATTCTGAGATCCAGTTTTCCGTTGCTTATCTCTAAACCTCCTAACTATTTGTTTTGGGATTTCCTGTTCTCTGTGCCTGTCTTAAGCCTGATTTTTTAGTATGCTGGTTTTGAAAAAAATAGTTCAGTGAGAACAGTGCAGTTGCCTTTTAGCAGTCAGCAAGCCCTCTAGTACTTTTCTGTATTTTTGTCTGTAGTGAGGAGGGCTATAAGGACCCTGGATGGACCAGCAGGTTTGAGGGAACTGGGGGAAACTGGGACCGGTAAGCAATGAAGAAGGTGGAGATGGGGTTGTTGGGATGCTCTGAGCTGACCCACAGAAATGCTGAGTATTGGGGAGTGTTGGAAGGTAAAGGCTGCTACCTTTGAGTAAAATGTCACAGGCAAAGTCCTTGGAGAAGTCAGTGGTGGATGTTTTTGACCATAACCTCTCTGTGTCCTTGGTCTGCCACCTGTACAGGTTGGCTGATTTGACAGAGTAAATTCAGAGTAATGCTTGGAATGGTGCTCTAGTGAAAGAACCCTAGAAAAATCTGTAAGCAATGTGGTTCTTCTGTTTTCAGATCTGTGTGAGTGGTGCAGGGCTCTACTGCGTGTTCTGCTCACGTATTGTATTTTAAGAGCTGTTGAATAAAGTTTATGAATAACTTTGGGAGCAGAGGTCAGGGCCAGGCTTTGATACAAAGAGACCCTTTTTGTTTTTGTCCCTCCACTGTTGGATATCTCCTCAAAAGGATTACTTGTGTTGTAGTGAGCTAGAAAAAGTAGTTCTGCTTCTCATTTCTCTCTCCTCCATGCCTCTACTTCCTATTGTATGGTTCTGAAACCTTCTTCATACTGACTATGGTGCTTGTATATTAGTTAAGCCTAACTAACATTTTTGTTTTCTGCCATCTTAGTAAGTGGAATAACTCAGGCAGAGGTCAGATGGATGATCCAACCATTTCTGGCCAGGGATGGTGCTTCTGGGAGCAGAGGGTTGATAAGACCACTTTTATAACCCTATTATATCTCAGGTGTGGAGCCTTGGGTGAAGTATCCAGAGGCTGTTCCTGTTTCCACATTTCCTCTGGGTGGGCTCTAGGTAGCATCTGTCTAATCCTGTCTCTCCTGAATGACTGATGGGGTGGGTGTTCCTGGGACTCTCAGAAGGTTCTTAACTCCCTGTGCCCTGAAACAGCATCTCAAGGCCACATGCTTTGCTTTTTGTTCTGTGCTTTAATCAGGGGCCCTAAGAAGGCTCTGAGCAGAATTAACTGTTTCTGAATTGTGGAAAGTCAAGGTTGACCTTGCAACTTCACAATTCTGCCCCCTCATACTTTTTTGCAGTTGTTTTGCAAATGTAATGATATTCTTATGAAGGATCTTGTATGGGGTGATTAATTGTAAAAGGTGGCTTCTATAATGTCACAGTAACTTTAACTTTGTTCTGAAATAATTGTATATTTTAAAAATGTGTCTAAAATATAATGTAAAATTCTTTCTGGAAAATCAACTTTCATCTTACATATGTTAAAAATTGTTTTGATCAGATATTGATAATATCTGTCATTTAAGTTATACACACAATCTGCACTCCTTTCAAACACCAATTATTCATTACTTCTCAACACAAATAGAGTATAATTATGGGCTTTTCTTCTGTTGGTAGCAGTTACTGAAATGAAAACAAGTATTAATTGAATCTAAAGTATCTCAGAATGAAAGGCAACTGACATAGGCAATCTGGCATCTCTCACCTTTAACCTGGGTCACCTATGGCAAGGAGGGATTTCTGGGTTTGTGATTTGTGCAGTGGGTCTGGCTGTTGAGACCAGACTTTTCTGCTGTGGGTTTTGTCCAGTTGACTTTGAAGCTGTAGAAACAAGATTCTCTTACTGTCGATTTCTCATGGTACTGTATATTTATATCTTTATTTATACCCACCTTGTGTGTCTTGAGGATAGGAAGGGGCATGCTAGAAACCTGCTATTCCAAAACATTGGATTACAGACACAGTGAGCCTCGCCTCTGGATTACTTGTGTTTTCTCAGGTTTTCAGTGAAAACTCCCAAACTTCTGATATCCTTTGTGGCTCATTAATTTGAGCATGAAAAGTACTTAGCTGTGCTGGTTTTTTAAAGTAGGAGCTAGTGGCTGCAGATTAGTGTGTCTCTGTAATGCATACGTCTGTCAAAGGTCTCTGTAGCTGGTCTGGATGCAGCTGGAGGTCAGAGAGGTTCTTTGGGCTTCATTTCCTCTGCAGGCTGTAAGCAGAACATGAAGTAATTCATCACTTGCCACAGATGATTTACAATAAATCACCTCCTGACATGCTGCTGCATGAGATCTGCAGCACTCCCAGTACAGTGCAGCCTCATGGGCTCTTTAGGTATTGCCTTAATGTTTAGAAAAAAATTTTTTTGTTCCAAATGTGTTGCATATGGATCTGTGTATCCTTTATTTGGTGGCAGTTCCACTTCAAACATTCCTGCCTACCTTTTTCTTTTTGGAGGTTATTTTTTCATCCCCATCCTCTTTGTGCCACTCTGTTGGGCTTTGTACTCATTTGGGCTTCATGTAAACTTGGGGCTTTCTCCTGGAACCCAGGAGAAGACATCAGAGGCACATGTCCAATAAAAGCTTTCTGTTGTGAGGCTCACTGAGATAGATCTTTGGATTTGAAATGCAATACCTTGATGAGAGCAAGCCCTACTAGCTTGAAATTGGGTCTTTTTCTGTTACTGAACTTAGACAGCATCCAGGCAGAGCAGCTCAAGTTTTACAGTCAAGTAGGGGAAGGACTATTTGTGTGGGAAGAATTGGATTTAGGCCCTTGTTCAGCACCATTCTCATGATAAAAGAGGGAGAACACAGTTCTAACAAGCCTGGACAAAGTCAGAGGAAGAGTTTGAAGTCTGCTTGCTCCAAGTTGTGCAGAGAAAAAGTAGACTGTTGTCCCCTGAGAATTGCTTTGCCTTTGCCTCGTGAGAGTTATGGGGAAAGTGAATAATAAGAATGGTGCATTTTGATGTCTTTAGGAAACTGTTTTCTTAAGAGCTGCTTGGGAATGACTGAGCTTATTATCCAAGATGATCCTTATGTGCTTGCTTGGCATTAGAGCTACATGATTTGCTTTTTCCAGCAAGAAGGAAAAAATTATGTTTTTTGAAAATTACAGCCTTCAGTCAAGAGTGGGAACTAATGCTGCTCCTCTGCTTCATCACCTCAGCAGCAGGGACCTCAAACCACTGCCATGCCACAGGCAGGGCCCTTGGCTGAGCCTGGTTTAACTCTAGCTGAGCCTGACTGACCCAGGGGTGCCCCTCAGGTCTCAGCACTGGAGCACACAAAGTAGGAACTATTGAGGAAGATGGTATATTTAGCCACTTCTGCAGGGCATCTAATTTTAGAGCTCTTGGTAGTGGTGGTGGGTGCTTCCTTTCTCATGTCACCCCTGGCCTATTACAAGCCAAGGACAGATTGTCTGTCATGTAGCCAGCAGGGAAATAGATTCACTTGTAGATCATGTTTCTCAATTAAAGTATTACAAGAAGGCAGAAGATCCTGGTGGTACTGAAAGACACTTTGAATATTGGTTAAAATAGGGAGCTCTGGCTTCAGGAGTGAGATAAAATTGCTAGATGTTGTCCTTGTGAAGAGAGCGAAGACATAATATGTTGAAGCCATTTGTCATTTTTTGCCTGTAAAAAATCAAAACCAAGAAAGCAACGTGCTGGTCTTGACGCGGTCTCCTGCAGAGTGCCCGTGCCCCTTCTGGAAAGGTCAACATCTGCTTAGGAGCTGGCCAGGATGATGATCAAGGAGAGTTCTCTGCGGAGGGACCCAGATCTGGGAGGGGAACTAGCTTTCCTTGCCAAGGGCTGTGACTTTGTTCTTCCATCTCGATTCAAGAGGCGGCTCAAGGCCTTCCAGCAGGCCCAGGTTTGGATGCTTGGCATTTCTTTATATTTTTTTTTGTATTTTTTTATTGGATCAGAGAATCAATCTGTGTCCCCTCTAGGCGTGTCTATTTGCAGAAAGTTATTTGCAGCTAGATACCAGCAGGTTTAAAAATAAACATTCCGGGCTTAGATTGCAGAGTTAAAATGTCTTTGTAAACAAGGGGGGAAATTAACAGCAAAAGCAGTGATTTAATAATGGGAAGAAGTATTGTAAGACTTAAGTATTTTTTGTGAGATTTTTTGTGTGATTGCTCTGAATGTTTGTTGTTGCATGTTGGAAGAACCACAATGTTCTGCCATCTGCTGTGAACTGTAGAAATCCGTGCAGACCAGCCTACCTGGTTTTGCTTTTTATCATTTTTACCATCCCAAGGTGCTTCTTTGTGCTGTTTCCTGCCCTCTCTGGGCTGAGGCTGAAGGAAATAATAGGATCATTTAGTCTGGAAAAGACCCTGAAGATCACAGAGGTGCAGCCAAAGAAATGGAGACTGCATCACGGCTGTATGTTTTTGGTAAATCCCAGCTGCTGTACTTGCTCTCTGGAACAACTGACAAGATTGGATGTGCTAGGACACCAAATGGACATGTAGTCACTCCAGATTTAGAGGGCTCACAATTTGCTGAAATCGGCCCATCTTGAACTTTATCTACATTCAAATAATGGGTGACCCAGTGAGGAAGTTAAAAAGTTGAAATTAGGAGCAGTGCAGCTGTTTCCTAAGAAACAGCATTAAAATTGCTCCAAAACATACTGTGTCACATTTTTTCATGCGTTCCGGTGACATGTTAAAGTACATCTCAGAGGTTAATCTCTGGAACGTGTGTTTTTCACTCCCTGGGGGAGAATTGGATGAGGTAATAATGTGCAGTAATGGCTTGGGCGGGGTCGAGCAGTTTGGAGAGACTGTCAGGAACCACAGCACAACTAAATTCCCTCTCCAGAGTTAGTCTGATCACTAAGGATATAACTGAGGTAGGGAGGGATGAGACCTCCGGGTAGAACAGCTGGGAAAATGGAAGAGGCTTTGGTCCATGACCCCTCTGCCTGGTGTGAAGCAGGAACACTTTTGCTGCTGAATGCCTTGGGAATGACTGCTCTGGGGCTGCGGGTTCAAGGCAAATGAAATACTGCAGTGGGCACTTGCAGTATTCAAAAAATATGGTATTTTTCTTCTTTCCTTGCTACATTCTTCACCGTGTCTCTTCTCTTGCCCTGAGTCCCACACGTCTTTCTGTGAGCTGGCTTAATTCATAACCCAGTAGAGTATCATCCAGCAACAAAGCCAAGTCTGTTTGCTGCCTTTCCAAGTGGGTGAAATCTGTTCCCAGATTGTCAATGGACCTCTGGAGGTGGAGGGCAGGGATGGGAGTTCTCCCATGTGGCAGCAGTGAGGTGTAGTTAAATGATGTGCCTTGTGGGCCTGTACCTGGGGCTTGGGATGAGCTGAGAGTAGAGGTAACTGGGCCCAGTAAGAAAACAAAAGTGCTGGCAGGTGAAAAGGTGACAAGATGGTGATAGGGAGCAGAGAGGTGAATGAGAGGTGCTTCGTGGAACACACGAATGTTGGCCAGGAAGGTGAGGGAGAAGGGTGTTGGTTAGCTTCTATCTCAAGAGCTGGAAATTGCAGTTCTTGTGCTTATGCTTTGTGGGACTATTTGTGGACAGATCAGAGAGCCTCCCATAGCAGTGTTGGGAGGAAGGGAGGTCTCTAATCCAGTATCTCAATTGTAGGAGTACTTTTTCTAACATTGGGTCACATCAGCACTGGCTTTTCCCAAGGATAGGGATTTGCCCAGTCCCTCTGTACTTCCCTCCAGCCTAACCCTCCCAAGCTACAGTTTGGTTCCATTGTCACTGTAACTGCACTTCCACGAGCTGCAGGCTGTGTTTCGCCCATCCCTTGGCTTCCCCTTCCCCTAGCTAGCCAGGACCAGACCTAAGTGTCTCCTGCTGCCTGCTCCTGATCCCAGCTTTCTGACTTCCCTCCTTTACATCTCTAGCTGGTCTCTTCCCTTCTCTTTTTTGAAGTGAAGGCCCAAAGCTGGTCCCAGGAACCCAGATGCAGCCTCGCTAGTGTCAGATAGAGATAACTTCCCATGTTTTGCTGGCCTTACTCCTAAGGCAGTGCAGGACATCATTTGCCTTATTTGTGATTTGCAGGCTCATGCTCAGCCCATGCACACTGTCCCCTGCACCAGCCCTTTTCTGCAGGGCTGGTGCTCAGCTGTGGGTTCCCAGCCTGGACTGGTGCTGAGGGCCATGTCCAAGATCTGTAGGCACATTTGTCAGTGGAGGTGTGTGACGCCTCTGTTTGCAAAACTGAACTGGATAAGGCCATGAGAAACTTGATCCAGCCTTACAATTAGCACTGTGTCTACTCCCACCTAAATCCTTTTAGGTTTCTGAGTTTCTTAGGAAGAGTTTGTTTTCATTTTTGTTTTGCTGTGATTAGACTTTGTTTCTGCTGGGGAGAAAATATTCTCTCCAGAAATGCGTTTTCTCATAGCTCTGTGATGTTTGGAACCATGTGCAGATGAGCCTTTGTTCTTGTTGTCCTTAGAAATGGGTAAGAAAGAGGCAGCAGGAAGGTTCATTGGTGGGAAAGGAAGAGAAAGTCTCGGGCAAGAGACACAAACTAGTGCTGGAGAACTGATGAGCTTTGAGGCTGGCTTGTGTCCAGGTACCATCAGACTTCAGAAAGGCAGGAACTATGAAAAATGAAAGGAGACATTAAGTCAGCATTGTGGACTGCAAGAGCCCAGGCTGAGTCACTGTACCCTAGAAAAGAAGATTACAATATCCCATTTGGAAATAAAGCAAGAAACTGGTAAACATATTATCTAGGACCCTGTTGGAGCCTGGGACCAGGAGGATGGAGTAGGAAGAATTTGAGCACTTGATGTGATCCTGCTTTCTTCCATGGAGGTTTCTGTTGGGACTGGCAGATCCCTGGGAGACAGGCTGGGATGGCAGAGCTTTAGTCTGTGCTTTGTTTGTGTAGCTACAATGAGGCTGTAGTCCCGTCTGGTTTATTTATAACACAAATGTCACTATTTTTGTCTGCCCATAAATAAACTGTATTGCTGCCAAAAGGTGATATAGTGGATGGACAGATTTTAGTTAGGGTAAATTACAGAATGCTACAGAGTTGTATTTAAGAATGGCCTTTAATCTCACCTTTCTCTTGAGCAAAAAAGGAAAAAAAATGTTTATCTGTTAATTATTGTAACAAAGCTAAAATATTTATTAGAATATTTGTCATTTCCTTTCTTAGTTGTCCTCTCTGAAAACACACATCCCTGTTGGTGAAGTGTGTTCTGCTAAGCAAACAGCATTTAAGGTTAATTTTTTGCAACAAGAAACTGTTTATTTCCAAGAAATTTCCACAGAATTTCCCGTCATACCACTTTCTTAAATTTTTTCACAAAAAGTTGTAATTAACTTCTTCTTGTCCCCATAGTGGTTTGCATCTGGTTATACCCATCCCAGAGTATTAATTTATAAGGTTGCTCTAGGGAACAAAATCCTCAAGGACTAGTTGCTGCTTGGTTTTTTCTCTTGGTGTGATAAACGGCTCATTTCTTATGTGAGAAGAAAGAAGACAAAGTTCAAAAATTATATTTCTGTTCCTGAGGCAGAATGTGAAAAGCAGCTATCCCTGAGCAATGCTTGCTCCTAGTTTGGCTTGGACTGAGCAGGAGTGAGTGAGTCAGACTTACTGGGAAGGTCAGCTGGGAACCTGTGTCTGAACTGGCTCCCTCCTTCAGAGGCCAGCAGAATTCCCTGTATTTCTCCTATAGGTGTGTGACCTGGCTTGTGTGGTGGATGTAGATCAGGAAATTAATCCATCCTCTGTGGTCCTGACTTTGCTGGCTCTGGGAGTACCTGGAGGCAGAGGAGTTGCTTGGGTTTTTGGGAGGTGGAGATCTGGGCAGAGGGGGTGAGTTGTATTCCAGCTCAGGCTGTGTGTCAAACGCAGAAGGGGAGGAAAATGGCCCTGTGCTGTTGTGCTCTACTTAGGGACTTCTCTTCACCTTCCACGAAAACGAAAACACAATTCTATCATTCACTTGTACTGTAAGGGAAGGGGATGTGTTGTTACAGTGAAGAGTCAGTGTCCTTTGAAAGAACATCTTGGTTTGTGGAACTTTTTGTTAAATTTGAGTCATTTCTCTTTGTTCCTCCCAGTGCTGGCAGCCGGGAGTGCCTGTGTATCCTGAAGAGATTAGGGAGCAATAAACCTGTTTGTGAGAAGCGGCCTTCGAGCAAACTGATGTGAAGTCCTATTATAGAAGTCAAGTGGCTGCAGTTGGCACCTCGATGTCTGTTCCAGCTTTGCATTGTTTGTATGAATATGGTGCTGTGAGAGACCGGCAGGGACTTCCCCTCTGCTGGGATCCAGAAAGGGAAAACTCCTGAGCACAGCTGGATCCTGGCTGGAGAAGCCCCTGGCTGGGCAGGGCAGGCAGGGTGAGAGCAGAGGGTAAAAGCAGAAGTGGTGATTTGTGTGATCCCTGAGCTGGGGCCAGCTGCTCCCTCCCCACACACATTCATTTGGTCTGGGCTTTGCTTTTGGTACTCCACTGAGGAGAGGGCAGGAGGAAGCTGGGAGAAGAGTAGTCTTTTATTTAACCTCTGCCACCACCTCAGATCACTACATTGTCCAACTGCGGGACAGAGTGACCAGGGCTGATGCTCACTCTCCTCCAGCCCTTGTGAGCCCTAGGAACTCCCTGAGCCTCAGAGCTGGCACCCTCTGAGCTCCAGCATCACTCAGGAGCAAACACAAAAGTGCAATGTCTGAGGAGGACAGGAGGGAGAACAAGTGTTGGTGATCAGGCTGGCTCTCCAAAGGTTAAGAGCTGTTCAAACTCTGAATACTGGTACTGATAGAAATATTGAAGGCTGGAAATTATCTCCAGCTTTTCCTGTGTAGCAAAACAGATGAGAAGACAACCTGAAGAACCCCAAGCTCCAGGTTAATATGTTCTGTACAGAGCAGCTAAGGACAAAAGTGTGTTCTGGCTGGTGGCATGTATGTGCCTGTGTTCCTGCTCCTGAAATGGGACAGCATTTGGGAGAAGAAGACCACCCATTTAAAGAAAGATCCATGAAGCAAAGGAGTGAAGAGGAGGAAAATCCTCCTCTCCTCCTCTCTCTTCTTTCATGGGTTTCTGATGAATAGGTTATACAGTATTATAAACTGCAGATAAAAGTAGTGCTTGAAGAAGCTTTAACAATTCTCACTTCTTTACCTTTTTGAAAGCAAATCTGTGGCTAGTTGGGAGATTCAGTATGTGTTAAGAAAAAAGCTCCAAGTTTATAGAAAATAGTAAGGCAAAGTCAGTTCATCATATACATTCTTCTGCATTTAGTGGACTCAGACTTGGCTGCTTTATCCTGAAACCATTTTGTTTTGAAACCGTTAGAATAAACAAACTGAAAGTCACAGCTGTATTTACTTGACTGTTGCCTTCTGAGCCTTATCACATATGTTGTTACATTAATAAAACTCTTGCATTGGAGCCATTGTGCAGTGGAAAAGCCTGTTGCCTTTTCCCAAGGAGTGTCTCCCTTGGGGAGCAGGGAATTCCTCATCCCTACACATTCCAGGAGCTGATTTTGCAGCTTATACTGTAGTTACTTGTCAAAGTTTAAGAAATGTTCCCTCCATGTCTGAAAAATTCCCTGGTTTAAGGTCTCATTGTGTACTTAAATACAAATGCAGCCTGTGATGCAGAGCTAGAACCATTGGAAAGGAGATCCAGTGGGGATCACCATATCAGCCATATGTTCCTTAAAGCAGCAGAGGAGTGAGGAAAAGGCATCATGTGAGTGCCTAATGACACTCTGCTGGCTGCTCCTAATTCCTGATGGAAAAATTGATTTACCAGTGCTTAGTATCTTTGACAAAATCAGGTCTGGGACTGTTTAAGTTAGGCACAGAATAAAAGGCTTGCTGAAATTGAGAAGGAAGTCTTGAAAATATTTTAATTTATCTCTGAAGCAGTGCTTTGGCAAAACTAATTATGTTCCCAAGGGATAGAAAATGTCCTTGTTTGAATGTAAGCTTGCTTATACTTTAGGCAAGCCGTTTGTGTGGGTGGGTGCTCTGGTGCAGAGGGGAAATACTAAAGAGCAGATACTCTGTTGTTCATGGGGCAGAATGACAAGGCCAAGACCAGCATGAGAAGAAATAGCATTGCCTTTGTCTGTGGTATCACTGAGTTGCAGAGTGTGTTCTCCTGTGACTCAATAGGAAATCATGATCCACAGCTACATATGTTAAATGTCCAGAAATGGAATAAAAGCAGGTGTGGCATATCCTAAATTTGCACTGGTTCATAATGCAGTAATTTTTAATTGCCTATTTGAGATGCATTTTTATCCCTGTGCCATAATTTAATTGTTGGTGGGCTTTAATTTTCTCCTAATCACTGGAAGCACAAACTATTTTTTCCTGCTCCATGTACCATGACGTTAAAATGTGTTTGTTATTCATTGTATTTTCAGGTTCAAAGTAAACAAGAGAAGAAGGCAGGAACTTCATCCCCAGTCCCCTTGCAGCCTGTGGTTAGCGCTTGCACTCCTCTGCCTGTGAATAAAGCCACCAGCAGTACCCCTGTGCCCATAAACATTCCACGTTTCTACTTCCCTAAAGGACTCCCGAATGTCTGCACTAACCATGAAGAAATCATTGCCAGGATTGAAAAGGCCTTTGCAGAGTTTGAAGATGAGAAAGCAAACATCTGTGAAATGGGGAAAATTGCTAAGGTAACCACTCATGGTCTTGGAAGTCTTTTCCAACCTTAATGAATCTGTGATTCTATTCTTTAGGTTTTTTATTTTGGGAGAGATACCCTTCGTTTAAGTTTCAGTCTATCTCACAGCTGTTGTAGGGGGAAAAAAGAGCCATTATCCTTTTGATCTGAAGTTTTTTGTTTAGATTTAGATCATAGTAAACAAAAATGAGTGCAGTTTGCTGATTGTCACATCAGATGTGTGCATTTGTTCTTGCTTTGATTTATGAAGCAGTTCTCTTAAGATTTCTTAGAAAATACAAATTGCATTTTTGTTTCTCTATTCCTTCATATTTCTGCCCAGAACACTGAGAAACTCAGAGACAGAAACTTGCCTGCCTCTGTAGCTTCAGGTGGTATCAGCTGCCCTGTTTTTGGCTTTTTGTAGCTGTCTTGCTGAGATCTTGCAGTATTGGAAATAATGGACTGTGCTGGGTGGAAGGCACTGCACTGAAAATTGCAGGATGGGATTTACTTCACCTTTAGGCATTTACTCATTAATTGTCTGTAATTAGACTTGAGGTTCCCTTGCTGCCTGTGAGAGGTCATCCCATATGAGAATGGGCCCTCCTCTTTTAGGGTGGGTGGGGGACATAGCTGGTATGAGTGTCCTCCTGCAAGGAGGTGCCTGTCTCTCCACTTCCTAGGGGATTGTGCTAAACAGTTCAGACAAAGCTTAAGAGCTTGAGTAGTCCAGATCCTTTTCCTAGCCTGAGATGACATGTTTGTCAGCCACTTGAAAAGGCACATGACAAAGTAGAAAGTTATGTGTGAATTCTCAACCTTGGCATGCAGTAAATGGCACACAGGTGAGTCAGAAAGCCATTACCACTTTATTTCCCTTATGTAAAGTCTCAGTGGTGAATCTGGTGTGTAAACAAGCAGGTTCTTCTTGAGACTGCTTTGTATTCCTCCTTGCCCTGGTTTTTCCTTACAGATCTGTGGCTGCCCGCTCTACTGGAAAGCACCTCTGTTCAGTGCGTCAGGGGGAGAGAGGACAGGACGTGTTTCTGTGCACTCCTTTGTGTCCATGTGGAGAAAGTGAGTATAGCAACTGCAAACTCTGGAAGAAGACATCAGCCTGCTGTACAAGTCGTTTTTTTTTCCATCAGAATTTTCAAGTCATTTTTCTCTTCTTTAAGTGCTTAAAAAACTCCATCAGCTTAAGATTTTTTCCCCTAAACTCTCTGAACACTTGTTTCCATGTGACATCCACAAACGTGGAAGTAATTGTACAGATAGTAAGATGTTTTGAGTTAGTTGATGTATAAAATAGATTTATAAGCTCCCCAGAAATGTCAGCTATTCTGAGATAGCTGATAGTTGTCTGTGGATTTGGGGTATATTTGTGCCCAGCCTTATTGCTCTACACTGGTGCACTAAGCAAGTGCCATTTGAGAATTGGGAGAGGAGGTGCGTAATAGTGTTACAGGACAGGAAGAGGAATGTGGAAATAAGTATCATCTGGGAGCTTTAATAGTTACTGCCTTCTCCAAGCAAGCTGTTGAATTCACCTGCGGGGTTTGACACTGTGGAAATGGAGCGGTCTGGATGGATGCATTGTGCTTGGAGTCAGCTCTGACATGGAGCAGACTTGTTCTCTTGCCTAATCTTTTTCCCTCCAGGGCAATTCAGGTTTTAGTCTACTTTGTGAAACACCTGAACAGCATGTCCATCTCCTCTCCAGAGAGAGTTCTAATTTTTTATTTAATGGCTGCTCTTCAGATTCTTGACGTAGCCTTTAACCCTGAATTCCCGAAGTATTTCCTGTGATGATGTTGTCAAAGCAGCTTCTAGTTACCCTGGCAAAATTACAAAAATGTTAGAGTTGACTGTGATCTCTTAGTTTGTCTTGACACAGACAATATATTTTCCTTCCTTAGGTTCCTCCAATTACTTCTAATTAATCCCTAATGTATGATGCCACATTTTCACTTCTCTGATTTTCACATCCTTCAGATATTTGCAGACTGTGGTCATGTCCCTCTTCTGACTCCTTTTAACTACCCCATTTCCAAGCCAAGCTTTGTATGCTTTTCTAACTTAATTGCTCTTTTAGAAAGATATTATTTTTTATCCCCTCCTCTTCCCCTCTGACAGTTACAAAGTCTTTGCTGGAAACCTGAAAAACAGAAGAAATGTAATATTTCTGGTAAAGTTCAACTGCAGCTATGTGAACACAGGTGTAACTTTTAACCAGGTATCTAGTTGCTGAAGCCTATTTTCAAGTTTCTTAGTAGATGACCAACTTCTCAAAATGCCACATGCTCACTGCTTGTCAGGTCTATGGGAATTGCTCAATATAAAGCACTTCTGAATGGCAAATCTTGGCGGTGGCTAAAACAGGGCTTTGGGATTCATCTTTATGTGCCAGATTTTTTTAAGCTAAAACATTAGCACCTCTTTCTGCAGCTGATTTAGACTATATCTGTTAATTCACTATTACCATGATAGGAATGTACAGCCAACAGAATTGCTAAATCTTTTTTTGCTTATTTAAAAGAACCCTTTTTTTGTAAAGTTTGCCTTTCCCAGAGTGATGAGGCCAGAATTAGCAGGAAACAATTAGCTGGAGAACTACAGCCTGTTCAGTATGTTCACATGCTTTCAGGAGAGGAAAGTGGTGAATAATCACTCACAGTAAATAATTACAGTGCATCTGTATTTTCACAGTTAAATAAGAAAACAACGCAGTTTTCTGAGTTTCCCTAATACTATGTGAACAACGTAGTGTTTGATATGTGCAAATGTGTTCTGTTACCAGTGTTTGGTAAATGGCATGGAGCTCCTCTCTTCGTGAGTTTCTCTGGAGTGAATCACAACTGTGATTCCTTTGGCCAATGCAGTATTTTGTGTGAGAAGAAGACAGATAAGCACTGGTGTGTCAGAGGCACAGGGGACTGTGGTTTACACACTTCTCCAAATACTCAGTCCTACTAATGCCTTCATTAAGCTGTTCTCTATGGCTTTGGTGCACAGCTCCAGATGGGCCATAATTAACAGGGGATGGACTTTTTCCTTCTGAGATGTGATTTTTCTGGATGAATATTCAGTCCCTGTAGTTTGGCAGTCTCCCCAAATATTGCAGTATAGTGAAGGGTTACATTGGAGTGCACATCCTGTGGCATCCCATTGGTCTGGTGCTGTTCACTTGGAGTGAGCCTGCAGTATTAGTAAGAGTTAGGTTACTTCGATTCCACAGGTGCTTAGTAAGAAACCTGCTTTACCACAGCAGTGTTAACCTGCAAAAAATCCCCATTGGGTGCCCTGGTGCAGCTGAAAGACCTTGGAGTTAGTGCTGGCAGTCTGAGGTCAGCATTTGTGTGATTCCCAGCACAGGTGTACTGTGCTGTAGGGCCTTTGTGAGGCTCTCGGCAGGCTGGGAGCTGCAAAGGGCTGGGAGTAACTCCTCCCTTCTCCTGCAGAATCCTGCGGAACTGCCACGACGATGCCTCCAGGTTCACTTCCCTTCTGGCAAAGCCTGGCTGTGACTGCCTACAACAGGAGGACTTCATCCCTCTGCTCCAGGTACTGCCACATCTCCGCAGGGACGGGCATAGAGCTGTGTTCGCTTGGCACCTTCTTTACTTCCATGGCATTAAATGTTTACCAAGGACAAGCAGACCATTGGTTTGAACAGCACCTGGGTGGGGTTCATTTTGGAGTGAAATAGAAACAAACTTTTTAAGTGCTTAAGTGCCAAACCGGCTGCGAATCTTCTAAAGGCACTGAGGACCGGTCTCTTGTCAGGATTCCAGCCTGGTAACTAGGCTGGAATTTGCCCCATTTCTCTATGTGGATGTTGGGAAAAATGCTTGTTGCGGTAGATAGTCAAGCACAACATAAAAGCTTATTGGAAAAGTTGTTTGGCAAGACAGTTATAATTGAATTTGTCTAGCCAGACTACCAGATACAGTATCAGATGGAAATCTTGGCAAAATTTCTGCAATTCCAATTGTTCTGTATATGTCTCTAAACCTGCTAGCGCATAAATCTCACTGCTGGTTTTTTCCCTAATATTCAGGCTAAATCTGCACATCCTCATATCATGTCTCTTTCCCTTTCATTGATTTTTAACAAAGTATAGTTGTTTTAATTATTTGTGGTCATTTAGGCATGCTCTGGATAGCTTTAGGGCTTCTCTATAGTGTCTATAAATCACATCCATCTGTTCCTCTGATCAGCTGTTGTACTTTTTCTGATCTTTTCCACACATCCCTAGATTTCTCACACTGTGTTGCCCTCTGGGTAAAATCTCTGTGGAGATGCTGCTTTGGGGCAAGATTTTGTCTGTGCTGGCTGTTTCTGTCTCTCAAACAGAACTGGGGCTGTGATGGGTAAATTTTCTCCTGTTGCTCTTCATCTATTCTTCACTGGGCATGCTGCCTTTCCTGATGGATTGCAGCTCTGCTCTTTAGCTCCTGGTGCAATCCAAGGCATGCACAGTCCTGTCTGTCAGCCAGAGATCAGCAAAATTACCCTGCTTTACACCACCATCTGAGACATCCTGTTATACTGCCCAAAAATTTGGCATATTATACACACGAGGGCACCATGGTGTGGAACATGCACAGCAGAACTTGGAACACCTTTAAAGGGTAGAGGAGTCAGACATGGAGAAATTAAAAAGGCATTGATTCATACAGGATCTGAACTGATTCATTCAGGATCTGAGCAGTTTCTCCATGGATTTGATCATGTGCAGATTTGGCATTGTGAGCCAGTGTTTGACTTACAAAAAGCTGGTCTTGAGAAAGAGGCATCTCCACAGGTAGTCCAAGTGAATTTTGGAAAAGCATTAATTGTATCTGTAAGCATTCTGAGTCTCACTGAGCTTTCACTGGCCATAGGTGACTTTCTCAAGGAATGTTTATTTCTGACACCTAGTTCTAACAAGTGTTAATAGCTTCAATGAATGGAGGAAAACAAAAGTCTTGGAGAGGAGATAGTTGCATCAACTAATTAATTTTTGTCTCGTTCAATGAAAATGAGTTTTCATCTACTCACTAACTCTCTTCCTTTGTTTTTCTGTCCTTAAGTAAATCAAACTGGCCCACCAGGTGCGTATTGCCCAGCAGATGCATTATATTACTATCATAGAAGGTTCACTTGATAGATTAAAAGATTTCAGTTTTATTGTTAATCTTGCAAATAGTTTCAAGAGTAAGCAAAAGTATTGGTTTGTAAACCCAGTAACTTCTAAGCATTAAAAGGAGAAGAAAATCTATTCCATTTCATTTTCTCTTACCTTGCAGGATGTGGTGGAAACGCATCCTGGCCTCACGTTCCTGAAGGATGCTCCCGAGTTCCATTCCCGCTATATTACAACGGTAGGCTGCCTCTTTGATCCCCTGTGATGCCACTGCCTCCCTTTGGGATCTGTCACTGTTCCTACCAGCAAATCCTTCAGTTATTGAAAAAGATAGTTTTTAATATTACTGACCATTAGGTATTTTAACAACTCCTTCCAAAGGAAAAATAATCTGCTTGTGTGTGCAAGGGGTTAATCCAAAGGTTAATAATGGTTGTTTCTGGTCTTAAGCAAATCTATAAAAACATCTCTTTTGGCCTGATGAATGGAGAAGAAGTTCTTCAGTCTTTGGGAGCTGCTAACCTCTGAATTGTGCTGGCTTGCTGAGATATGGAAGGCTGCCTGTCTGAAGGTTTCTGTCACTGAGGCTTGGAGAATCTGTGACTGTTCCTCAGTACAAAGTGCCCTTTGCCCCCAGGGATCTGCTGTCCAGCCTTCCTTTTGCCAGGATGCCTGTCCAGGCCCTCTGTCCCCAGGCTTTTGTGACTGGGTTTGTGGCTGGGGTTTGTTCAGTAGCTTTGTTCCAGCTCTGCAGTCAGCACTTAGTACTGGTACTTTACCTAACTTTTTTTAAGTCTTGAGCTTGACTCATGTTGGGTGTGAATCTGGATAAAAGGTATAAGTGTTGGGAAGTTTTATCTCGGCATCAGTAACAAATTCAAATAATGACAAACCTGATGGGAGCTGTATCCCAACAGGGCTCAGGGCTTAAAGTTTCTCCTGTTTGCTCGCCAGGGCCTGCCTGGGGCTGCACCACACATGGCAGCTGGGAGGCTCCTGGCACACACATGCTTGTTCCTTTCCTGTAAGGAGCAGATGGCACAAAGACACTTCTTCAGGGCAAACCCTGAACTGTCACACTAATGAAAATGTATAATGAGAATACATTCTAAATGTTTTAGATGCACATGAACATGACAATGAACAGCAGTGTGTAATCAATATGTTTAGTCCCTGTGGAGCAAGACAACATAAACATTAAGCCAGAACAGGTATAGGAATGGCCAGGGAATTATGAAGGCACGTAAATGGGTGAGTGTGGAAAGCGCCTGTGGCACATGCACCCTGGTATTTGGTGTTTCAAGTGTGTGGAAGGGTGAGACTGAAAGGTTTAAGGTCACACTAGGGTTGGTTTCTGCAGTGTTTCCCTGGCTGCTGACAAAGGCAATTCTCTGCATCTGCCTTTATGGGTTCCTCTTAAGTCACACACCGTTCCTGTATTTTTCAGGCCAGAAACAAGTCTTTGTAGAGTAATCCCTCACATGATCACCCTTGCTGCCCTTTCTGGACTCACCAAGGGCACTGCATGGTGTGGCTGAGACCAACTGTGTGAAGCTGAGCTTCCTCTTCCAGATAACTGAAGTGCAGGCTGCTACTAAAGGGCAGCACCTTTTCCTTCCTCTCTCCTTTTGCTCCGCTTCCCTGGTGCCTGGCCTTGGTGCTGTGTCACCAAAGCAGTCACAGAATCAGACTTTGATAAGAGCATGAAGCTCTTCAGTGCTTCTTGATCCTGCTTGTATATCCACAGTGCTTTCCTGCTGCAGTTGGAGTCTTTGGGTGTCCTTACTGGCAATGCTGGGGCAGAGGTGGGCTCCAAGGCTTGCTCCGAAGGCAGCAGGGAATGGTGCCTGTGGCTGAGGAGAGGGCTGTGGAGCAGCACACCTGACAAAGGTGAGCTGTCCTTCAGCTGTCAGGACAGCACTGCTCTGGGGTCTGTGCCAACAGCAGAATCCCTCTGGACTGGAGCAGGGCCAGCACGTGGGGAGGCAGGGGGCTGCTGGGCAGGCTGTGCCCATCTGCAGGGACAGCACCCACTCCTCTGCAGATAGCTGGAGTTCCTATTGCTCACCTCTCCTTTCACAGACAGTTTGTCACATTCCTCTTTAATGTTACAAAATCCAGTATTTCCACCAGGAGGCAATGAAGGAAACAGCTTTGTCTTTGGATTTTGAGACCACTTGGATCATTTTCATTGCTTCAAGGTAGAGTGCCTTATACCTCCTTACAGAGACAGAATGCTGTAATTGCTGCCACACAAGAATTACAGTTCATGTTTGTGTTACAGACAAGGGCCATAAGGACACATGGCTTTGTGGTAATTGCTGGGTACAGCGTCATTTGGCTGAAATCTCCTGGAGCGTGACCTCACAGTCTAGGATGGGTAAGATGTGAATGCACATTTCAGTTCTTACTGAAACCTCAGAACCTTTTAAAGGGGTCTTTTGGACACAACAGGCTGGAATTTTATCTGTATCATATCTGTTTTATTGGCCACTGTATTGCTAAACCAGTTGTGTTTGTTTCAACAGAGGCAACTCCTGAAGCTGGTGAAGATGATGCACAACATCCCAGAATATCCTGTTGCATTTGTTGTAAAGCTTTAGTGTGACTTCTACCCAAATGTTCAAACCAGGCTCAGAGTTAGCAGTGCATGCTTTTCTTGGAAAGCTGTATGCTAAAAATGATTTAAAGATTAAAGCTTGTTGAAAAGTGCTTCAGCTTATACAGTAGGACCAATGCAAATGTGTAAGGGGACAATGGCCACAGGGATTAATAAAGGTTCCTGTTTTGTCCAGAAATGGTTTGCTTTTGTTCTTCTGTGGGAAGACTGGGAAAAGGTCTGGAGCTCATCCATGAATGGTTTGGGCCTGGAGGTCAATTACATGAGGATAATGGGCAAGTAGAAAGAGGCTCCTCTTTCCAAAGGCCAATTAAGAATTTGACTCCATGATCCCTGTGCCCTCTTCCAACTCAAGATGTTCTGTGGGTCTGTGGTTGTGTACTGAACTCAGAAAAATGAAGCCAGTAATGGCCTAAGAGACAAGTGTGACTTGCATGCTGCACATCATTTCAGGCTGGGTAATGATGTTCTAGGACATTTCCCAAATACTTCTTTTTTTGACAGTTTAGTGTTTACAACCTGGAAAAGAAAAAGAGAAGTATTGAGATTTTATAGTGAGATATATACTATGTACTGTCCATGGAAACTGGGCCATTATTTGAATAATAAAGCCTTCACTAAGTGACAGGATGTCATAAGAGACATGAAAAGATATGCCATTTTACCTCTGAATGGCTTATTTTTACAGATAGATGAAGAGGGAGCAGATGGAACATCTTTATCAATGTAGTCTGGTAGACAAACAGTTTCTTTTGAGTCACAAATGGGAAGTTTGTTGTCTTTTACTACCCGACAGGCAGAGGAGAAGAGGAATTACTGGTATGGGGTCCTGTTTCTGGTTCTTGGGGTTGCTATTCTTGAGTCCTTGGAATGATGTGAGCACCTTGTATTTTTAAGAGCTGCTACAAAGTTGTCAGGTGTGATAATGGGTGATGTGTGAGGTGACACCGCTCCAGTCTCTGAGCTCTTGTCTAAGCTGCAAGCAAAAGCCAAACGAAGTCCAGAAATAGAGACCAGAATGGCAGTGGCTGCCAAAGGCATGAAGGAAGAAACAAACATTGTGCTTAAGACCAGAAAGGATCATTGTGATTACCTAATCTGACCTCTTGTGCTACACAAGCCACAGAACATTGCTCAGTGATTGCTACAGTTCATATAGATCTGTTTTTTGGTCTGTTTTTAATTAAAATGACACTCAACTTTAAAAGGATATCCACTTCTTAGGCCTGGAGTGATGAAGGGCCTGCAGTGTTACCAAAAGGTGGTGTCATGTTCAGCTAAGTTGAATCTATCCATTCTGTCTCTTCAGGGTACGTTTCTCACATCATTCTTGTTGCTCTCTGAGTTGTGTGTGCTATCATCAATTACTGTCTCACTGTGTATCCCAAAGCAGACTTGGAGCAACCTCATACTTTGTTCTGGATTTGTTCTGGACTAAGAACCAGCACTTGTTTGACTGAATCCAAACATGACCCTTCAGTAGTGGTTGCCCACTTGAAACTAGTTCTGGCTGAAAGTGAAATCCATCCCATTTAATCTGCTAGCTGGATTAAGCCCTGTAATGTCCACAATGTTGTGTAAAGTTAATTTTTGTGTTGGAATAGTGTGCACTAAAGGTTCCCAAAATTCTGGGATAATGTGCCAGCATGTCAGAGACATGAAAGGTTTGTAGTAGGTTTGGTCAAAAAGTTTTCAGTGCTGATAATCAAATTAATTCTATTCCTCCCTTCTCATGCCAGTGGTATTTATTTGTTGTTGTTTGCCCTGTTAGGTTTATTCTTGCATGTGCTTGGTCACACATTTGTGTTTTTCCCACTCTATAATGATACTTGACAGCTGACAAGATGCAGATTGCAAAGTTTGCTTTTTGAGGAGCTTGGGAGTGAGCTCAGTCTCACACTGTGAGCTGTTTGCTTTTGGCTTCTCAGGGTTCTATGCCTCTCCCCCATGATTTTTGCTCACTTTCACCAGAGGCAAATCTGGAAAGGAGGCAAATGAGGCTAACACCTGCCCAAAATAATTGTAATCAGAACCTCTCCTGCTTACTTTCAGCAGAGGCACTGGGAGCACGAGGCATTGTTATAGTTACAATGGGTCAGACGTTAACAGACATTTCATTTGCTTCCTCTGCAGGAACCAGAAGAATCAGAAGTCCTTTTTTTTTTTTCTCTAGAACCCCATTTCATTTGGGATCCATGCAAACTACATCCCCTTAAATGTGAAAAACTCAAAGCGATTCATCAGCACTTTGAACATGTAACCTGACATAAATAATATATCTGCATGCCCAAATAGGTGCATTTAGAGCAGTGAAAATGTTTTCAGACTGGAAAGGGATAATATTGTTTAAGAAGAAAATGTCGTTGTGTGGTCAATTAAGGATAGTAGTATCTACAGAAAAGATCCCAAAACGGTTTTCAAAAAGAGGTCTCCTTAGGATGAGTGAATAACTAAGGTACTGCATTTAAATTCCCAAACTGCTATGTTTCAGTAGTTGATTTCAAGATCACTGTTGATATGTTGCAGGTTATACAGAGGATATTCTACACAGTCAATCGATCCTGGTCGGGGAAGATCACTCTAACAGAGCTGAGGAAAAGCAACTTCCTGCAAGTACGTGGGTTTCTGTGGGAGCAGCATCCAGAGTGCAGCATTGCTTGTTCCATTGCTGCATGGTGAGGGAGCTGTGCCTGGGCTGTAGTGGGATGAGCCAGGAGTCTGCTGGGGCTACTGGAGGAGCTGTGTCTGAGTTAAAGTAAGAAGAGCAGGGACAGGAGTGGCCCCAGGGCACTGAGAGAAGGTCAGGGTGTGACCATGCTCAGCTCTGAGGCCACATGGAGCAGCAGCATGACTCCCGGTCCAGACAACAGGAAAGGCAGCAGGACATAGCACTGCACCCATGTGAAGTGGCTTACAAGCAGCCAAGAAGAGCTGTAGGAGTGCCAGGGGTAGGAGAGCCAATTTCTTGCCTCCTAGGCAGCCCTCAGCCCACTGACAGCTGGTCAGGAACATCTCTGCAATTGTAGGACAAGGCACCTTGGGAGCTCATCTCCACAGGATAATCAGTGGAGCTTAGTTCTTGTTCCAGTGCCTGCAGTGTGTCCTTATGTCACGATTTGGATCTCTGTCCTCTGTGTATTTTGCCCAAAAGAGCAGCAGGTTAAAACTGTCTCAGGCTGCTCATGTCCAGCCCAACCTAAAGAGCCAGAAAATCTTGAGGCTGAAAGGTGAAGGACTGGCTAAAACAGTAAAATTTCCCTCCTGTGTCCTGTTTGCCCTTCCAGGTGTAGTGTGTTGTCTTCCTCAAACCCCTCAAGTATGAATTCATATTCTTTCTCATTTCAGATATCATCTCCCCCACTTGACCCAATCAGCTAAGGGAAAGATGAGAGCTCTTTTGAATTGGCTCATGCCAGTCCAAGCCCTGGAATCCCTGTTCCTTCCCAACCTCTGTTACAAATAAATCTTCCCAGATTATCCTGCATCTTTTTTCACTCATTTTCTCCCTTTAAACATTCTCTCAATTTGTCTCCTTCCATATCTACTCTGCCATTCATCTCCTGCATCAGGGAAGTTCAGGTCCCTGCTGCATGTGTAAATGGCATCTTTTGAGTGTGAGCTACAGAAGAAAAAAATAGTTATGGCAAAAGCTCCCCAAGTGATTGTAACCTGTAAAGAGAGAGACAGACACAGTCTGGAGAGGCCAGTGGGTGATGGATCAAAGGTGTTGAGACTGGGGTGTCAGCAAGTCACAATAGTGCAGGTCTGGCAGTGCCATCCTGTTGTCCCTGCCAGAAACTTCACTGAACCTGGTGGATAGCAGGATGTGAGAGTTCTATTTGGATTCAGTTGGATTCCTTGGATGTGGAGGTGGCTGGAAGTTGATATTGAAATACCAGTGCCAACACATAACACAACATCTGTTTTTATGGGTAGCAGGGGCACTGAGCCTGCCTGCTTGGGGACACCATTCCCTGGGGTAGCTCATTCTGTGTTTTTCCTGCTCCCTTGGGAAGAAACTGTGAGGCATGGGAGGCCAGGCCTGCAGCTCAATGGAGCCATGATTTATTAGACAAGAAGGCTTCTGGTGTCCTGTGGCCTCAGCACCAAGAAGAAAAGTATGGAGGTGGCACTGGGAAACATGCAATGACCTCTTGTTTCTGGGAAGGACAAGGAGATGTAAAGTGGCAATGAAACATGGATGTTAGCACTATATATTTCCTAGTAAGACATGTCAGCAGAGGTTGTGGTTGGAAATCTGTCTGAGCCCCCCAGCTAAACCAGAATGATTCCTACAACAGCACAGGGAAGTCAGTGTGATCAGTTTGGGGTCCATCCCTCCTGTCTCAGTCCAGGTGTGAGTCTGGAACAAGACTTGATCTTGCCCTTCAGGAGGCAGACAGGGCTGTGTGATGTGTAAGGACATATCTCAGTTCCTGTGGAAGATTCTGGACTTGTTACTGGAAGTGGCTCTAAAAGTCTCTGGTGCAGGTCAGGGTTGTTTCCCAGACCGTGGATCCCAGCTGACACAGCAATTTGTGTTACTGTTTCTCTGCCTTACTCTTCACTAGAGCTGAAAATGAACAAAAATTATTGACAGGAGTGGCAGAGATGGTGTGCCAAGGATGGCCAAGCCAGGTGCTCTGTGCGTGCCTGCTGAGAAAAACAGCAACCGCATCTATTGGGGAAAGGCTGCACTTGGGATTGGTTCTCAGGGTGTGTTCACCCAGCTTCCTGAGAAACTGGAGCATTTCAGCTGCTGAGCTGCCTCTTCATCCAGGTTTAACTTCCCACTGTACTTGTACCCTTTCAGACTCTTGCTCTCTTGGAAGAAGAGGATGACATAAATCAGATCACAGATTATTTCTCCTATGAGCACTTTTATGTTATATACTGCAAATTCTGGGAGCTGGATACTGACCATGACCTTTACATCAGCCAGAAGGACCTGGCTAGGTACAGTGATCAAGGTATGCTGCCTGCAAATGTGGTGGGGTGAGGGTATTGGTGAAAACAGAATGTTCCTACTGAGGAATAAAGCCTGGCTTTAATTTGGTTAATTTGATGCCTCAGAAAAGGTTTTAATGTAGCCATCCATCCCTTAAATAAATGTTGGTTTAGAGAAGGAGTTGTACAAGCTTAGACACAGAGAACTACAGGACACACTATTTTCTGCATGAGTAGCTACAGATGGAGCTTTTGTTCCTGTGTGGGTCACTCACTGCCAGGAGGACAGGGTATAATAATGTCTTGAAACTTGTTTATTACTTACTGAGAGCTTTGCAGGAACTTGGAAGTAGGGACAAGAAGGATGAGCCCCTGTGAACTTCAGAGATGGTTGAAGTGCAATCTAGTTATGCATAAGAGGAGTCCAGAGTCCAGTGAAGCCTGAGGGATTTCAGCTTTCAGAGGGACTCTGGAGAGTATCTCTTCAGTTCAGCATGGAACTTCCTTAAGCAGATGCTATTTGTTTTTGAAGGTTCGAGGGCCATAGATAAATAAATGGAGTACAAATCCACAAAGGGCTAAAATAGCCAGTGTTCCAAGTGCAGGCATTTATGGGGAGGCTGTGGGGGTTCTGGGTGAGTGTGACAGTCACAGGACTCAGGAGTGTTGATCACAGGCCTAGGTGGGTGAGGATGGACGAGTGCTTCCCTTGGGGTGAATGATATGGGAGATTGGGCCCTGCTGGGAAGCTGCAGTATGGAATGGGGTATTTGTTGCACAGGAGGCTCAAGAGCCCTGAGGTGCTGGGGATCCAAGAATTAAGGGGAGAAGCCATGGGTGCAGTGCCCAGCAGCCTATCAGCTGTGCCAGGGCACCTGAGGGGTGGGGCAGGCTGGGTCTGCCTGGCTGCAGTGCCAGAACTGTGCCAGGACCACAGGAGTGATGGAGAAGGTGTGAAAGGAGTCCAGGTGGGGCTCGGCTGCCTGGGGTGGTGAGGTCCCTGTGCAAATCCTGCCCAGAACTGGTACCTACTGCTTGGTTTGTGCTCTGCCATAACCATCTATCCCATATAGCTCCTGGCTGGCAGAGCCTCACCTTTATGCTGGTGTTTCATTGTCTTCCCTGCAGCATGGTTGCCACAGCCTGTCCTTTCCTCAAAAGCGTTTTGTAGAGATTTGATGTGTCATTTTTGCTTGATAACTGAACTTCTTTTGCAGTACACACTGGGATAGTCTCCTCCTTCTATGTGACAAGTCCTACTGCAGCAAAGTAGGAGTAACACCCATGTCCATTTCCAAGGATCCAGATAACAGTTTTCCATCTTTGTGGGACAGTGTGGTGTTTGGAAGGATACTAAGGCAGACACACTGGGAGACTCATCTTGGGGTTTTACAAACTGCTGCTAAACAGAGGGTGGTTAGGCAGTGTAGTTAGAGCTTTCCTTTAACAATGGGAAAGGCCTTTGTGTGGGTTCAGCGTGAACAACTGCTTGTACTTATTCCCGTCAGCTGTAGCTTCATTTTCTGTTTTCCTTCATTCCAGCTTTGTCAAACAGGATCATTGAGCGGATATTCAGCGGTGCTGTGGTGAGGTGAGGAATAGCACACTGCTTGGGGGAAGAAGGAAAGGGAATTTCTGTCAGGCCGAGAAATACAAGTTACTCTCAGAAATGCCCCTGATCAGAATGGTTTCCAACAGGGTGCTCCAGCTGGAGCTGCCTGAACATGGAGTGAGACTTCTGGGTATCTTAAGAAAACAAAATAAAATTCCTATAGGATGGGATAACTGGGCATAGCTGGAAGACATGGCACAGGGATAGCTGGAGAGCACTGCTTTGAAGTCTCTGAGAAGGGATGTGCTGTGGGAGGGGATGTGGCAGATGAGCTTCAGCTCTGCAGTGATAAAAGGAAGCAAATGCTGTGTCTGGTGCTGCAGGGTGCAGGGAGTACAGGCTAAATAGGTGACAGTGCCCCATTTTCTCTCACTAATGGTTTGAAAAATATCTTTGATGTCCTGAGTATTTAGGGGCTTGGTGATTTTTTTATTTTTTTTTTTTTGGTATGTCTTCTAGAGGCACTGAAGTTCAAAAGGAAGGGCGCATGAGTTATGCGGATTTTGTGTGGCTCCTGATTTCAGAGGAAGACAAAAGGAGTGCTACAAGGTGAGACTGATCTCTGTGTCTTAGTAAAATCTTTGAGATGAGCAAATAAGAAATGGAAACTTCTGTAACCTACCACTTTCTACAAGAGAGAGCAGCTTGGGGTCTGGAAGTTGTTAGGAAGAAAACATCTTACTAGTGATGGTTGGTCAAATCATTTGCCTTTCTTGAGGAAAAATTGTGTAGAAGCAGAGTTTTCTTTTCATTTTTTATGTCTTGGTAGTCACCAGTGCCTTTGATCACCTCATGCCATGAGGCACTGGTTCTGAGCACATACTCCTGAGCTGTGCAGCAGTTGGGACATCCCTTCATAGGTGGAGGGGGTGTGTAAGGAGGGTTTGTGGGGAAACTTCACAGTGGCACTTTGTAAAACCTGCCTGTGGACTGGATTGTACAGCCCGGGGGAGAGTGCTGTGCAGAGGTGATCCAGATGTGCACATGAGTGTTTGCACAAGGAATCTTATACATAACAAGAAGAGTCCAGAACTGCAGGCTTGGGCCGTCCAGAGGGGAGGAGGGATGCAGAGTGCAGCTCCCTAAGAGCTCGGCCTTGTGTATAAAGGAGCAAATTAGTGCATGACACAGCTGCCTTGTCCCTCACCAGGGTCCCTGCAGTATCCTGGGGTCAGAGCTGGCTCTATTTGGCCAACTCTTGCTGCTGGGTCAGACAGGGACTCCCTGCCCTATGTGAGCCGCCCTTGGGCTGCAGCACAGTGAACACTGGGTACAGGTGAGACGGGTAATGAGTATGGCTGTGCTGCTCACAGCCACCTGGGAGACTAACAGGAGGTACTTGGAGTGTTGGCCCATGTCCTGACCCTTCCCAATGGGTCTTGTGATCCCTGGGTTTATGCCAGGCTGTGGCAGAAGAGCCCTGAGGGGTGGGTAGAGGGAAGGTGCACTGCTGCAGTCTCTGCTCTGTGCATGTCCCAGTGCAGTGCTGCAGTGTCCCTGCTCTGTTCCCAGCATTGAGTACTGGTTCCGCTGCATGGACCTGGATGGGGATGGGGTGCTGTCCATGTACGAGCTGGAATACTTCTATGAGGAGCAGTGTGAGCGCATGGAGGTGATGGGCATAGAGCCACTGCCCTTCCAGGACCTGCTGTGCCAGATGCTGGACCTCGTCAAGCCAGAGAGGGAAGGTAAGTCCTGTTTAGGCAGAGCTTCCACCCCCGTTCATTTGTGGGGGATTGAGAAGGTGAAGCCACTGTAAAACCCAAGTACAGGCAGAGCCCTGTGTGAGAGTCCCAGGGCAGAAATTACTGCACACTGGGCCATGATGTTGTGCCTCAGGATGTCTGAAGTACTAAAACAAGAGAGCTTGTGAATTAGCTTCCTGGGACTGAAGCAACAATTCTTGTGTGCTCCAGCTGTGGGATGTGTTGATAGTCTACACTGTAAAACTGAACCATCCCGTTCACATGCCTTCATATTTCACATGAATGTCAAAGGCCTCCATATGTATGTGAGATTTAAGCTTAATCACATGCATTTATTAAGTAATGTTAAAATCCTTGACTGACTTGGGAAGGAATTTTGTGCTAGTGAAGCCTACTGATGTTACAATTAAAACTTTTGTAAGAACTCAGTAACACAACCATGTGGGGTTTTTCTGTAGGAAGAGTAACCTTGCGAGACCTGAAGAGGTGCAGAATGGCTCATGTGTTCTTCAACACCTTCTTCAATTTAGAGAAATATCTGGACAATGAACAGAGGGATCCCTTTGCAGTGCAAAAGGTATAAATCACCTTTATTTCTAAATAAGGAAATCTCACACTCATCTTTGGAGTGCTCCTGGATGTAGGGAGAATCCAACTGAATAAGAGGAACGCTTTTCACAAGTACAGCTTATTGATTGTCTCACAGAAGCCTCTTATCTGCTCAAAGTACATAAAAGTGGAGGGGATGCCAAAACCAGGTCTGGTTCCCTCACAGTTATTCCCATATAATCTCCAATAGAAACTTTGTGGTTCCATGATTCAAGGCTTAAATACATCCCAAGACAGAACCATCCTGTTTGTTTGTTTAAGCTGGATCATCATAAAAGCAGTCAAGTGGGACCAGGGGGATAACTTATTATCCCCATCCTGTAGTAAATGGCACAGGGCCAGGTATTTGTAGAGGTGTTATCCTGTAATCCTCTCTAAGACTTGCCCTAACTTAGCAAACTGTAAAGAGTCCCTCAAAAGATCAGTTAAAATTAACCTTTGATGGATAGATTGGAAACCACCGAGTTCTTCTGTCCTGTATGGAGTGCACAGACTGAGCTAGAGCACAGCGAGTGTGTGATCATTTCATTTCTGAAGTGGAGCAGATGCAGTTTGTTGGCACCTCAGGTCACATGCTGAGCTTTACAGACCCTGAGAGCTATTTTTTCATAGTCCTTTATGTGCAGATGTTAAAACACTCCAAGATGGTTGTAACTTTCTCAGTTAAGGCAGTTTTTGCCTGGCTGTTTCCATGCATTCTTTACTAGCCTAGAGGCTGACTGTGTGATCTCTTTAGGACACAGACAGCGACAGCCCCGAGCCCTCAGACTGGGACAGGTACGCGGCTGAGGAGTACGAGATCCTGGTGGCCGAGGAGTCTGGGAATGAGCAGCTCCAGGAGGGGTGAGCATGGGCCTGGCACTGCCCTGGGCACTGCCCTGGGCACACACAGCTGCCTCCAGCTGGGCTCTGGTGGGGCCACATGCTGCCACTGCCAGCAGAGGGAGTGGAGTATGAACATTTGGATGTTCATACTTCATGTTTGGAGGATGAACATGGGATGAACATTTGGACTGGACTCTGGAGCACATGAGGCCCGGGACAGCTGCTCCTTGCAGCAGGAGTGGAATAGTGTTGGGGGGCAGCCACTTGGATCAGCTGCACATGTCAGTGAAGGGGGGAAAAAAGGCAAAGCCTGTTTCTTTTGGTCACTCTACAAAAATAGAGATGAAATTGCTTTTGCTGGTCTTGGCCGTGTATTGACCATGTCACACTGTCATAGATAAGAAGCTGTAGCTCTGTTACATTTGTTACACCTAGCAGAGACTTTGTTTAGTCCAACTTGATGTCTATTAGTCTGTGCTCTTCATAAGTTATACTTCAATGTTTCCATTAATTTACTAAGTTTGTTGAGACTATTTTTTAAACATTTGGTTTCTTCAATACCTACACTCAGTTTTCAGCCTTCTGTAAGATTCTGGACAAACACACCAGCTATCTTTAGCCAGTGAATTTAGGCAGAGTAGTCGTTCCAGAACTTCTCTGTGGGCAATGGCTTCCTGCAGATAAATGGAGACTTCGTCTAATCTTCCTTTAGATTTGTGTCTGTATTGGCATCTTCGTGAGATTATTTCTTTCAACCACCCAAAGAATACTTACCCTGTGTTAATCCTGCATGATTCAGGATTGCATCCAGTCTTAAGCAGTATTTATAGAGCCAGTAGAGTATTGAGAAGATTGGATCATTTTGAAAACTTCCCACACTGGAAATTGCTTGGATAACAGTAGCACCTACTAATTAGGCACAGAGATCTGCAAAGCTATTGAGAGCTGTTCTCCTTTCTGCCTGTGTCCCCAAACAGCAGCATGCTGTTCCCTCAGCCCCTCTGAGCTGCCTGGCCTTTCTGTGGCCTTCACAATGGAAGATGAGGTAGGGCAGGATAGAAGATGAAATTGCTGCATTCCCTGCAGCTGCTTTGCAACGTTTGTTTCTCAGCACAGAAAAGAAACAGAAGGCTTCCATTAAAGCTTCATATAGGACCAAAACCAGGGGAAGAGCGACAGGTGATGTCAGATTTTTGAAGTTGGTCTGAAGCAGCTCTGTGTCTTCCTGCAAAGAGCATGTCAGCAACCTGGCTGCTAGCTTTTGAGAGCCCCTGAAAAGCTTGGTAGTCATGGCAGCAGGATTAGATCTCATTTGTGGAGCATAGCAACAGACCACGAAGGAAAAAAGAAAGGAAAAAGAAAAACAAAGAGCTGGATGCCCAGACAAATTTGCCAGAAAGAGCCATTGAGTTTTTGCACATATATTATTTCTGCTGTGTTTTGAGGATGACAGAAACAGGGAGTGGGGACAGAACCAAGACAATTCCTGGTGAGCTCTGGGAGAGACTGGAAGATTTTTGGCTAAGTTAGCTGGCAGAACATGAAATGTGGTCTTTGTCTTATGAATACATTTGAAAACAACCATCATTCAGCAATCACAGATGCATTAGTCTGTCCCACTTCTGTGATTAGCCCTGTCCCTGCTTCTCTGGAAGGGAAGTTTCTAAAGCAAGTCAGTCTAAAGCTGGTTGAGGCATGCCCTGCTCCCAGAACAGGAATCTCATCGAGGCAGTGGATACTCCCAGTATCCACAGATACCCCCAGGATGCTGGACTCCATCAAGAACTGCAGTCACCAAAAATAAGAGGAAGGTCTTGTTATGCTTGAGGCAGTAATAAAGCATCGTGTGCTGGCTATTGGAGCACCTGCTCCAGCATTTCCTTTGTGAGCAACCTTGCTTTAGGACAAAAGGAAGAACTTTAATTTCTTGGGAGCCCTGCAAAACTAACCCATAGTATGCTGTGAGTCAAGGGAAAACGTAATTTCTTAGGACTAGGAATGGGCTGAGAGCCATGGAACCCAACCAGCCTGGGTAGTGCAGCTGGAGCTAGGAATTCCCACCAAACCTCCTTGGACCAGCAAATGCTCAATCCTGGATATCAAACTGAGGGAGAGAGGAACATGAAAGCATTGCCACAATTGTTCTTCTGTGTCTGTCAAAACACACCTCAGCCAGAAGATGCTTTGGACCAGGTGTTTCTGAGCCTGGGGCCTCCTCTGGGGCCTGGGGCTGTGGTTGGATGACTTTATTTCTGCACTGAACTACTGAGGCTATGGGAGCTCCTGACAATTGTTACCGAAGCTGGATTCAGATTTTCTAATGCTGAACACCAGTGAGAATTTGCTCTGGAAGCCTCAGATGAGGCTGGATGGGAGCACAGATCTGTCTGCTGTCAGAGTACTGATTACTCCCACCCTCTTGCCCGTGCCTCAGCAATCTCCTCCTCGAGGCTCACCTCTCACATGCTACTGCATTTTAGCCAGCTGGCTTAGTAGCCACTGAAATAACGGCCCTGAAAACCAAAACACAGCTTTTAAAGACGTACCTTTTGTCTTTGCAGATCATGTGAAGAAGACTATGACACAGAAGAAGTCTTACCTCCCCCTGAAACTGGAGACAAGTCAGACAAACTAGTTATCTCAGATCTCTGAGCACAGAGAAGTGGAAGACAGCCCAAGTCTTTCAAACTGGATAGCATTCAGTCCGAAGGCACTGGGTTTTCCTTAGGGGTTTTCCTTAAATCCGTCATTGGAACAATATGCTTTATTTTGTACACTGAACTTGAGACCTCTTTTTGTCTTCCTGTGTAATTGCAATAAGGTAATTTCTATGAAAAGGCTATTTACAATGTGTTACCGTGCACACTCACTGAAAATGGTGATTGCACCTTGTTTCATTTATATATGAATTCTGTTATGTCCCCAGATGTGCAATAAATGCCAGCATCTAATGATTACCTGTAACAGCTGCATGCAACATCCACAGTGGTCGTTTCTCAGAGAGTTCTTTCCTGTGCCACTCTGTCCCCTTGGCTTTATACCAGGAGTGACAAAAGCGCTGCCAAATTAACGTAAATGTGTGTCTAGAAATCTTTTAAAACACAGGTCACAGTGAAGTTCTTTTTTCCTTCCTGTCCTGGAGATGAAGGGGACGTGCCTGTGAATGGGGAAAGTGAAGTGCCTTTGTGCTTTGCCCCCAAGCTCTTACACTGCCTGCTGGACTGTGTCACTACTGTGGATCTGGGAGCAGTTTCAGCACTACACCATGTCACATTCTCTGGGAATTTGAGATGGAGTTACCTGTTCTAGTCCTGTGTCCCCTCCTGTGCTCATCTGCCTCTGGCCAGAGCTTTGTCTGTGTAGATGTCTGCTTTGTAGAAGTGTTTTGCAGAGTATTAACAGCAAATACTGATCTCTGCTGTTCAGCTACTGTGTTGAGACTGCTGTGCCTGGTGTGCACCAGTTCCGTCCATTCCTGTGCCTCCTCTCCTCTCCTCGATTCCATGTAGCCAAGAGACTAAGCTGAGATAATGAAGAAAAAAACAACCCCCTCTTTTAACTAGTAAAAGAAATTAGTCTGTATTATTGCCAAAATTAATTTTTCTCCCAGGCTCAGGGAGGAAATGCTGTAACTAATGAATTCTTGCTTTAAGTGCAAAATTAAACCAACTTTCCCCCTAGAATCACAAGTGCTATCTCTGCTCGCAGCACACACTACTGCTGCTGCAGCTGTCTCTCCTGGCCAGCAGGAACTGTCTGTGGTTCAGCACAGGGGTGATTAGAACAAATTCTTAATTTTAGTCCTCGTATATGCACAAGCAGGTCTGGGCTACCTTCTCAGCTGGAGCAGGTCTGAGCCCCCCCAGCTGTGCCCAGTCTGTAATGCTGGGTTGCTGTGTGTGCCCTGTATCTCCTGTTACCTCCCTGTTGAGAGCCTCGAGCTGTGCCTCCTGCCAGAATTCCTGGGAGATGCCTGTCCCTGTTCCTAGCAGGTCCTGCTGCTCTCCCTGGAGGCAGAGCGTAGCCGGCCAGTGGAGAACTGTGTGTCCCCATGGACAGGACAGGACTGCATCCCTGCGGTACCTCCAGGGGTCAGTATCCAAACGAGGAATGGGCTGATCTCTGCAGTGCAGCCTGGGCTTTTCCAGGAGCCTCTGAAGCCCAAGGCCTGTCTGCCACTGCCCAGGGGTATGTGCTGCTGCTTCCTGGGGTCAGAACTCTCCCGTGATCAGACTTGGGAAGAGAGAAAGGTTTCAGCTGAACTGACCAGATGCATACACACCCCCCAGGATCCTGGACTTGGTATTTGGGAAACTTCTGGATGCCCACATTGTTAGCAAAGGCCCTGCCAGTGACCTGCATTCCATAATAACAGATGAAGCAGGGAGCACTCTGACCAAACTAAGACAAGCCCCTGGAACGCAGCAAGCACACAGTGTGTCTGGATCCATCTCTATCACTGCTATAATCTTGAAGGGAAAACCTTCCCTGGGGCTGATTCCACAAATGCCCAAATGCAGAACCACCAAGGAACTGACTGCAGGAATGGACACAGCACGGAGGTCCCATAGCTGCTGCTTGTAACCAGCTCCAGCCACATTTTTCTGAGAAGAACCTGGGCACAGCAGGAGTTCACCATTCCCTTACTGCCATGGGCCAGAGGGGTCTTTCAGTTTGATGTCCCTTTGCATTTCTCCAAAGACTAAGATTCCTCAAAAGGAACAAGAAGAACCTGACCCCATTCTAGGCTGAAATGGAACCCTCATGGTCGTCCAGCAGCAGCAGTACTGCAATGTCTCATTTGCCAGTTCTGGAAAGCCTCAGTCCCCCACCACTTCAGGGTCTTTCTTATCTGCCTTTTGCAGAAGGCCTTTAATTCAACCCATCCCTGAATGCAGGCTCCCACCTCACACCACACCAGCCTGAACTGGTGCCTTTCTTTGCAGAAGTCAGAACCCAGAGTCTGGGAAAACTCACCAGCTGCCGTCACAAGGTTTGGTTCAATACATGGAGACAGGAAGCTGATAGCTTCTCTGCTGAGCCCAAACCCAGCCCCTCTCTCCTACAGACAGACATTCAGTACTGCTACAACAACACAGAGTGAATCCAAACCCAGTCCATGCTTTCTGGTAGGTCAACACAAGCAAATCCAAAAAAATCCCCAACTTACAGCAAACGTTTTGCATTCTATGTGAATAGAAGGAGGTGCTGCAGAAGCCACTGCTATGGTGGTGGCAGTGCAAAATCTGCAGTAATACTCCAGAAATGGAAATCCATTCTCTGTCCCTAAAGTACCTGAAAATAATCACAATTCAGCAGGCACATATGCATTAATAGAGGAGGTGTTCTACACCCCATTTGTGTCTTAGCCCTGTCTCCAGCTCCTCTGGATGGAAGGTTTGTAACTCTGCAGGATTTAAGGGAGGTAAATTTGGGAAGTCCTCTCCCACTTCTTTGCTTTTATCTGGGATAGTCAAAGGTGCTTGTGTCCAGCCAGCAGAGCTGCTCCGCTGCAGCAACGCAGCCCTGGAATCCCTGCCCTAAAGATTTGTAGGAGTCCCTTGGCTCTGGCTCTGCCTCCTGACTCCATGTCAGTGCCACTTCAGATACTACATCCTGGAAGGACACATCCTACATTTTTCAGTGCACATCCAGCTCACACTGAAGGCTTTTTCCTTACAAGTAGTCAGAAAAGTGAGTAAAAATCAGTTTTGCATGATAAAACATGATTGTGCTTATTTGTTCTCTCTAGTCTGCTTTTGTCTAGCAAAATGAAGCCCTGTGTTCTTACAAACCCCTTGCTTTTTACTGTTGTATCACGAATATTTTCTCTTTGCAGTACTAAGATGGAAGGTATAGCTCAGTATTACTGCTGGAATGGTAGTAGTTGGATTTTTTTATTTCTTTCTTCTAAAATCTCAGTAGTACTTGCTGCATCCCAGTTTTTGGCAGTGAACCCTGGGCACTGCTCCAGCTCCCCTCCTGCCTCCGAGGGGCAAGTGCTGCAGAACAGACACGGACAGCAAAAAAGGGATTCCAAAGCCTTCCTGCTCTCCTGAACCAAGGATTTAATGAAGCTGACTCAAAACACTCTAACCAAGGTACTGGGCTTAGTTTCTGAAACAAAATAGTCCTGAAAGACCAATGCTAAGTTCACTGAACTATCATTGTAGCAGTATGGATTTGGAGTCTCTAGATCAGTATCTTAGGTCTATGCAAACAAAACTGAACCTCAGTGAAGAGCACGAGCTACTGTGAGAAAAACAGAAACAGAGCTTCCCCTTGTGTGCTCATCTTCTCACTGTATCGCTGGGTGAGGGGCTTAGAAACTGAATATTTAATAATAATAATAATAATAATAATAAAGGTTCTCAGACCTTGTAAAAGTAGTTTTGGAGACATTTTGTGGTGGCATGGTTTGATCTTTGTATTTTTACTTTATATTTTCTTTTTTGGCAAATAAAGGACTTTTGAATTTAAAAAGGAAAACCTGTCTCAGTGGTGGGGTAGAGTGTTACTACTCCCTTCATCTCCAGCTGCTTTGCCAAACTCTCCTTCCCTGCTGTGGTGAGTTCATACCACTCAGGTACCTCAAGCAAATGCCTTCCAAAGCCAAAATTCCAGGCTTTCTTCTGAAAAATACTGGGATAAAGCAATTTGGCCACTTACCTCCCTCACATCCTTGTCCTCAGTGTGGAGCACTGTCCCTGTGATGGCTTACCAAAACAGCCAGCTCCCTCATTTTAACCTTCCTGAAAAAAAAAGAAAGAGATGTCTTCTGGATCTTTTGCAAGTGGAATGAACAAGGAAAAAAAAAGAGATGAAAAAGAGAGGGAAAACCAGTAATGCCTTTTCTAATTTACGTATATGCAAATGCTCAAGCAGAGTCAGTGTCTTGCTCTTGTATTGCTTCACCAAGGGGTGCCTAAATCTGCCTATAGAACAGTCACCTTTTGGTGAGTTTCTTTACAGTATCAAAAGCACTTCAATTTCTAAATTTAAATAGTTAAGACCTAAGATCTGCCTGTGATCACCTACCTTTCAGAGGGGATTTCTTCAGCTGTGCCACACACTTGGCATGATCCTTACAAAGGTATTTGTTTGTATCCTTTCAGCTCTCCAATTTAGCATTCAAAAATTCTTTTCTAACTGATTTATATAGAATTTAAATAAGAATTATTTGGGGAGGGGGTGCTTCTTGCATGCAGTAAAAAGATGCTTCTGTGCTGGGTCATGCTAGAACCTGTGCACCATCCCTGTGCCACAACTGTGGGATCTGTTCCTTGAAACTCCCGGAGTTTCAGTGAGGGAGCAGCTCCCTGCCGTGCCAGAAGTACCTGCCTTGGCAAACAGGCTTTTCGGGTTTATTTCCCTCTAACTCTGCAGGTTCTTCTGACACCACCGAATGCTGGGGCTAGCAAGGGCAGCCCCGGGCTGTGCTGAAGGCACCAAGGGGAGCCTCTGTGCAGGAGCAGCTCTTCCCTGCCACCTCCGTTCCTGGGAATGTTTTCAGCTCCCATGCAAGGGAAGAACATCTGCAGGGAGAGGCTGCTGTGCCCTAGTGGCCCTGGCGCTGCACCATGGTCAGACAAGCCAGGGATCGAGAACAGCTCCTGCTGGGAGAGCTGCAAGGTAACACGTCCAGGGGTTAATTTTTTGTCTTCCTGTCCCCCCTCCTTTGGGATTTAATCCCAGCTCCTGGTTTATCATAGAATCGTTAAGGTTAGAAAAGACCCCCGTGATCACCATTGCCAGAGCTCCACCCTGCCCTCTAAGCCTGTCACCAATGGCCACATTGACTTGTGTGTTTGAACGTTTTGAACATGTCCTAATATGATACCTGGGAAGAGCCTTTCCACTCCACATGGAGTAGTAGAGGGCTTCTCCTTCTTGTTCAGAACTATGTTCAGATTTGGATCCTTAGAGCACTGGATTTTGTACCACTACGCGTGACCATAAACTGCTGCTTTTTCTTTTTGACTCTACTCTACAAATTACAGGATTTTAATAAAGTTTGGTGGTTAATCCCTGCCTTCAAGGGGATTGGGAAAAAAACTGGCGTATCACACACTTCCTCTATAAGAAATCCCCAAGCACCTCCTCTGTGCTAATGCTGAGAACAGCTCCCCAGATCCAGAGCTCCACAGGAGGAACACCAGGAATTCCAGGCAGCCCAGCTGGGGCCAGGCTGGAGCTCAAACCATCACTGAGCTGCGCTCCACCAGTGACTCTGCAGCTCCTCGGGATAGGCAGCAGGGACAAGCCCCTCCTGGGCTGCACTGGACCAGTTCTCACCCTGCTCTCTGCCCAAGCCAAGGCAGGAATGCCCCACACCAGGAAGCTCCTGTGGAAGGAATGCTTTCCCAACTGGAATTGCTGGAATTCCTGTCAGCACCAAGACGATCCTTTCCATTGCTCAGCTCACGAACAACTAGCCAGGAGGGCAAGGAAACCAAACCAAGCCAACCCTAATTTAAACAATTAGAGAATTAATCATCAACACACTAAGTAGCATTTAGACAGTGAGTTCAACATATGCCACACTGATGCCTTCAGCAGTTGCAAAATAGAATTAGAAAACTAACATTTATTAAATCAATTTGAATTTTAATATACATTTCAAGAATGTGGCAGCATAAAAGGAAATGTTTTTAGAAACAACCTGAATCTACCATTTGCAGTTTTACATTAACCATCAGGGCTCTCCTGTCGACACTCCAAAACACTCGACCTAAGTTCTCCAACTTTTGGTACCACATTGAATGCAGCAGTGAGATAGTAAAGATTCCAGATACTCCCACATTTCTGGAGCAAAGGTATACTTTGTATTTAATTTAATGAAAGTCCTAAAAATGTACCATCAACAATCTCGGCAAAACTGAACAGCTCTGCAAAAGCATTCCGACACAACCCGTGCTGTGCAGCCACTCCCAGACTCCGGGTCGCTACTTCGCTTACACGTAGTGAACTAATAAACAGATTTACATTAGTAGGTCACGATCAAACCACCAAATTAGAGACTGGTAGGATCCCTCTGGGTCAACACAAAAATCACATACAAGTTTAACTAAATACATTTTAATAGGACATCGTTAAATCTCATGAGGGCTAAAAAACACAGATCTTAGGTACTTGGGTTGGCAAATAAAGACAAGAATACTAAGAAGCATTTTCCACCATTTACTCATTATCAAAAATATTTTTCAACTCTTCTTGCAAAACAAAAACAAAAAAGTACAGACTGGACACGTACATCACATTTTTCTTCCTATGGCTTTAACCCCCCCACCCTGCCCACCCCACAAAAAAGACGGGGGGAGAAACAAACCAAAACCAACAAAAAGCTCTGACCACATTCACAGAAAATGACACCATGGTACACTACAAAACAAAAGGAGGTGCCATTTGTGTCCAAGGGGTTTTGCTCATTTCTCGGTGAGGAACCATCATTGTACGTGCTTTGTGCCAAATCAAAGCACACCCAGCGCCGGGCCAGAAAGCACCGCAGGGGCTCTGCCTGAGGAAAAGGGAAGATGGAAGCAGGAAAGGAACTAAAAAAAATCCACACACTATTTAACATGCTGCTGAAACAGGAATGGCCTTTAAAATCAGACAGTAATGTTTGTGTTAGGGTCAGCCCATGTTCGGGTTGTGCTCTGTCATACCAAGAGGAGGATTTCTGGTTTCACAAAGCAAAGCAATCTCAACCTTTTAGGCTTCCAATGAAGCTCTGAAGGCACAACTACATCTTGTGCCTGTACTCTTGTTTATGGATTGCGCTGAAATCAACCATTTTTGCACAAAGCTGAATTCCTAAGAGGAATTTTTTCACTGTAACACTTTTCCAGATAAGCTCGACAACTTTGTGTTATTTTTCTATTTTCGAGCCTTTTGGCCCAGGTTGAAAAGCAATGACCTTCAAAAGCTGCTTTCAGCATTTTAGCAAAAAATGAGATAGGTTCAAGGTGGAGTGGGTTATATATAGCTTATTCTGCTTAGCAAACACCCCAAAAATTTGACCTTTGATAGCCCTGGATCCCGTGCCCTGGCTGGGAGGTGCCTGTCAGTGGGGAACTCCCCTCCCTGGGAGGGGTCCCAGCTCTGTTACAAACCTGATCAAACAAGCTCCCCAGTGCTGGTAAGTGCTGTGGAATCTCCCCATGGCCCTGGCACTGATCAGCACCAGAGGAGGTAAATCAGCCAAGGACTCCCTGTAACCCACAAAACCCTTTCTCTTCCCTAGAAGCAACAGCAGTAAAACAGCAGGAACTCGGGAAAGGGAGAGGATGGTGCTAACAGAACTTGAGCCTTTGTAGGGTGCCAGTGATGTTCTCCCCCAGCCCAGCCCCTCAGTGACTTGTCACGCACAGGGGGCTGGCATGGATGGGTAACTGAGTAGGGATGTGACCTGTGAAGTGTCAGGAAGACAAACCCCAAGGATAATCTCATTACCAGGACGGGGTATCCAAGCTGATCGACCTTTGTATCCACCCGACCCTCCTGAGCCTTGCCTGCAGCCTGAGATGCTTTTTGGCCTGCCAGCTTGCTCAGTATATTTATTGTTTTTAACTGTATGCTGTTCAGCAGAGGGCACAACCAATTCTCACAATCACCACTACCTACCCTTTCTGGAGTGTATCCCCCAGCTCAGTGCTGCCTTTCCCACAGGAATGTCAGGTCATTTCCTGCTCATGATGACTGTAACCCACCCAATAATTATTTATCTACACCATCATCTAGCACAGTTGAGATGCACTATCTGGATGCTACGCTGAAGCTTTGACTGAGCACAAAGCATGAGCAAGTACAATGAGGTCAATATATTCCTTGTCAAAAGATCTTGTGATAAAATCATTTACATCAGCAATCGATCTCAAACTATGAGGTGCTGTAAGAACTAAAAACAGTTTTAGGGTAACTCCTCCATTATCTGCAACTATTTCCCAGACACTAATACACAGAACATAGCAATGAAAAACACTTGATACAAGTGATCTAAACGCAGGAGCTCCAGCAAGTTAAACAGAACCATAGCTGCCTTAAACCTGTAGCAGTTCCCCTACGGATGGCAGGGAAAAGAAAGAAAAGTTTAACAGTCATATCTCATGTCTATAGCTTCATCCAAACTTTTCTCATCATGTGTACTGGCAGCTAAAAACGTCGTTACTGGTGACCCTGTCACATTGATTACACTGGTGCTTGTGCTGGCATTGCGCACGGCAATGCTTGTCACATTAATGCCCAAAGTAAGCCGAGTCTGCTCCAAGGCCTTTTCTGGCACTGCAAAGGCCTCCAGCTTCTTCTCCCCGTTAGCCATGTAGGAGTTTTGGCAGCCACGGCATATGCAGTCAAGGCAGGCTTTGCGGTTAGAGTAGCAAGGGCAGCGTTGGCCACGGCATGTAAGAACACTTGGATTTTGGGTGGCACGACCACATTTACACCCTTTCTTTTCTTGTGGCTTTTTATACACAGTTTTTGTTGGGCTTCCTGGCATAACGTTACTGCTGGGAACTTTCTCCTTTGCCTTGTCTTTTGTTTTCAGCACCCCTGGTTTGGCTTTCGGGTGGGATTTCTTAGGGGCATGTTCTAAGTTCTTTTTCATGCTTTTGTTAGACAGAAGCACAGTTTTACTGATTTTGGGAGTAGTTCCTCCATTAGGTACAGTTGCAATAGGCTGCAAAGACATTTTATTTTCCTGTTTGACTGTCACAGGAGCCGACGCTCCCAGTGTTGGGCCGCAGATGATGCTGGAGATGGGCAGAGGCTGAACCTTCTCACTGTCACTTTCAGAGCGAGAGCGCTTCCTGTTCAGCTTCGCCACCTTGGGCGTGGCTGCCGTGCAGGAGAGCCCGTGAGGAGAAGCATCTGTGGACATGAAAATGTTATGGCTGAGGGGAGGGGGGGAGAGCTGCAGGAAGGGGCCGTTGGCCATGTTTGCCTCCAAGCCGGGCTGCAGGCTGGAGTCACACACCTCGCTGCTGGACACGGTCTCCAGGCTGCGCAGCACCTCCTCGACGCTGAGCAGCAGCGACCCGCCCGGCTTGATGTCCTCGCTGAAGCCGCAGATGTCAATGCCCGCGGGGCACAGGTCGCTGGTGGCCACCGTGTCACACACGGGCTGCAGGCTGCCGGGGATGTCCTCTGTCTTGATGTAATCCCCGGTGCTGCACACATCGATGGCGCTGGCGTGCTCGGGAGAGGGGATGCTCACGCCCAGCTTTTCCACCGACAGCCCGTTGCAGGGGGGCAGCCCGTTGATGACGGAGCCCCGCAGGTCCAGGTTGGGGGTGCTCTCAGGCAGCGCCGTGAACCCCCCCGGTGTGTCCGTGGCCAGCTCCGAGGTGGAAGGGACTGGGGAATGCGTCAGACACAGAGCCAGGGCTGCATCCGAGGATTTCTCCGTCTCCTCGTGGAGCGGTGCCCCATCCTTGAGCAGAGCTAGCAGGTCTGCAGAGCAATCCACGGCCTGGATGATGTCCCGGGCCAGCGGCGTCTGCGTGATGTACTCACACAGCTTCTTGTAGCAGTTCACCAGGATGCTCAGCTGCTTGTTCTCCTCAAACTGCTCGTAGTCCTTGCACCAGCTACATGAGGGCTTCATCATCATCTTCTTGCCTTTACACGTTTTGCAGACATAATGTTGACAATTGGAGTTGGTAGGAGCAATAGGGTCTTGTAGCAAATTTCCTATGGGAAAAAGAAAGAGGAAGATTACCATGGCAGGTTTCTGGGACAGCAGTGGATGAGTTTTTTGTACTATCAAAAAAAGTTACTCTAAAAGTTCAGTTATTCACAAGAAAACATCCCATCCAAACAATTGCCTGTACAAATTCTCACAGCTGCCAACCTGGTTTTAAAACATTAGATAAAATTAGAATCGCCTTCTACCCTTCAGCTTTGTCCATGGAAACTTACAGAACACACAAGATTTCTATGAATTTACCAAAAGTGAAATAATAAACTCCCGTGACAACTTACTGCAGAGATTTTAATGGAATTAGTAAAAAAAAATGGGAAGAGAGGGAAAACTCTGAAAGGAATGTAAAAATTATGATATATCCACCCCTAAAGGGAAGACATGGCAGACTTTGTGTTATTCTTCATTTAGCATTTAGTGAAGCCATCAGAATAAAGAATTTTTTTCAATATTGTACTGTTTAGAATAAAAACTAATAAAAATCAGCTACTAAAGGAATCCACACACCCTGAAAGCCCAGAAAGTTTCCAACCCTCAGCACTGACAATCTGGAAGGTTTTGTCTGCAGATCCCCAAAATTGTAAAAATATGGAAGATTTGTTTTGGTTTTCCTCAAGATCAACTCAAATATTACCCAAGGATAAAATATGAAAGTACAAGGGAAACTAAATTCTGTATAGAAACAATCCAACTAGTTCCTATATCCAGAAAGTGACAGTATTGCTTTGCTATTTCCAGGAAGCTCTAGGCCAGAAAGATATTCCATCTCCTAAATTAAATTGCAGAGTATCTGTAGTCATCCCCAGCAACAGGCCTCCCTCCCCTCCCAGCAGCACATTCTCAGCTTTGATCAGACCCTTCTCCCATAAGGAGCCTCTGCTGGATGAGTTACAGCCATCAGGGAATTCCCACCCAGATTTTCCAAAGTGAAAACAATCTGCTGCAACAAGTGAATAAAATTAAACAACTTGGGAAGAGGAAGCAAAGTGCATATATCAAATCAGGCTGGGATAAAACCCCCAAAATATCAAAGATATTTTCTCTCATTGCTCGCTTCCCTGATCCCTTTTGCCTGCATTCATTCCCTGATGTCTCTTTGGGGAGGAGCTGCTCCAAGCCCTCCACCTGAGCCATCATTCAGTGGGTATGGCTTGATGTAAACTGGGTTTTGAGCAACAAATCACAAGAGTCAATGCTCAGGTTGACATTACATAGTAATTTTTAATAAATGGAGAGAAATACAGTTGTTCAGCAAGTTGTGGCACAGAATGAGCCCTGCTGTAACAGTGTGACAAGACCCAACCAGGAGAAGACAGAAAACATTCATCACATCAAGCCAAGAAGGTTTAAAGCTAACAGACAGAACATGAAGTCACACAGTCCAACCTGCAGGGAAAAAATTATTTGGTTTTTTTCCCAAGTTCTCTTGAAATAATACAATATCAACAACAACACAGGCAAAGGTGGCCATTGTGGTCCTAAGATGGGAATTGGTTTTAGGAGAAAAGTTCCCTGAAGAGGAAAAAAAGCAAAACTTTAAATGCCACCAGCTCCTCGAAGAAGTCCTGTCCTTCAGCAGAGAGTTCACCAACAAAGGTCCACCCCCCCTGGATCTTGAGTCCAACAGGACCAGCAGGAGCCATGCCCTGGCCAGTGCTGACACTTCAGAGCCTTGGGACTGCAGTGCTCCTAGGGCCAAAAGCCACCAGCATTAATCAATTTCCAATTTATTAATGACACAAAGCAGCTGGGTGCACTCCTCCTGCTCATCCACCAGCAGCCTCTCCTGGCTCCTTTGGACAATAAGGCGGAGTTATGATGCTTTACAGAACTAAAATACTTCAGAGTTGGCATCAAATAAACAAGATACCACCTTAACTTTTAATTAGATTTTTAAAAAGGCATCACCAACAGTGTGTTTTATTTCTCCCAAAATAAATTTGGCTGGAACTCCTGAGTAAGTACAAATGCTAAAAGAGGATGCAGGAAAATTTAAATTTCTGGAGGCTTTGAGGGAAAAACCAGACGGACTGACAAGACAAAACACTTCACTTGCTCTTACTGACAGGAAGAACAGAGCAAGTTCTACTCCAAGAAAATGCCAGGCAACCTACACTGGAGAGACGTTAGGAGTTCCTGAGCTGTGGGAATATTTTCCATTTCAACTTATATCTCATTGAATATTCATTCTTCAAAGTTTCTCTCTTGTATGGATTCTGTGGCACTATAATTCTCCTCAGTCTTCATACTGCCAAGTTTAAAAAAAAAAAGTCAAACATGAGATGCTAATTTCCCATAAAATTAAGTTTCATTACCTGTAATACTCAGGGAGGGGCAGGCACTAAGTCATCAGCACTGTCCTACAAACAACACCTGAGCTGCTTTGGAACCTCAAGGTTTTGCAAGGCCAAGATCTCACTCCTGCCTGGTGGCCATCTGCCCCTCTCTCTAGAAATTTAAAAATTTATATAGATCTCCAAGATACAAACATGGTGGGCCCTGAAGTTAATATTTTTCCATGCTTATAATTTAGTGTTTGTCTAAGCGAAATGCGTTTTTGCATTTTATTGTGCAGCCATTCACCTGCATTAGACCCTTCCACAATTACTCACTGCAGAGCTTCAGTTTTATAGCCCTGTGTAGCCTGGTGTTACTGAACCCTGCTCTGTCTTTTCTCACCCTCTTTTGTAAGGGGTTTATCAATACACCAAAAGCAAAATCATGTTCTTACAAAGCCTCCAATATGAGACTTTCCTTCCACATCAGCTCTTAACTATCCAGATTTCAGAAAGGTTGTATTTATGACTAAATACACACATTATTACCAGCACTTACAATTAATGAGGAGCATATACAGAGGAAAAGCTTTTCATATGTTATTTACCAAACATCCTGGCTGATCTGGAAAGGCTGTCCTGGGAGCAGGAGGGAGGTCACTTAAACCGCATAGAATACTTCCTGCTGTGGTCCTTAATGGGCATTATTTCACAGCTGCAGGGACAGGGGAAGCATCTGCAAATTGTGTCTCTGAGACCAAAAGGAGAAGAACTGGGAATCAAAACAATTGTTAGGTGTCTGTACTCAGCAAATATGCTCCTAGTGTATAAAATTCACTGGGAAGAAAGGCTTGAACAGGTACCTGCAGCCATTCTCACCTATCCTCAGCAAAGGAAAGAGCTAAACACAAGTATCTAATTGAGGGTCCTTGGAAATGCTACTGGAACATTAATCACTGAAAATTATCTTTTCCAAGAACTCAGTCTTAAGAATAATTTCATTATTAAATCTTAATTTCATGAAGTAAAATAGAAAAAAAATAAGTCCATTTTTTTTACAAATACAAATGTATCCCCTGGGGTTCATTGCCACTGTTTGCCAGGCAGAAGTCTTTGATCTTGGCTGCACTGGGATCACCAGAAGAGCTCAGCCAGAGCCGGGGGCTGGCCAGCCCAGCCACACTGGCACCGTGGCATCCATGGGACACAGGAGGAGAGGGCAGCCAGGGAACCTCACCCACCAATCTGTGCCCATCAAACAGCATCCTGAGCATGAGGTTATTTTTAAACTACGATTATAGAAACAGAAATGCTGAGCCTCTACCAAGCTCTGAGGAACAGGAAGCTCTACCCATCTGAGGCACACACAGACTTCTACATGCCAAGGACCCCACACTCACATCCACAGCTGGAGCTTTGACACTGCATTGCTACACTGTCAGCCTTTTCATTTCGGGATTAAACATCATCTGACTGTTTCTACTAAAATAATTAGCAACAGTCAGAAAGCTCCAACAGCTTGCAATGTCCAAACTTCAGAGCTCAGCAGCTCCTGAAGGACAGGAGCTGGTTCTCACCTACTGTGACACCTCTGCACAGGGGTTTGTGCTCAGCCACCCCTCTACCTGCAGCTCTAGAGCTGCGGGAAGGAAAAGCCCTGCTCTTCCCACTGCTCTCGCCACCACCTTCCCTGAACTGCTCCCTGCCACTCCACACAGCATCTACTCACCCAAGAAATGATCAGCTGGAACCCACTGAAGAATGAGCAGCAGCTCAACGAGGCTTTAAGGCAAAACAACAAAAAATACCCTCACAAAAGCAGCATTTCCCGAGTTGGATAAACCCCTAAAAGCACTATTTGCAAAACTATCTGACGACAGACAGGCAGACATATGATGAGCAGCAAAAAGGTCTGTCAGCCATCTGCAGAGGAATACAACAAATGTGTGGGATCTGTTTTAGAGGGGTGGGAAAACTGGGTACTTCCTAAAGAACAAGAAAACTGAACGCATTCAGACTCACGGAGGTTAGTGCAAGGGCCAGCTGTCATGGACACCACAGCAGGGAAAGGTCTCACAGATCCCAAGCCCTAACACCTCCCACTTCCAGACCTACACTCAGGGTGGGCTGGACCATGATGGATTTGATAGATTTCACCAAAATTGCACCCAAGTCAGGAGCCAGATTCCCCAGACTGATGTCTGTCCTACCCCTGCCCTAGCAGCTGTCCCAGGCAGAAAAATGTTGGGCAGCTCCTGTCAGTGAAATCTGCTGATCCCCTGTCACCCAGGTACCCCACCCACTGCACAGCATTCCCAAAGCACGTTCCCAAAACACAGCCACATGTGCAGTGGCTGCATTCTGAGCTGAGACACAAACACATCTTTGCAATATTCCAGGGGCAAAGCTCTGAACCCACGGCTACAGAACACGGTGTGGAGCTCAGGGCAGTTCACAACAACACTACACATGTGTGATCCTTCCATGGGCTTTGACACACGGTTCTCTACTGAGAAATTGTTCAATTCAGCAAAAAAGTAGAAAAAAACATGTTCCCCAAGATTCTCAGCACAGAACTCTGAGAAACAATGAGAGTTTCCCTGTGAACTACAAGAAATTATTTCTTCCTGCAAACACCACCCTGCCCTTAGATCACCCCAACCACACCGCGAGAATTTGACTAAGGCATCCACAAACACTTATAAATTCCCTGCTGGATGAAATGGAAATGTGGGGGATACAAAAAAAAGCACTAAAAAAAAACCCCAAATCTACTAAAAATACTTATTTCAAAATTTTATCAGAGAAAATATTCTGCTGGCTATTGAATATTTCTGTACATCCTCCATGAACACACAACTATGAAAAAATTGCTAAAGACATTATTACCCTCATAGGGGCAGTTGTGACTAATGAATTAATGTTTGTATAACTCTGAAAAAATAAAAACTGCACTGTTTTTGCCTGAACACCACGGGAACCCAATTTAACCATGATCAGAAGACAGTTAGACTATTTTTCTTCATATCTGGAGAAATACAGTCACCCTCTTTAGCTAAAGTTCAAGCAAAGAAACTACAATAACTTGTATTTTAAGTGCAGAAGGGACTGCCTTGTTCCTTGAGTCCACCCCCCACAAAAGAAATAACAGAACATTTTTACTAAGTCCTATGTCAGAGTTATAGTTCTGTTTGAAAGTCCTTGTGTTTACAAAATCCCTGACAGGAAAAAGTCTAAATGTATTTTTAACAAACTAAGTTTGTTACTAGGTGGTAAAATTCAAATTTTGAGGCTTTAAAGAAGATGGATAAATTAATCTTTTTCACCATGCAGTGTAAAATTTTCACATAATGATGTTTTCCAAAAGTCAAGATTGCGGTATTTTGAGACGCTTCAAATAGCAGAGTTAATATTTCTCCTATGGGTATAAAATAATAACATGTTTCTAAGCTGCAGAAACACTCTCAAGACTTAGAACTTGCTTTGGTAGTTATAGATCAAGTTCATCACATTCCCTGAGCAAACAAAAAGTAATGAAAACCATTTTTCCACACTAAACAAAAACGCTTGAACATCAGAATCTCAGAGTGAAGTGTGCTCTCCAAGGCCTCCGAGTGAGAGGAGCCAGCCCTGGGCTGTGACTGCGGGGCTCTGGAGACACGGAATAACAAATTCTGTCACGGGGGGACTCGGGGTCACTCCTCCGGGAGAGCAGGGAAATCTCTGCAGCCTGCAAAGCACCGTGCTCAGGAAAGGCTGTGCTGCCATCACTGCTCAGTCACTGCCCAGCCCCAGGGAATGTTTTCTGCCCTTACTAACGACTCCAACACAATATCCAGGAACGCTCAGACCCGTATTTAGACGTGTAAATCACGTAAGGCAGCAAATAAAACAAAGGCAGAGGAAGGTGCCCACGGACCAGGACAGCTCAGCCATCCCAATAAAGATGCCTCCTGGCAACACATTAACTTCTCTTTAAATACTCGGGAACACAATCGGTTTAAGCAATATCCTCAGGCACCACCAAGCCCATCCATCACTCCCAGCTCCTCAAGCAGGAACACTCCTCTCCAATCCCAGCACTGCAACCCTCTCTGGAAGCCACTGCCAACCAGCTGCCACCGAGGGGACCACAGCTACTTCTCTTCCTACTCAATTTTCTTCTAAGGCAGAGGAGTATTTTTAGTTTAGAAACCAATTTGAATTCTACTGGCAGAACTTTCTGTTATCAAAACTTCTGCAGTACAATGCAGACAACCTTGACAAAGCAGTCCTCCCAGGAGTCACACACGGGGTTTGAAAACAGGAAAGGGAAACGAAGTTGAGTAGGGAGATTTTAAAGAGGAAATCACCCAACATGTTCTTGAGTAAAAACTGGTGTATACAGAGATGTGAGACTGGACATTTTATAGACAACTGCTCCCCAGACTAAGCACACACAGAATACCTGCAGCAGAAGGTATTTGATAGGTACTTAATCCCCTAGTCCATGCTCCCTGATGGTTGCTTCAGAGATTATTTTTCACATTCTTCACAAGTTCAGAAGTGTTTTGGCAACCATTCATGACATTTTTAAGGGGAAAATCATGTACTTTTAAAAACTACCAGTAGTTTTATTTACAGTATTTTTCATAACTGGAAAGAGGAAAGAAGAAAATGTCAATGGAGAAAATATCTAAAAAAACCTCACAGCACTAGACCAATTTTCAAACATAAAAGGCAACTCTGATATGACAGCACAGATCATGAATCAGCCTTCATTCTCCTCAACCTAGGGAGAATAGACAAGGAAGAAGATCTTAGTTAAACTTTTCCATCACGAAACTTAAAAACTTACATTTTTTCACTCTAAATCTCTGTTATCCAAGTTCAACTCAGCCATGGCTCACATCCCAAACGGAAACTCCAGTGTCATCCATATAACTTTTATTATAATGGGAATTTGTTTCTTCTCCCTTATTCCATGTCTGTGACAGGAAACTGAATTTTCCAGGAAGTTTCCATCTGTTTAGGTGTCACTGAAGTATCTCCTCTTCTCTGAGGGAAGCTCAGTGCAACTGTCCAGGCCCAATTCACACCATTTCCCTGTGAGAGAGTGCAGCCCACAGCACTGGGACCTGGAACACCCCAAGAGCTGCCGACCAGGAAAGGGCATTGGGGGACACAGGGACTGCAGAAGCAAAGGAGATTTAGCTCAGAGAGGGGTGAGGAAGAGGAGGAGAAGCCTTCACATGGATAGAGTGGCACAAAGTGGAGAATTTTACACAACTGTATGCCACCAACTATAGAGACATTTCAGATCTAGTGCTAAGTGTAATTTTTTATAATATGTAATTATATTATAAACTCCATTCAATTTACTTTGGTAGTATTAAACTCTCAAAACAGGCTATTGCTTTTACACAGGAGCTGGAGGGAAATAACATCCTAACACTAATCTTTATATAGAAAAAAAAAATCAACAGTTTTATTTATTTGGCAATCCATGCCATTGCCCGTGCCTGGGAGTTGCTTCCACAATGCTACTGCACCACTGAGCCTTTTAGCCCTGGCTAAAATTATGGAGAGCTGCCTCAGAACACCGGATGGGGCTCTGTGAGGGACCAGTCAGTGCTGCCATGGGTTTCTTTGTTCCTGCCCCCACCCTGTAATCTCCCTAAAGCCACATGTTGTCTCACATCCCCTTACTAGGATTACAGGATGTTTAAGACAAGAACTGTATTCTCATCCTGTATTTCCCAACACCAGTTGGGTTCCCAGCCAAGCATAAAACATTGTCCTGTAGCCCTGCCAGCTTCCAAGAACTCTCTCAATCAGCAATAACAATCTTTCATATGTCTTTGAAGTATCTTTCAGAGATTCCACGATGAAGTTTTCGATGGATAAAAAGCTAAACTGATCTGACTGGCAATTGTATCTCTTAGAAGCATTTCAACTGAATTTCAGAGAAGGCTGTTAATGCTGAAAAGACCAATGATTTGCAGTTATCTGCATGGTATCTGAACCAGAGAACAGCACTGCTAAGATGTTTATCCCAACAGACAGCACCTTTAAAACACAGAAGTTTTTTGCATATACTCTACTATGCTATTTTTAAACTAAATGTTAGCATGCAATTTTATAATAATCTCTTTATTCCAGAGGCTGAAACTTGCATTTCACATCCTCAAAACACAAAAGGCACAGCCCTTCTGCCTAATGCACACTTGGGAGCAGTTATTTTCAAGATTTAAAAGCTCTAGGAAATATTGTCTTATACATCCCTATAAAAGGATGATGTATTACCTACAGCACTGTCCAGGAAATTGTCACATGATCACACTTAAATCCTAGAAATATACACACGGCTCTTCCAGCTACAGAACTGAACCCTGATCACCCATCATGAGGCAAGAGGGAGACCTTGAATCCACCCAGAACTGATTCAGCTGACTTACACTGACATACTGTATTTACATTTTGGCTTTCTACTGCTGCAACTCCATGTGTGCCAATCTGAATCTGAAATCAGAGCTTTAATTAGAACTTCATAATTATGTGGGTCCAAAAACTTCTGCCACCCCCTGCTATGTGAGCTGGTGTACAAGACTATGGGATCACAAGGAAATGAGCTGGCTTATGCCTCGTGCTTTGGGAGCACAGTGGAAGCCCAGGAATGTTAGCTGATTTATGTAGCTGGCACTCATTTCTCCTAAAAACAATTCTCTAAAGCTAAAGGGACAATCTTGACTATGGAATTAATATCTGGAGCACAACAAAGCATTACAGAATGCACTCGAGAGAGATTACACACTGAGGCAAAAGCTGATGACATAAGGAGCACTAATTTGTGGAGTAACTTCCCAAGGGAATTCCTAGAAGTCCAGCACTTGAGACTTTAACCACTGCTGATACTTCCTGCAACATTTCTCCAAAAAAGCACAGTTTTTAAGCCTTTGCACTCAGCACTTTACAAAGATCTGTGCAAGGAAAGTACCAGACACTCCAAGTTCCATGTATATGGACCCAGAGCCAGGTATTTGGGTCTCATGGTCTAAAAAGACAAACAGGGCAGCAAGAAGTGAGCTTGGGAAAAGCTTTCAAGTATTAAAACAAAAAACTCAACCCAAAGCCACACAGCACAGTTAGCTCAGCTGGTCAGAGCAGTGTGTGGAGAACACCAAGGTTCTGGGTTCAGTCCCTGTACGGGTTATTCACTAACACTGGATTCCATGGCCCTTGTGGGTCCCTTCCAACTCAGAATATTCTGGGATTCTGGCAGTTTTGGGTGGTGATAGTGCTCACTGTCATGATCTCCCAATGCAGCCTTTAATTCTGTACTTAATCTTTTAAAACACCAAAGCTAAAAAGGCTTTCATGACTGTACACGGTTTAACGACCTTAAATATTCAGAAGGTGTGAAAGATGTAACAAGCTCTTAGCACTGAGAGAAAAGGAACACAAAAAGCAAATGAGAAAATAATGGACTGGCCTTCACCAGTTTGAACTGCAGATCTGTGACACAGGGAACACCAGAGTGAGCAGTTCTGTGTGGGGCAGGCCCACTCCCCCATGACCACCTCAGGCTCAAGACAGACACTGAGTAACTATTTTACTGCATGTGTGAAATTTACTGAGGCCTCTGGATACTGACATGCCACAAACAGTCCAGGAGGCACAGATAAGACTGGTTAATCAGCTGTAAGCAAAACATTTGACATAAACAGCAGCTACAGTTATCTGAAAACTGGCCACAGTAGAAAATAAAAATACACCAAAGGAATAACCCTAATATTCAAAGAAAATAAAGGGTCAAGAGAGAAAGTGGAACCATCAAGAGGTAGCTTTTGAATAGGAATATCCATGGATGCACAAGGAAATAGAACAAACTAAAAATGTGGTTTGCTCTACCAAACTGAGAGACAGAAAAACCAAGCAAGAAAAGCTGAAGAAGGCGGAGGAAAGCTCATGAATTTGGGCAGGGACAAATTAAAGATAGACAAGTTCAACAGCACAGAGTGTAAAACTAAGATTGCAAAAGGCCAAGAAGGGAAGAAGGCAAGGCAAGGAGAACAAAGAACACATTTCAGAAGATCAGGCTTAAAGTGGAGAGACCAGAGAGCACAGCAATGCAAATATCTTATTTTAAAAAATCAGAACAATATTTGCGTATTTTTTGGCAAAAGCAGTCTGGTGACTGACCAAAAGCAGGAAGAATTTATGGGAAGAAATCACAGCTGGGGTTGGAATTAATCGGGCCTAAGGTAGTAAGAAATAAAAAGCAGGGATGCATCTACACTAGCATCGGGATTCCATGAGGAAAAATCCTTAAGACAAATTACTTCAGGAAATGACGATGCAGAGATCCTGGGAACGGGCTCCCTCTTTCCCAGTGCAAACAGATCTCTATTTTCAAAGACTTTAAGTGGGAGGAGCCAATAGCGAGAGGATAGGAAGCATCTAACACTACTTTAGCCGTCTCGACAGTTAAATCCTGATCTGTAAATTAATACAATATTTAACTTTCTAAACCCCAGTGATTCAACTCAAATTCAGTGTAACACACACATCGGCATCGACAAACACAGTGGGAATGAAACCACTCTGTCAGGAAAATACAAACACAAACAGGGCAGGACTTAAAACTACCAGGGGAAAAAAGGAGAAGTTAAAAAATTTAACAGCCAAGAGGTCTAACAGATCAGAGCCCCCTCCCGACACTGACCAAGGCTTCGAAGGGAAGTTCAAGGAAACCTAACAGTTTATTCCAGAGCTTCCTCCCAGGAAAGCACACATGCCCCCACTCCATAAACACGGCAGAATGCAATTCCTTCCCAGTATTCCCCAGACTGTAACAACGAAATTCCGGATACTGTCTTTGCCCACAGCACACAGAACACTCTTTTTGGGGGGATGGGAGTGGGGAAAGCCCAGCAGACTTCCAGCCTGTTTGCTTTTTATGGTTATTATTGTTACAGAACAATTACCTACTAGGCACAGAAAAAAAAATCAATTATTGTTTCCGCCAGCTCAAAATTCCTGGCTTTCAATAGGAATTACTTATTGTTTACATTTCAAGGAGGGGGAGAAAAAAATTACGAAGTTCCTCTTCCCCTGCCTCTATAGTCTGTATATGGTTTTGGGTATCTTTTACCACACTCGTTCTCAGTCATCGCCTTTTTAAAGCGATTAACTCCACTACACCAGGGTATTTCAATAACCACTGACGACTGCCATACCCTTGATGAGGCACTGACCATAATAAAGCGCTGCATTTTGAGACAAACACTCTCTCCATGCCACCACCGCCTTCGCAGCGTGCGCTGCTGTTGAGACACAGCCGCTGCCGCCTCCCTGCCCTTGTGACCGGCCCTGCCCGCGGCTGCCCCGCGCCGGGGGCGGGTTTAGCCCGGGCTGTTCCCACTCCGCCGCTCCCGAGCGCCGAGCCGCCCCCCCGGCGGCCGCGCCACCGGGGGCTCCGGGCCCGGCAAACTTTGCTGGGAGCTGCCCCGAGCCGGGCCGGGCGAGGCGAGGCCGAGCCAGCCCCGGTGCGGGCCCAGGGCCGTGCGGGAGCCCCGGGGAGGCTCATTGTGCAGGAACAAAAGAAAGATCCTCACCGCACACGCAGCAGGAGAGGGACTGCCTGAAGTAGGGCAGGAGCTTGTTAATCTCGTTAAAGGACTGGGGGTCCGCCGGGTCGTAGTTGAGCACCAGGCGGCTCGCGGACACGTAGAGAGCAGTGGCATTCACCGGGTTCATCGCCGCCGCTCGCTCGCCGCCGGCTGCGCGGTGCGAAGAAGGTCTGCGCGGGCCGCGGGGGCAGGTGGCCCCGGGGCGGGGGCCGGCC
>VXBI01004069.1:83311-281450 GCA_013397375.1 Toxostoma redivivum
CCGCCCCGCCGTGTCTCGGCTTTGCCCCCTCACGGCGGACGGGCGCGGACGCCGCGTCCCGCCCCTGTCATGGCGAGCGCCTCCGCTCGGGCTGAGGAAGCGGCCCCGCCTCTGCCCTCAGGCCGTGCTGGAACCTGCGGCCAGGCATGTAAATACCTTGGGCCGCCGGCTGACACTGCGGCCCCTTCCGCCGGCACAGAGAGAGTCCGGGGAGCTGTGGGGCTTGGCACTCTTGGGAGAGATGGCGCGGGAGCTGCGGAGCGCACAAACCCCTCAGGATATCGCCAACCTCCCACACACGGCTCTGTGGTCAGAAGTCTGTCATAAGTGTTCCTGCCGGAGACCCTACGTATAGCACAGCAGTGGATGCGCAGGCTGAGGGCAGGTATGACAAAGATACAGGCACAGGCGGGACTTTTACGGAGGAAACGTGTTTTATTTCCTATGTAAGCACCAAGGCCAGACTTCCAGATTTGTGTTGCAACACTGTCAGCACCACGGGGCAGCTTCTCCCTGCTTCTGTGTTTGGCCTTTTGGGGAACTGCCCAACAGAGCTTTTTCCCACTTGGCCCTCTGTATTCACTTAGAGTTGCCCATGTGAAACTAACCAAGGAGTTCCACCTGTACCTTTTAGTTCCTTGTTCCCTTAGTGAATCCCCCCAACTTTCCAGCCCAACACAAAATGAGTGTACACACAAAATACAGGCATTTGGGATTTGACTCCAGATACTCATTTAGCACTTGTGGTCCTCACCAAGCAGCTGAATCCCCGTCTGGCACTGTTCCCACACAGCCCAGCTACAGCCCATGTGGGTGCATCTCCATGTTACTGTGCAGACCTACAGTGCCCTTCTGCCTCCCAGCAAACACTCAGTAGCCATCTCTGGACTGTAACTCCTTGCACATATCAAATTCCCAATCTGACTTCACTCCAAGACACAGCATCTTCATTCTCACCCTCAGCCTGCTGTTACATTGCTTGTAAAAGGCCCAATTCCTTCTTCAGCTTACTGCCAGGAACACTTTCTGTGCTGAACCAAGCCAACAGACTGAAATAACATCCAAGAAAATTCCCACCAAGTCCACATTCTCACACACACCTCCCTGTATCGCGTCCTCTGCCAAACTCTGAACACACTGTGTCCTGAACACTCTCAACCCCTCCCAGCTCCCTCTCATGCTACTCTGGCTCTTAGGCAAGGAACTTGCTTAACACCCAGAGTTTTACAGTCTTGTCTAATTCCTGGGATACACTCCTTTGAGGTATCATCCACATGCTGGGATTCAGCAATTGACAGCAGTGGGGTTCCCGAGCCAAACCTCAATATCCCCATCCACAGCATTAACCTGCGCTATTCTGGCACTCACTGATGGAGCTAAATGAGTAGCTCTGGATTCCACCTAAGAATCGTTGCAATCCTGGCAAGATAGATAACATAAACTCTCTAAAACTACAAAGAATTATTGAAATTCCTGAAAATTATGGTAATAGTAGAATATGAAACAGCAAGAGTAGCAAGACTGCCTAGGTCATACCTTTCAGGAGAAAGCCATAGTGCTTTTCTTTCCCCCACTATTACTGGCTAATCTGCTGAATTTCACTTTTTTTCGATCCAGACCCTTTGAGTTCATTTCTAATAGTGCAGTCCAATTCTTGCCTCTGTTGATAATTTCTTCCAGTCTGTCAGCGTCACTATTTTGCAGGAGGAGTCCTGCTGTCTCAAGAGGATGGGTTAGAGCCTCAGCTGTTTGTGACCATTGGGACAAATGGGGTGGTGACAGTAACTGTGAGGAGTTGAGTGCCCCCCCCAGCTCTGCAGCCTCCCTGCCCCAGGGGCTGGCTCAGCCCTGATGTGCTGCACCTGTGTGACCCCCAGCAGGCTGCTGAGAAACAGCTGGGTGGGGAGGAGTTCCATGTGAACCTTCTCTGCTGTGCCTTAGGAACTTCTTTCAAGCATGAGAGCTGGCCTTTTCCTGACTCTGTGTCTGCCCTTGGACCTGCTCTGTGCTGCAGATGGCTGCTAGTCAGGGGCTCACCCTTCCTGCTGCTGCTGGCCCTGCTCTGCTCTCCTCACTCAGGTACCATGAGACTCTTACTTTAGTTGATACCACTGCCTTGCTCTTAGCTCCCTGGCTCACCTTTACCCCTGTAGCACCCACCTTTGCTATTCCCTCATGCTAACAGCCTTGTGGGACCAGTCTCCCTCCCTGGCCAGTGGTAAGTGCTTCGCTTTGAACAAGCACTGAAACGTTCAATAAACCATTGAGTAAATCCCCTTGTTGTTTCACTGGAAAATAAGGATGGAATGGAATGTTATTTCATTTTCCAGTTCCTATCAATGCTCTGCTGGTGGCTGTGCTTGGGAAAAACTAGACTCCTTGTTCAGATTAGGTTAGAATACTGCCTATTAACTCTGCCAAACACAGGTACCTGTGTTAATGGCCCAGGTCCTTGGGTGATAGTTTTTGGTTCTCCTTTGCAGCACTTGACCAGAATAAACATTTAGATCTCAATGAATAGTTCTTTGTAAACATATAATAAAGAACATGAGGTGTTCAAGTAGCTCCCTGTGTTAAATTCCTTCTGCTCTGGAAGTGGTGCATCCTGAAGGGTCTGATTCCTACAGCACTGCATCTTTAAGGGAAAGGTATCAACTGAGTAGGAAAAAAATACAGGTCAGCATATACACTGCCTCTGAATGCTTGGATGTGAATGAAATGGTGGGGTTTTGTTCTTATTTTGTTAGGGGGTTTGTTTTTTTCTCTCAGCCCACTGCTAATGGCAAGCTTGTTTCTAATACCTTGCTTGTTTGACTAGATGTAGGCTTCCTTCTGTGTCACTGCATTTTGAGTATCATGAAGAGAGGCAGGGTAGACCAGAGGGATTGTAACAGTTCTAACAGTACAGTGTTTTCTGGGCTGATGCTGTTAACAAACTAACAAAACAAATCAAACATCAACAAATAGGTAATTGCAGTAACCGCAGAAGAAAGGAACAAGAAATATCCCCCTACGGCTTCTAAGAAAGACACGGACTGGCTTTTGCCAGAAAGCAGTCAGAGGAGCTCAGGATGGCTATCATAATTCTGCAAAGCCTGTGGCCCTTTGTTAGGTGATCCATGGCTACCTGCTCACCCTTGTTACCATCCCAACGAGACACAGCTGCAGTGATTGCTCCTGCAGTACAACCTCCATCAATTCACTTGTTTGTGCCTTTTTTATTCGCCTTGAATTTATCTCATAGGATTGTCCTTTTAGTTTTGTAACTCCCAAATATTCCAGGGGGTGTCCAACCATGACATGCCTTTGGAATCCTGGTCAAGCAGAGCATACTGGTACTCCCATCCCATTGGTTTTGTGCCCCTTTTATATTCCTGAACAAACCATAGACTTCACTACTATAATAAATTTTCTCTTCTATGTTCAAAAGTATTCTTTTATGTTATTCCAGAGTGGCCGTGCTTTTTAGAAACATTCCAGTTGCTTATTAATGTCTTATCAACATCCCTCTCTGGCAGTTGGTGGTTTGATTTGAGAGGTTTGCACCCAACAACACCAGGGACACCCTTTTTTATGGATTATAGGAGTGCAATGGCCCTTTCATTCAAGTTCATTTCCACATATGATGAAGCCAGTTTCTGCTTTTTTATCCGGGTCTGTTTTTTGCAAGCAGCTTTTTTTTTTGAGAGAATGAAACAAAACAAAAAAAGGCATCTCCATTATTAATCTTGAGACCTGGAATAGTGCAGTACAATTTGTATCTTTACTAGTAGGAGGAATTCCTTGTTCTAAGCCAGAACATTTCTTATCTGTTGTTGGACACTGGAATATTCAGTGCTGTACAGTTTTATAGCAGTGCCTGTTAGACCCAGCAGTTCTTTGTAACTGTGTGTGGGGTTTTGTTTGTTTGGTGTTCTTTGGTAGTTTTTAACTATATACCACTTTCAGAAACACCCAGCAAATAAAAAGGAATCTATTTGTGGTTTGGATTCACAAGGACTTGTGAAGGAATACTCCTCAATGATTTTAAGGTCCTTGAGATCTCAGTACAAACACCACCCACTATGTCACTGTTTTTAAGGGGTTTGCTATTGTTCTCCACAAGCCAGTCACCCACAATTCATTTAGGTGATATATTTGCAGGGAATTTTCATAGGATGAATTTGTAGTGCATCTCCTCCAGCATTTATTGTTCAGCACAGCTTTCTCTTTCAGTTCTTCCAGCCCTTCCCCAATGTGAACCAGGCTAGTGAGTGTAGCTACAATAGCTTTTCTCCAGCTGTGTGAACATGTCTGGCCTAATAATTGTTCTGCTTGAATCAGCATCAAGTATGTGCATTCTGCATATGATGTTAGATCTTTGGTAATCAAATTCCTCCAGTTGTTATTAAATTGTATAAGCAGAAGTCAAGAGGTACATCTGTGCAACTCTGCAGTTCTGTCAGGTGAGATCAAATCCCTCTTTTTCTGTTATTTTTGCCCAATAGTTGTGCTTACATGAACCATGTGAGTGATCTTTATATTGCAGCTAATGAAAAAAAATTGTTTAGCTTACCTTTCAAAAGTGTCACAACACAGATTCCCCGTATGCATGTCAGAAGCCTAGAAGAAGGAGGGCATTGATAGAGCTCACAGCAGTCCACCTCCCTCACTGAAGGTGTTAATGTTTTTCTGATGGTGCTAAACAAAGAAATTAAAGTTCTTCTCTGGATATAGAGCTGTAAATCCAAAGACAGCTGTTGCTTGTTGAGGTGGGGGTTTTGTTGGTTTCTATATGCTAGGAGGACCCTGTGGCCTCTGTCAGTCCAGGTAAAGTACTGCTCTACTCCTGCTGTAGCTCTTACACCTGTTTGCCAGCTCAGGTTTGGGAGGGGCGTGTGAGCAAGTTCTGCATTTGCATAAATGAATTGGCATAATTGGGCTAGCTGTTGACTTTTGCTTCCAGGAGCATTATACTCTTCCCTACTGCCCACTGAGCTGTGAGGTTGAGAAGTACTACAGAAACTCACACAGGGAGCCCCTCTTTCAAATAATAAATTTTTAGCTTGGTGGTTTGTTTTACTATTATTACTTAAGCAGGGATATTCCGGCCTTTCTCTCTTGGGGGTTTTTGAAGTGGGCCAGAAGAGCTGCTGGAAAACACTGGCTTTACTTTTTTCATTAACTGCCTTGTTCCCAATCCAGGCAAATAAGTATTACTGTGACTTCCTAAAGGTGGCTTCTTAGATCCATGTGTCCTCTGTGCAGCTCATTTTTGACCAGAGCATTTCTGGTATCCTGTAGTGAGAAGCCTTGTGCCTGATGACAGATAGATGGCTAAACCCCTTGGTGCTTTTCCTTATTCTGAAGCTGTAAAACTACAACTACATCTTTCAATAGGTCTTTTGTAGTGACTAAAGTAAACACTTTATCTTCACTCGGAGACCTTCTGACAGGCTTTTTTGAGAGTCAGTACAGAGTGATTTTTTCACTGTATCAAACAAAGAATATGAAGTTCTCCTTTAACAATGCAATGCAAGTATTTGATAGGTGATTAAAATATGTAATTCATAGAATATCTTACTGAGACAATCTCATGTTGTACAGCATGTCTGATGTAATCACAGCAGTCACTTCTGGCCTTAGTACCTATAAACCCAGTTTTGGAGGAGATCTGCTCCTTTTGGGAATACCCAGCTCATCTCTGATGTGTGTTGTGAGTCTGCTCAAAACCTGTGCATTCAGGAGTGGGGGGGGGGCTTGTCAGAAGAGGACTCTCACTTTGGAACAGCCCAGAGCAAGTAGAGATGATCTAGGATTAGCACTAAATAGTTGAGCTGATTCTGAACCAAACTGCTAATGCAGAAATACTGGTTCAACTCTGCATGTACTCCAGTTTCATTTGTGTTTAGGAAGAATTCTACTGTACATACAACAAGAATGTGCCTCTTACACACCTGAGTTACCCCTCTGACTTAAATCAGCTGACTTTGATGACTTTGGGTGGTTCCCCACAGGAATACAAATTGATGATGGAACTGGGTTTTATTCCCTACTTCTGTTTACCAAAACCAGATACAAATTATGGAAAAATTGAATATCAGGAGACTGTATTCTCATGGTTTAAAGTCCTCTTGTAACTGGATTTGGCCTCTGTTTCACTGATTTGCATTGTGGGGGCTTCTTGAGAAACTGCCTGGAGAATTTTCAGTTTCTGATGCATCCTTGTGACAATCTCTAGCTTGATAATTCTAACAATATTGGACTGTAAGAATGACTGTCAGAGCTGAGTCCAGTATCCTGCTTCCAAAAGCAAGCAGTGACAAATATGTAGGGAGCAGTAATAATATTGTAAGCATATAGTGATATTTTCCTAGCATAGTCTTCCAGCAATTTGTGTCTTGGGGACGTACCCAGAGACCAGCAGCTCCTTTCATTTTATATTCTTAGGTAGATTCCTCCTCCATTAGTGTGTCCAGGACCTTTTGACTCTTTGGCCACTATTGAAAATGGAGCTGATGTTTTTTCAGTGGTAATGTGAACTTGTTCCTTTTGTGAACAGATGTGTATTCTTGGGGTTTGGTTTTCCCTGGTGCATCTTAACATCTACTTAAGTTACATTTCTCTCTGAGCTCTGTGAGGTGAATTTCTTTTAATCTAATGAGAACTTAGTTTCAAGAGCTCCTAATCAGGGACGTTCTCAAAGGCCTCTGGAAATCCGAGTTATTATATGAACAGGATCTCCCTTTTATATGTTTGACTTCACTAAATAAAGCCACTGGATGTCCATGGGAGGAATCTCTGTACAAAATCTCTGCCAACTGCTCCCCAGTATGTCCTGTTTATGTGTTTGCTAATACTGGGTTTTGTGGGTTGGGTTGGTGGACTTCTTGTAATTTTGCTTCATAATTAATTTTGGATTTACAGGTTTAAAGAGTTTTTAGGTTCCTTAATGCCTGCCTTAAAAACTGATGTTGCAATAGCCACCTGCCATAGGAGTTTTTAGCAAGAGACTATCTATTTAAGCAAGTTATCTCTGAAAGATCTTATAACACTGAGGTGAAAACAGTTTGGTCCTGAAGGATTTGTTCTATAACTTAGTCTTCTGCTCTTTGGGGTGAAACAGGACCTTCAGTATACCCTGTAAACATCCAAGTAAAAACCTGAGGAAAAAGCCCAGAAATCTTCTCTAGTTCCTTTGCACTGGATTCAGATAAAACAAACTAAAAATAATAATTATTTTTTCTGTTGGATGGTCTGAACAATCCCTTTTATCTTTGCTTGTGTTATTGCCAGAGTATCTGGTGTGCTTCCTTCTTCTCAAGTATTTGAAAAAAAATTTATTAGTTTTCTTACTTCCAGGCAGTTGATCCTAAAAGTATTTTTGGCCCTGTTTTTTAACATGTAACCTGCAACTCTTGACAATTCTGTCTCCCTCTCTACTCTTCTATTGGGCAGAACTTCAACTATCCAAAGAATGCCCTTTTGCCTCTGCTGGCTCCTCTTGCCATACCAGCCTTGTTGTCCAGGATGGGGGGTTTTTGAAACCCCTTTGTTCTCAGAATGCAGATTCCCAAGCTCTTTTGCACGTGACCCATGTTCTGAATAGTTGTTATTTTAATTTCTGAAGTTTCAGAGCTGTTCTTTTGAGTATATTTTCAAAGAAGAAGCTTTTGCAGGGAGCCTGACTGATGCTGAACCCACCTGAAGAGGAATAGTGGAGGCTTTTGCTTCAAATATCTGTGGTCTGATTTCTGCCTGGGCTGTTTTGTGACCAGGAGAAACTTCCTGAGTAGGGAGGGTGAAATGCCTGTTTGACTGCTGCAGAGGAGCAGCTATCTCACAGATAGGTCAGGAATGCAGCTGGCATCCTGCAGCTACTCTGGCTGGGGGCTCCTCAGAAACAGCCTCCTGCTCAGCAGTGTGTGGGCTGAGGTACTTGGTGCCTTTCTTGTCCTGGTCTTCACTGCCAAGAGCTCCCCAGGCCTTTGTGCTTGCAGGCAGGGCTCAGGGAGGGGGCTCCTGTAGTGGGGGTGATTGAGTCAGCAGCTACTGAGACAGTTTGACTCATTCTTGGGGACCAGACAGGATGACCCAAGTGGGTGAAGAGAGTTGGCAGGTGTTGCAGTGATGCCACCGTTATCTTTGAAAGGTCATGGAGAGCAGGGAGATCCCTGATGGCTGGAGAAAGGCTGGGGTTACTCCCATCTACAGAAAGCCTGGGACTGTAAGGTGATCCCCTTCAACTTGGTCTGGGAGGAAAGCCATGGCACAAAGTGTTCTTGGATGACGTTTGTGATTGCATGGAGAAGGTGATTTGGAATAGCCAGCATAGATTAACCAGGAATAAATCATGTGACCAATCTCAGTGCCTTCTGGTGACAAAGTGAGGGGTTCTGTGGATGAGGTAAGAGCAGTGCATGTCAGATGTCTTACGCTGGGCGAGGATAAGGATTACAGGATCTCTTGCTATACAGCTGTGTCCAGGCTGGCACATCATGGTGAGGAGGGCAGCATGATGGTGAAGGGCTGGAGCACTTGCCCCAAGACGAGAGGTGGGAGACTGGGCTTTATCTTTGTTAGCCTGGAGTGGACACTGGGGACATCCCTAGCAGCTGCTTTCTGGTACTGGAAAGCCTGTGGCTGTCACCTCACTAACCTCTCCTGGCTGGAGGGCACAGTCAGAGGACAAGAGGCAGCTGTCCTAACTGAAACAGGACAGGTTGCTACTAAGTAGAACAGATGGGGGGGAATCAGTTCCCCATGGAGCCTCTCAGGCACTGGAACCTGGACTGGGAAAGGTGTGCCAGCCTCTGTCCTTGCAGACTTTTAAGATCCAACTGACAAAAGCCCCAAGAAAACTGGTATGAATTCAGTGCTGAGTCTCTTCTGAGTAGGAGGCTGGACTGGAGCCTGAGAGCCTTTTCAAAATGAATTATCATACGACAGCTTGTACATGCTATGTAATCCAAGAATTTCCAATCTTGGAGGTTCCTCAGACTTGTGGTATCTACAGGGCCGTGCTCGTGTATTTCATGGGTGGTATGTGGGCACTTAGGGCAAGATTCACCTCGCAGTACGTGGAACTGGCCGGTGGTTGGTTGGTGGTCGGTGTCGGAGTGGCCTACCGGGGTAACAAATGATCTGCTGCACAGATGGCCGCGCCTGCACACTGCAGAACCGCCTGGGAGGCGATGACATCAGATCTCTGGATTGCGGATACACTGCAGCTCGGGCACTCGCTGTGTGCGCTGCGTATTCCCCGCGCATCCTGACCCACTCCCTTCGTAAGGGGTCTCCATTTGCCTCATCGGTCCCAAAGTGTGCTGCGACAATAGCCACACTGCCTCCTCATAGGAGGCGGCAGGGAATCGGTGCCGGTGTGTCACAAGGACTGTTTTCCTAACAAATACTTTCTGGCATTTGGAACAAAGAGGGGCCAGATAGTCTTACGAGCTGACACCTCTGCTTGCCTTCCCCACTTCTGAAACGCCACAAATCTCTCCGCCACGCAGGAAAGGGGAAAAGCTGATGTATTTTCCTGCTGGTCTCTGCGCACAGACAACAGCGATGAACAACCCGGCCGCGGAGGGCTGGGCTCGGGCAGCGGCCTGCTCCGGGCCTGGTGCTGGCAGCAGCCCTGGCCAGGCCTCCCGGCGCCGTGTGCCCCACACCGCCCTGCCGTAGCCGGGACACCCGGGCGGTGGAGCGGGGCCGACTCCGGGGCCGGGCCGGGGCGGGCGCGCAGGCGCAGCGCCGGGACATGGCGGCCGTGCGGGTGCTGCGGCGGGCGGTGCGGCTGTGCCGGGGCCGCGCCGCTTCGGGGGCTCGCCCGCCCCCCGTGCCCCAGCGCATCGAGGAGAAGCGCCGGGCCGCGCTGCTTGGCGGCGGCCAGGCCCGCATCGACGCCCAGCACAAGCGGGTGAGCCCAGCTCAGGTGTTCCCCGGCGGGGACAAAGCCCCGTCCCGCTGCCTCCGGGCGCACGCTCGCCGGGGAGGGCAGGCCGTGCGCGGCTGGGCTCCGCTCGGCTCTGGGGACTCGCAGCTTCGCGTGGCACTTGCAGACGCCCCTTTGAGGGTAGCTTTCCTCAAGCAGCGCTAAAGACTGCATTGCCTGTTACTCTCGGTAGAAAAAAGAACAACTGCTTTACTAATTCCTTTCCCTCAGAGTGGTCACCGAGGTTGGCTGTAATATGTATGTGTGAGAGGTAGTGTAGACAGAAGTTGCAGCTTCTGCCTGTCAGTGTGATGGTAAGTCAGTTCTAGGATGCTTAACACTTCTGAGCAACAGCTTCATCTTCATACTGCTGTTGCAAATTTAAGCTGATCTCTGAGATGAGAGCGAAGAATTAGAAGAGTGGAAATAAGGCAGAGGAAAAGACAGGTGGAAGGGATGACAACAGGTGGATTTTTAGTCTCCTGCTTCTGTCGTTCAGAATACAGGCAGTGCTGATGGGGGTGACAGCAGAGGTTTCCTGTTTCTGTTTAATGCTTCTTTGTGAGATGCCTTTTCAGTGTGGTGCAAGGCCCTGCTGGTACCACTGTGGCTTGTATGCATCAAGGAGGTGGGAATGGCTATTCCCATGAGGGCTCCCTCAGTGATCAGTCTGCCCATCAGCAGTGCCCCTTCCCAGTTAGGGAAGAGAGTTCACTCTCACTGAGTTACATTCAGGACACTGGCACACCAATATACAAGCACTTCTGCATGTCTAGGGCTTGGAACAGCTTATGTTTTATATAAACTAGAACTATGGCTTACCTTAGGCTTTCCTGCATTTGCTGCTTTTCATGAGCTTTTTGACGTACTGGTCAGATGTTTTGTAGAAGCTGAGCTGTGTTACAATATCCTGTTGATATTGTTGTGCAAGGTCACATCATCCCCTAAAGGAGACAACCCAGATGCCTGCCCTTTGCAGACAGATGCTTACCATGGTTGGAAATAACAGATTTGTTTGGTAGGTTGAGATACAAAGGACTTTGCAGTAATTTTTTACTACATAACACTGAGCAAGGGACATGTATATCTGGTCAATTGATTCTCTTCTTGGCCCTTACCTTACTTTTGCCCGTAACAGTGTCCAGCAGGAAAAAGAACAGAAGGATTTTATCAGAAGATCCCTGCAGGCTGTCACAATTCCTCTTCCCTCTTATTTACTGTAGTCAAATAATATTTGAGTGTGGTGAATTGAACCCTCAGCTGTTGGGGAGGACTAGTCTAGCTGTGGAAGGGTTCCCTGGTTAAGAATAGAAAAAAGGCCTTAATAACAGCATTTAACTGTGTAAGCAAAAATAGCTGTGATGCATTTATATCCTGTTGAAAAGTCTCTGAGATTGTTTCCTTTCTCCTGTGGTAGTGCTACTCCAACAGAGTCTGGCTTGCATTATGTTTGTTTTTGAGGAGGTTAATTACTACACAGGCTATTTCCAGCTTTGGGGGCCTGAAATTGCTTAATGGACCCAGTATAGCAGATCAAGTGAGGTTTTGCTTGATTAAACTGCATCTGCTGGGGGTCAGCAAACAGCCAGAACCACCTGATGACTGTTAATTGTCGCTTCCTCTGTTTCAGGGAAAGCTGACAGCAAGAGAAAGAATTCTGCTGCTGTTGGACCCCGACAGTTTCGATGAATATGACATGTTTGTAGAACACAGATGTACTGACTTTGGGATGGACTCTAGTAAGAATAAGGTAGTTTTATTTCATATAACTTGTTTCAGCATCCTCTGCTGTGCAGCCAGCCCACTGTTTGAAAATGGACTCTTCTGTTCACATGTGATTTCTATTATTTGTTTTCTTTTAATGTATAATTTTGTTTTGTAAATTTGCTCTAATTACTCTCAGTTTCCATTTAACAGCTTACAGAGTTTTCTGTTGTCTAAACTTGATACCTTTTTTATAAGGTTATCTGTTTGGATCAAATACCTTCCTGGGAATTGTCTTAGATTTGCATTTTAAACAGTAGAGGAGGCTGCAGAGCTTTGTTGGTGCAATTTTGTCAATCAGATCAGATATGAGGAGCAAATCAGGGTAGATTCTGCTTTCCTACAGATAGGATTAGAGTTATTGGATAAAACAACTCAGATCCATATTTATACCTGCCAAACTACCATCATAAAATCCTTTAGAGCCTTACAATCTGATCTGGAAGTCCCAGCATTTGTACTGCTCTGTTAGCCAGTTACACCCTGCTTGCTGAGGCACTTTTCTGGTCATGTATCCTAAACCAACATGATACAGGGAGTTATGCACACAGGTAAAATCTGTGTCTCTCTCACCATAACGTAATGCCTGATAATGTGCTACCTGGGAAAAGTGTTCTGTTGTGGTTTGGTAGGAGGGACCAGTGAGCTGCTGGGATGTCAGTGGCTGGTGCTGCTGTTCCTGTGAATCTTCCTGTAGCCAAAGGCTGTTTGGTGTGGGTTGTGGTGTAGGGTGAAGAGCTATGTGTGCCCTGTGCTTGCACACAGTGACTACAGCTTCTGTTTGTGCAGTTCTTAAACCAGATCATTGGGTTTCAGTCCTTCAGGTTGCAGGATTGCAGCCTATGGATGAGGGAGGGGACAGCAGGGGCGCTGGGAACAGCAAAGGTGAAGGATTTGTTTGTTGTGTCAGACAGGAGGCTGATGACACTTGGTGCTGTGAAGGATGTTGTGTTAGACCTCCTCACCTCTTGGAATAGCAGAGCAATCATCTTTTTTTCCTCTATTTTTTTCACTCTGTTCCCCAGCAAACTCAAATAACTGCCGTGTTGCCTCTCATTGGGTTACTCCGTGCTGCATCCTGCACTGTTGATAACAAATTGCTGTTTCTGAAAATAGGAGGAGTGGCAGAGTCCTGAGTGTCACAAGAGGGTTAATTTTTTCCCTTGTGCTTCAGAATTCACCCTTCAGTGAGCTGTAGATTGTGTTTACAGTGCACAGTTTCGCAACAGATGACCTAACTGTGGCCACTGAGCTGGAATATTAGTTTCGCATTGAATTTCTCAGTGTCCCTGGAAATTTCTGAGGTTAGGGTAGGACTTGTGCTCACATTCAGGCTGCTCTGTGGGCTGCTGGGGCTTTTGGAAGTCACCTGCATGCGACAGTGGCTGAAGTACAGGTATGTGCTGCTGTTCTGTGTGCCAGGGGCTGAGAGCAGTGCTGTGTGTGCAGCCTGAGAAAAGGTCACAGGTGTGACCTTCCTGATAACAAACCACCTGGGCATAAATGGCCCTTAGAGTGGGCCCTGCACCACACACTTCCTTTTTTTCCTTCCTTTTTTTTTCTTCTTTAATACCAAACAACAAAAAGCACTTCAATGCCTGAAATTCCCTTTTTTACTGACAGCCCAGTAAAGTTCCTTTCCTACTGTTGTCCTGAAAGACCTCTATATATTTTCTTTACTAGAAAGTGATATACTATAGAAGAAACACATTTTAAGATTCACAGGCTCCATTTCCTTGGCCAGTTCTTTCTTCCCTTATTTACAGGGTGAAAAATGAGACACATCAAGTTCAAGCATTTGAGGTGACTGTAATTATATTTTGTGGACCTGTCCAGGGTTGTTTTTTATTCTGTATCAACACCTCAGAGGTTTGTGCACTATGTTCATTCTTTCAAAAACATCAGTTAGTCCTGATAAAAGGTACATTCTCTTTCTGAAGGAATGATTTGCCTTAACTCCAGACGTGCTAAATTTGAAGGGAAACTTATAAATTCACTGATCTTTAATACATAATGAATATGTGATACTACCTCTAGTTTTCCTTTTCACAGCTGGGGAAAATCTTTGTGGAGTCCCTACTGCAAACATGGAAGAGGAGACCTCCCAGGAAATCAGTCTTTGCTTTGTCTTAGTAGGAGTTTGTGGAAATTTTTGTGGACATCATTGTTGCTTTGATTTTTTTCAATTAATTTATCTGTTTTTAATGCAGTATCCTGGTGACAGTGTGGTGACTGGCCGTGGACGGATTAATGGGAGACTAGCTTATGTTTTCAGTCAGGTAAAGTTTTACTTGTTTTTAAAGAGTGTGAACTTGTCCTTTGAAATATGTTCACAATAGTTCACTGTGGCCATGTGGCAGTGTACCTGTGGGAGGAAGCAGGGCCCCCTCAGACAAGAAAAAGCAAAAAAGCATGTGATAACATATAAATAGATAAAATATACTTTTTATGTTATATATGTATTTTTTTATATTAAAATAAAAGTATTTCAGAGGAAACATCTTGGGTTGTGACTTATCTTGGTCACTCACTGTGCAAGAAAGGCTTTCTTTCAGATCCTTAGTAAGTGCTGCTCTGTTCTGGACCACAAAGTAGCCTTTGTTCCATTTGCTCTCATAGCCAAACTGACTGTTGGCTGTGTTACCTTGGAGCAAGTTGTACACTCTGCCTTTTTTTGTCTTGGATGTGTGCTCCTTCCAAGGAGAGACACTGTTACATGGGCCTGAACATGTGGAGAGAAGCCAAACACAAACCTTCATTTTAGAACACAAGCAGGAGACAGTTTTTGTATTAATAGAATTTAAGAATGCCCCTTCATGATACACCCTTCCCTTTTTGCATTTAAAGACCTTTTTCCCTCCAAATTAAGCTGCCTCCTGAGATGCTCAACCTTTTTGGTTCAACTGTTAGTCATAGCCATGCTGACTCTGTCCACACAGTTTTTGGGGCTTCTTTGGCAGTAAGACTCTGTGGGAATGCAGCAGAGAAACTCCCCAGGAGTTGGCTCTGAGTTCTATTTGTGCCAGTAGGTGTCAATATCCTCTTCTGGATCAGTCCCAGGGCCTGTTAGAGGTTTAGGCCTTTTGGCTGACATAGTCCCTACAGCACCCCTGGAAGAATCATCACTCTTGGACATATCTCATGAGTCTAGAATGGTGATGAGTGTCCAGGTTTGTATTTCCTCCTTGTAAAGGAGGCTTGTGTTGAGCTGAGATCATCTGCAGGCTGCGCTGAGGGAGTCAGTTGTTTTGAAGCAGCATACCAAATATAGAGCACTGTAGGATTATATTATTTACTGGCTTATTGACAACATTTTCCTGAAATTATTCTTTCCCTAATCTGAAAATTTGCTTTACCTTCAGGATTTTACTGTATTTGGAGGCAGTTTATCTGGAGCTCATGCACAGAAGATCTGCAAGGTAATATGGCACAGTAGAAAACCAGAAAAATAGTCAACATCCTTTTTTCAGTCTGTTGTGGTAATGACTTTGGAGAAAATGTTTGGTGACTGACTTTAGTGGGTTCTGGCGTGCGCCATGCCTGAGAGTGGTGCCTCTGGAAACTTCTTGAATGTGAACAAGCTTTTCCAGGTAATACACACTTTGTCACATTAAGTTATATCTTCTGCTCTACTGCAAAGGATGAGAGACTTGCCAGGTACAAATATAAATTCACTACTCATTGTCCACTGGAGAAATGAGGAATGAATTTGGAGAAACTTTTTTCTCTGAACAGTGTGCTGTGAAAGCGTGTAATATTTAAAAAAAAAGGCAAATGTAACAAGTAAACAGCCTGAAGAGAAACAGTTTTACAACTTGGAGGTCACCTTGACCCTGAGAGTTTCTCTTATCAGACACTTGTGGCTATTTATTCCTGTTTGTCTGCTTGTCTTGCTAGAAGAGCTTTTGAATCCCAGGACTGGGGAGACAAGAACTCTTTCATGCATGAATGTTGAGTGGTGTGAGCTGGGAAATCTTCCTGAATTTTCTTGCCATGGAATCAGAAACAAGATTTTTGGTGCACAAGGCCTTTTATGCTGTGGAAATAACTACTCTTTGGCATAGACTCCTCAGGAGTGTGTGGGAAGGAAGCACACCAGAGATTCTGGCAATAAGATAAGCCAAGATTAAAGGGATTATTCAGACTATCCAACAGAAAACATGAAGACTTTGGGCTAGATAACAACTGTTTGGTTTTACTAGGTCTTGATATTGGGAAGGACTTGAATTACTCTTTAACACTGGAGCTTTGTGGTGTCTGTACTGGGGAAGGATGGAATGGCACTGGAATAATGGGATGTTTTCTGGTGGGTTTTCTTTGATCTCTTCCTTCTAAAGCAACAGGGTCTGATCACAGAACTAGAAAAAATGTGTCTCCTTCCTAGTTGGTGCTGTTCTTGGTGGGCTCCAAAGCTGGAAGGCTCTTGGGGCATCGGTTGCTTTGGGGCTCAGTCTTCGATGTGTGTTTAGGAAGAACGTGGAAGAGCCTTGGGAAAGTCCATATATAGGTCCCTGGAAAACAGCGGAATGTGTCAGTGAAATCTAGGACTGTACAGAGCTAGTTAGCATCAGCTCCTGTTCAGGCTGGAGTTTTGGGTCTCCTGAGATACCACTGACCTGAGTGGCACCAAGTGGGATTTCTGTGTTTCTAGGCAATATGAAATTCAAGGCTGATGCTATAAGCACTCTGGAACATGGGACTGAAATTGTAAATCACTTAGCAAGTTAAAGATTGTCTGAAATAATTTTATAACAATGATTGAAAGGGCAGGGAAAGGCAACTTCAAAATTCAAAGTGGGGATTAACTGATGTTTTACAAAAATTATTTAGGAGTTAAAGCTGATCTTGATGTTAAAACAGATCTTAACATAATGTGCCAGTGCTGTAGAGTTATGAAAATGGCAAACATTTTACTGGAATTCAATAATCAGGAATATTTTGTGCAAGGAATGTAAGGAATTCAGTCCTCCTACTTAAGGCTCTGTTGTAGTATTGTGTATGATCTCGAGGCAAGTAACCAAAATGATCAGAGCCCTAGAAAACAGGATGTGGGACTGAATTGATGGTGCTTAGCCTAGAAACATGAAGAAGAATATGAAGACTGAAGGGAAATTTGAGGTATTTGAATGTTCACAAAAGTACAGGCCCCAAATAGCTAATTGCTCTCCCTCACTGCTGTATATCAAGACAAATGTAATGTTTAAGTTTCTGGAGGAAAGATTTACTTTAGTCTTCCCAAAGAAGTTCTAAGAAGGGTAATCAAACATTAGAATATACAGCTTAGAGAGATTCCACAGCCACCACTGCAACTAACTTTGCAGAGCAGATGAGACATATCTGAGGGGTTGTTTGAGGTGCAGTTGAGGCCCCTGATGAACTTGGAGAAATTGTCCCTCTTCTGTGACTGTGTCACTCACACTGCATTATCCAAATCCAGTGCTGAGTGTGGAGATGCATAGGTAGGAAGGGATTTATCTTAGCTGGATCAATACTGAGGAGTTTGTGTTCATCTCTAGATCATGGATCAAGCTGCCATGGTTGGAGCACCTGTGATTGGGCTGAATGACTCTGGAGGAGCCCGCATCCAGGAGGGAGTGGAGTCCTTGGCAGGCTATGCAGACATATTTTTGGTGAGTAGGCTGCTGGATGGACAGGGAGCTTGGCATCCACAAAGGTGGGCAAAACGTGCAAGTAGGTGTTTGTAAGTGAATGTTAAGGTTATCGTTCTGTTTCAGCCAATGGATAAAATAATGTGTTAAACTCACACCTTGGTTCTTTTCTTGGCTTTGGGCAAATATACCTGTGCTGTGTTAAACAAGGGTGATGCTGAGCTCTGTAAAGCTCTATGATCCAATGTGTAGTGAGAATGAAAGAACAGGCAATTTGCTTAATTGGAAGAAAACCCCAAGCAACTACTTAACTTCTTGGTTTACACCAATTTTCAATTGTCTGTGTTGGGATGTAATTTCTCTGAGCATTTATTAGTTTGGGATAGGTGGGTACACCATAGTTGAATGGTTTCTTTTTGGTTGTGATGCACTATCAGCTTCCCTCTGTCCCTTCTGAAATACAGATATGTTATCAATTTCACACAGCAGTTATTTTCAATAGGGTTTGTAAAAGGTGAAGGATTTCCACTTGAGAAAGAGGACTTAAAGTAAATTAAGCACTGTGCACTGAAAGGAAACTTGGAAAGCTCCTATCAGAAGCAGTGAAGTGTCTGTTCTGTCTAGATGGGGGTTAGGGAGGAAAATAAAATAGAGTTTCAGGGCAGTGGGGAAGGAAGGCATGCAAGCCAGAGAGGTTTCTGTTCAAAGAAGTGTGCAGGTCAGTGTTAACCATACTGGCTGGGAATGTCCAGTGTTGATTCCACTGGTGAAAATTTCATGTTCCTAGAGGATTTTTGTGGTTAATGCAAGAATTTTTCCTTTCCTGAACTGTCCTTTCAGTAGGAAAGCAGGTGGGATCTCAGTTCAGTCAAATGCTGACAGGTTTTGGGGTGGTGCAGTCTGGGAGGAACAGTTACAGAAGTTGTCGTGACCCAGTTGAGCAACAAACAGTGTAAGTGGATTTTTGGACAGCACACCATCCATGTTGGATGGTAGCCATTCACCTTTGTGTAAACTCAAGCTGGTGCAGAAACCTGATTTTAAAAAAATCCATCCCCCAGTTGGTCAGTAAGCTTACTTCTACCTCTGAGCACAGTGTACCTACACATTCAAATGTCAGGGACATCCACTCCTTCCAACTTCAGGCTCATTGCAGTTTTTGCCCTGGCAGCATCTGTTGAGTGGCTCATGTTATCTCCTTTGCATGCTATAGGGAGTCAACTGTATGGGAACAGAAAGGAGAAAAACAGAAATAACAAACTCATTTTAGTTCAATTTGCATCAAGAGATTCTCTCCAGATACTTGTCTGCCAGTAGATAAAATAGTCCTGTTTGTGATGGTGAATTCTTGCCAAATCTAGGCACAGATTTGAAGACTTCTTTGGTAAAACCAGATTTTTTTTTCCTATTTTAGAGAAATGTTTTGTGTTCTGGTGTCGTTCCCCAAATCTCCCTCATCATGGGTCCTTGTGCTGGTGGAGCTGTGTATTCTCCTGCCTTAACTGATTTCACATTCATGGTGAAGGTAAGGGTGTGTCCTGAGCTGCTGCTGGTGACATTGGTTACACACTAAGTGACCACATGGGAATGAGTATCTTCTGAGATGATCTCCTGCTTTGGATTTTTATTTTGCATGAAAAGTTGAGAAAAACTTTCCCAAATAACTTGTGGACAATTGCATCTTCAGTGGATTTTTAATGCAATGCAGCCTTTTTAAGAAATTTGTCCCTCTGTTCTTATTTTGGGGAAAGTCTCTAGAGGCTGTGGCTGTTCTTAGGTGCTTTTGCAGTTTGGCTCTGGCATTAACTGTTTCTGCTTTTTCCCTTCCCCCAGGACACATCCTACCTGTTCATCACCGGGCCTGATGTGGTGAAGTCTGTCACCAATGAAGATGTCACCCAGGAGCAGCTCGGGGGTGCAAAGACACACACTGCAGTGTCTGGTGAGAGCTGGGGGCTTTACTGAACTTGCTGATTGTGCTCAAAGTAAATGAGAGTCCTTCTGGCTAAACAGCCCACTGGCCAGTGCAGATGAGTCTAAGGGACAAAGCTCTGCCTAAGCACAGGATCTGACTCTGTGTAAGCTCTCCTGCAGCTTCTGTTTAGTAACAGAACATGAAGAAGGGAAAGTGGGAATGTGGGAGAGTCCTGGGATTTGGAACAGAAAGTAGCAAACCTACAAAAGATGCTAGAAGTGGGAAGACTGTCAGGGGGGCAGGACTCAGCAAAGTCAGCCTGGGGTGGGGTTTCTTTGTTTGCTGTCCAGATATTTGCATGGGTTGAAAGATTCTCAGCAATCTCTTGTTTGCTCCCTAATGGGATTGAATGGCTTAACTATAAACCAAATGTCAGTGTGAGCTGAAGCACTTCTTCCCTTGTTTCCCCTCTGCAAAAACGTCTGTGAGTCATGAATCTTCTCAAGACTCAAATGACTGGGATCTCAAATGCTGTGTGAACTGAGCTGATGATGAACCAAAACCACACACACAGATGCTGCCCAGATCCAGCCCTTTTATAAAAAGCACTTGTAAGTCCAACACTTGGGTGCAGCACAGTAACCTGAACAGAGTTCCAGAAGGCTGGAGCCCAGCTAGGGCTGTGCCAGCTGATAAACCACTTCACATTATTTTAAATATGAGGTCAACAATCCAGACCTGTTCTGGAGGAAGTTGATACAGCACGTGTTTTCTAGATATTTATAGCTGGTCAGATTTGGTGGCTTAAGACTCCTGATTGTTAATAGCTCAAGTTTAAAGAGTCTTGCTGTTGTTTGTTTCTATCTTTATATATTTGGAAAGGAAGACTTGCACAATGATTTCCATCCCTGCTTTACTGTGTCTGTGCAGGAGTTGCACACAGAGCCTTTGAGAATGACATCGATGCTCTGTTGAACCTGCGAGAGTTCTTTAATTATTTACCCCTGAGCAACCGGGATCCAGCTCCAGTCTGCGAGTGCCATGATCCCAGGTAAGGGGAGCCTGGCTGAGCTAGGTGCTGTCTGAGCACTGCATTTCATGGCTTCTCTGGCTTACAGGGCACAGAGACATTGGTGTTCTGTGCCTGGGATCTTGACAGATAATTCTGCATTCTGGGATGTGAATATGGGAAGTGTTCCAACATGTGTGTTCACTGTTAGGTTTAATTCTGTTTTCTAAAAGGGCTGTTGTCTAGCTGTGTGCAGAATGTGGGGAAAAGCAATCTCTGTCCAGGTGGGCTGCACAGTCCCTTGGAACAAGTGAGAGAGGTAGGAAGTAGCGCAGAGTGACATTGGGGAGAACTTGCCCTGTTCTGTCAGCTGTGTCTGTTGGATGAGTTCTGCTCATGAGGGCAGGCAACAAGGAGCCAGAAAGCTTTGTGTGTTATGTACTTGTCTCAGGCTCATTGTGGAGTTGGCAACATAATACAGAAAGGACTTGAGCCATTTCAAGAGGGGAAAAGTGGCAACTGTCTCGACTTTTATCAGGGAATTTTTCCAGGAGCTGAGGGACAGCCAGAGAGACAGAACAGGACACTGAGCAGAGAGCCTTGCTAGGACTGGAAGGCAGAGAATGTCAGTGGAGTAAAAGCATTTTGACCCAAGCTCCAGTTGCATTCAAGTTCAGCCCTTTCCCTAGGGAACCCTCAAGAGGCTGTTGCGCTCTCCTGCATGGGAGTGGTGCCTGGATATGTTCCTTTCAACTCCTCTCGTGTGTGTGCTGTTTCTTGGGGCTCTTCATGTGTGATAATTTTGACATGTGAATCTGGAAGGTTATTTTCTTTTCATCCCTCACTGTGCTTTTCAGTGTCTGTGGAACAGTTTGTTTGGGAAGGTGCTTTTGGATTGATTTTATAAATCACTGTGTTCGTCCCTGAGATACATTTTTCACTTTTTAAAAAAATAAATTTGCCATTTTCTTTTAGAGAATGGCCAGACAGGTTATTTAATTACTAGTCCAAAGTTTTTCTGAGGTAGGTATTTATCTTTAGGAGTTCATTAAACTGTGCTGGTCTGGTTCTGTTCTTGACTGCTCTGTTTTGATAGTGACAAACCAAAGCAAATCTCTTGTATTATTTGCTGAGTTGGGGGATTATCTTTGAAGTTATCATGATCTTTATAAGCATTCAACAAGTTGTGCTGGGATAATTGTTCTCTACAGACTTGTTTTTGGTATTTTAATTTCACCATAGAAGCAGCAGTCCATTTTTAAAATCAATGTACTTTATAACAAGCAGTTTATTTGTGAGAAGTGTCAGTTAGGTTGTAGTTTCTAATATATGAGAGATTTGTCTTGCTTAAGAAAAAAAGAACTAAGTTTTTACAAGGCATGAGATATAATAAATGCAATTTGTACTAAGAATTTCAATTTAGTCTTTATACATGTGGAGGCAGATCTATTTGTTATATTTGTCTGGTTTTATAGCAGCATCTCCAATAGTTCTCCCATTTATGATCCTAATGCACATATTGGTATTATTTCATCTGGACATACTGACATCTTAATAGATTCCTTTTGCTTGGGATTGATGTGTTTGATCCTTACAGCTGCTCCAGTCCCAGTCCATTCCTTTAGAGTAATTGCTTTCTTATTTCATTGTTTTCACACCAAAACAATTGCCACAAATGATGCAAATCAAATGTAACCTACTTGTGCTTTCATTGTGAAGTCTTGGGGCTGTTGGGGGTTGTTTGGTTGGCTTTTCCCTCTAGTTAGGCAAGTTCTTTATGGTGTTGAAAAATACCAGCCTTGGCTGCTGAAGCTTGTGTTGAATGTTGTTGTCAGTGGCCTGTCAGGGTTCCAAGGACTTACAAGTTTCCTGCAGTACCCTGGTGAGATGTCCCCTGCCTTTGGGAGGTGTCTGATGCATTGCATTTTCTGTATGGCATGGTGGGATTTTGGCTCTCTCTGTGTCTCTGCAAACTTCTGGAGAAGGTTATTGCCAGCTCTTGGAAACTAAGTGCAGTTTCACTTCTGCATTGAATGGAACGCAGTGTCCATCTGCTGAGCGTGTCTCCAGCTGTCACAGGCTTTAACAATGAGTAGCAGTTCTGTCCCACTGAGTGAGATCTGTAAGAAACACCTCTTAAGCCCAGTGAGTGCAGCAGCAAGCTCCAGTTATCCTGTGTCTGTAGATGTTTGAAGGAGATTTTTGAACGTGGTATGCTGTTTTTAATGCTATTAAAATTTCCTCCAGCACTGTCAATTTATGAGAGCAATAATTTCCTTTTTCCTCTTCTATACTTTGGGGTACCAAAGGTTGCAGGACAAAGCTTGGAGCACATCTGTATCTACTTGATGGACAAGAAAGTTTAGAATTGTTTTTATCTTGGGATTTAGTATATTAAAACAAGTTTGACTTCAGATTAAGGTTCCATTATATCATTTTATGCAGGTGTTTGTATGCAATATTTGTATTCGTATGGAAAAAGCACTTGAAGTGTTGCTGTCAACTTTGTTCTATAAATAGCTGTGTCTCTTCCCTTCCCTGCAAGGGGCTGTGCCTCCCTCATCCCAAGTGTCTGAGGAAGCAGAGAGACAACCATGAGGCTGTACTTTTAACTTTTGTCTGATTTTGTCAAACCACACATCACTTTCTTCAGTTTTAAATTGTTTGTGTAGAGCCTTGTGTTGTCTTATTCAAAATGTTCTAAATCATGGCATTGTTAAAATAACTAATTCAGTAAGAACTCCATAGAAACACCATTTGTAATAGAGACCAGTATTTTTATGGAATAGCACAAATAAACCTGAAACCTTCTCATTGGTGACTCATAAAAATTGACACCCCTGCACTGAATCCTCAGTCAGACCCAGTGGGTGCCACTGCTGAGTGGGTCCCTACTGAGGATAATGTGATCAGAGCTGAGGAACTGATCCTGTCACTGCTGATGGCTGGGCAGGGTCTCTGTTACAGGAAAACTCCACGTGAAAATGTGTCACTCTAAGAGGAGAAACAGGAAAGAGTTCAAACACAGCCAGTGAAGGGAAGACACAGTGTGGATATGTTTCCCCCTTATGTTTTCCCCACTCTCTGCTTGTTTGGGAATGGGGAAATGAGCATGGAACTGTTTTCTCCAGCTTAGTGTGTTCAAAGCCCCGGGTGACAGGGTAAGTGTGCTGTTCCTGAGATGCTGGTGTGTGACAGGGAGCCTTGGGCCGCCCCGGGAGCTCTGGCCAGCTGTAGGGACCGGGTTCTGCTGCTGCTGCCCCTGACGGGCTGAGCGGTGCTGCCGCCAGCCCCCGTGTCCCCACGCCCGTGCGTCTGCGAGCCGGCAGTGCCCCCTGCAGCCCGGCCGCCTCCCGGCCGTGTCCCCACAGCCCTGCCGGGCCCTGCTGCCCACGGCTTCCCAAGCACTGGTGCCTTGGAACAGGGGTCTCCTTCAGGAGGAGGCTGCTCAGGCTGCCCGAGATGAAAAGAACCGGTTCTTGTCCCCATATTCGAGGGGGTTTCCGAAGTTTCTGAGAGGTAGAAATGTTTACCCGAGTTTTTGGTCTTGGTATTCATTTGGTATTTAAATGTTGTTGCTCATACTTCCCTGCTCTCCACAGTGACCGTCGGGTTCCAGAGCTGGACACCATTGTCCCAAGTGAGTCAACCAAAGCCTATGATATGCTGGACATCATACACTCCGTAAGTCTGACAGTGTTCAGATTAAACATGCATATATTACATTCTGGGTCTAAATAATTGACAGAAACCAGTGGAATGGCGCTGAAGATACAGATACTGTTACTTATTTCAGTCTTTATAAGTGACTATTTCTACCTGTGGAGTAACTGTGAATGGACAACAAAAACTGCAGGGGGAAAAAAAGACTTTAGCAGAACCCCAAGATTTGTTTTCAGGATACATCTTATGCTGTATACATAACTATACAGATGAAAGATGCTGCAATTCAGTTCTTTCTGGGGTCAGAACCCCCTTTGAGTTCTGTTGCTTGGCCCCTCCCTGCGCTTTGGTGCTTCTGTCTTGGATTCTAGCACTTCTATGTAAAAGTAGTAAAGTACCCAGAATGCAGAGATTTACCCTTCCCTGTTTATGCTAAGAGTTATGTACATGTGCAGTACAAGAAAATATATGTCTGTTTTTCTGAAATTACACCGTTTGTAACTGGCTGCATTTAGAGGCATTTTAGTGGTGAAAGCAAGCTCAGGGTATTTTTAATCCCTGGATTCTTCCACCCTGAATTTCAGTACTATGTGTAATGAAAGTTAAAAGGTGGCATGTAATAAAATCATTAGCTGAATTAGGAGAAAACCCCCAAGCCCTCCCACAGATTTTGGGAAGTATTAAGGAAAGAAATAACACCGCTTTTATACTGCTTGCATTCTTCACAACTTTTTTAAGACTGAGGCTAATGACATGACTGGCACACTGCAGTGTGTATGGGAGCAGCTGCCATAAACAGATGGAACTGGCAAATCCTGCTGGAAGCCCAGGCAGCCATGTGTAGGTGTCGCTACTGCTCCATGGATAATTCTGATCTGCAACGTGTGAGTTCTGATCGTGCCTCATGCACCAGGGCTGGCCCTTGGCAGGGCACACACTGAGCTCCAGCCCGAGGGAAGTGCAGCCACACGGGTGTGTGGTTCCAGGTGAATGCTGGCTGTGCACTGTATTCCCTGCATTCCCTGGGGGTCACCCAGCAGTGACCCTGGGGCAGCAGGGCTGTGCTGGCAGCTCCAAGAAAGGGCTCTGAGCTTGCCAAGAGAGATTACATATCAAATGTGTTACTGGGAGCTTCCGTTTTTGTCACTGGAAATCAGTCTTTAGGTCCTCCTAATTAAGATGTGAGGAAGAAGTTCTTAACACGTGATTTGCAATTTGTTCTAAGCCAGGAAGAAAGGCTCCCTTCGTTCATAAAGGTGTTTTTGATGGAACGCTTAACTGACAGTCTTGGTAGTTTTTGTAGGACTAGTTAATTCTTGCAATGAAGGCTGCAAAGACAAAAAGGTTTCCCTCCCTCTCTTTCCTTCAAAATTCTGCAAGTTCTGAACTGTTTTAAAAGTTGTAATACTAAGGTAACTGCGTTTGTGTTTGCCTGTGTATTTATGCACATCTCTCTGGCCTCATATGGGCTCTGCCTGCCTCTCCCCTTTGCAGATTGTGGATGAGAGGGAATTCTTCGAGATCATGCCAACCTATGCCAGGAACATCGTGGTTGGATTTGCCAGGATGAATGGACGGACCGTTGGGATAGTGGGCAACCAGCCCAAAGTAGCCTCAGGTTAGAGTCCAGTGTGAGACTCGACAGTGCCCTGCCTCTGTCTCTTTCTCTGCATGCTGTGTAAGGTCAGAGCTGCTCATTCTGTGTTTTTCCACTGCTTGCTTTGTCTTGAACCTCACTGTAATGCAGCTGTGAGCTGTGAAGCAAACAGCAGACCATTTCTTTAGTGGCCCAGCAAGGTGATCTTGCTCCCAGGTAATTAAATCAGTGCTGCATCCAGCCCAAGAGGAGCAGTAGCTACACATGGGGTGGGGAGGAAGGGGGAGAAGAGCACCACTCATTTGGCATCAGCCTGCAATTAACTGGGTTAATTATGGCATGAAAATTGCACACTTCCTTCCATATCAGTAAAATCTCTAAAACTCATCTGTTGGGTGAGGGGACTTTATCTCACTGTAGCTGAACAGTGCAAAGCCTTCAGATGCACAAGTGTGGAGCTCTTTACCTCTCATGGTTTGGATCTGAAGGTACAATGTGCAGCTCTAGCTAAGATCACCCTTTTTAACTGTCCAGGGATTTTGCTTTCTCTCCTTACTGAGTAATTTCTGAAGTGACCTTCCCCAGTCAGAATGTTCTGGTTTGCTCCTTGTGTTTAATTCTTGTATCTATTTGTTTGGGAAAATCAGATGACCCAGTATGGTGTTTCTTTTGTTTCATCTCTACAAGATATGACCATCAAGATAGACAGGTTTTAATATAAATTTAATCTTCATTTAGTATTTTAATAGCTCTTTTTAATGTTTCATAATATAATTCTAAATGGTGCTGAAACAGAACAGAAACACTTTGCAGTGTGTCTACCAGAAATGCTGATCTTTCTCAAAATATTACCGAACTGTTTAATGGTTGGGTATTTTAAATTGAGAACTCTGTAACCTTTCAATATGACTGATCTGAAAAAGACTAATGAAGAGAAAGTGGTAGAAAAAATATTTTAAATCATGTGTATGTAATTAAACTGTTATGTTTTGGGATAGAAAGTCTTTACACATGGGGTCAGAAAAATGAAATGAGCCTTTGAGTGTAGCTTGTTCTGTGATCTTAGTTCTAAAACCAGGAAAGATTCATGGCAGATAATCTCCACGTTATCTGTAGATAAGCTTTTCCTTTTTTTTTAAGAAGACAACACAGCAAAAATAGTGTGATTTTGAGTTGCCTCCAGATCCCTGGAGTTGCTAACACCTTCTTCTGTGTTCTTAACCTCAGGATGCTTAGACATAAATTCTTCTGTGAAAGGAGCCCGCTTTGTTCGGTTCTGTGATGCCTTCAACATCCCCCTGATCACCTTTGTGGATGTCCCTGGGTTTCTGCCAGGTAAGCCTTACCCTTAGAGTTCAGCTTGGTGGTGTTTGTGTTAAAAACCCATTTTCAGAACTCTGAGAAGACTTTTGCTGCAGTAGATTTAAATAAACCAGGTTTTAAAATCCCGCTTTTTGGGACAGAAACTCTGTATTCTAAGTGCACTAGTCATCACAAAAGGATAGTGAAATGTGAAAGAAATTGTAGGAAAATTAATTAGTGCCTAACTAACGAGTGTGTTCAGGAGTTACAAAGTCTTGCTGGAGTTACCTGAGGAGAGAGACACAGTCAGGTAATACTGCAGTCTCCAGCAGCCTGGTAGAGACACTGGCATGGCCAGTTTGCCAGGGGCAGGCTTGGGGATACTATGCTCTGGAAAGCTCTGTGCTACTGCCAAAAGCTGTGACTGTGACCTGTGCAAGGAAGAAACCTGCATTCCTTGGAGACGCTGCCCTTGTTGTAAGTGGTGTGAAGTTACAGAGTGCTGTATTATACTGAGGCTCCACGTCCCAGTAAATGCTGAGCTGTGTTTTTAGATGCTGCTTTGATCTCTTGCTGAGTAGGGTGGCAGCAGGAGGAGGCCCTGCACAGGCTGTGCTTGGCCAGGGGAGGCAGTCCAGTGCTGTCCTCCAGCCCTTGGGACAGGATGAGGGGAGAGCTGGCACCGCTGGCTCTGGGCAGGGAGCAGTGGCAGCTGGGGCCACTTGAGGACGTTCCACCCACATCTTCTGCAGTCCCTCAGCTGATCCTGGCAGGTGTTGCTCTTTAGGCTCTGCTGCAGCAGAACCAGCCTTGTCCACCTGCTGCACCTGCTGCCCAGAGGGGGTATTACAGCCCTGTCACTCAGACTTAAGGCTAAACCTAGGGTAGGTCCTCAGTATGGTAGAGTAGCCAAGCTGCTTACTGTGTGGCCTAGAAAAAAGGGGGCTTGGAGAGGTTTCTGCAGAAGTGACTCTATGCTCTTTCCTACTGCTGGTCAAATCTGGAGTCTTGAAAATGCTCTAACTGTATTTTGTTCCTAGGAAGGTCCCATCTGCTGAGCTTTGCTTCTGTGATCTTCCATACAAACAGCTGCTGCTCTGATTTTTGAGTTTCTCAGTATCTTGCAGAGAACACTGCCTGGCATGATCTTCTCTAGGGTATTAACATGGCTGTGGTGGTGGTCAGATTTGCTGCTGGTGACAGATGATGGGGTTGTATGAATTCCCTGGAGTGAAGCAATTCCTTGTCCTTGGCAGGCACGGCTCAGGAGTACGGTGGGATTATACGTCACGGCGCCAAGCTGCTGTTTGCCTTTGCAGAGGCAACTGTGCCTAAGATCACTATCATCACCAGAAAGGTAAGCTGGCAAATTCCATGGATGTCTTCCAGAGTTCCTCTTTCTACTACTGGCAATTTTAGTTAAACCAAGCTTTGTCTGTCTGTCCCAGCGGTGCTTTCTATCATTGTCACATCTTTGTTTGTCCCATTTGGTAACACCTGTTTGTATAACATTACGAGGGGCCACTTCTTCTATGCCCAGGCCACTACCTCAGTTCCTTCCTTCCTTCCACTTGTCTCTGCACCCCTCTGGAACTTTGTTTCTGCTCCCTGCTTTCTGTCTGGAATGCCTTCACTCAAGTACTTGTCCCATGTCACCCAGCCTGTCTTACTAAGGACATGCCATCTGTTTTCAGCAATTCTGCTTTCTCCCGACTTACCTCCTGAGCCTCCCTCTGCAAACCCAGTGCTGGCTGCATCTGTCTTCTGCTGTGTCTGCGGGCTGAACACTCATGTGGCTTCTTTCCCTCCCCAGACTTCTGCTATGCTCTACCTCATCTTCCTTTCTCCATAAGGTACCTGACACCCTGCTGCCATAAGCTCTGGGGCTGGCACCTTACAGCCTTAGCCTTCTCCTTGCTGCTCTGCCCCTCCTGCTCATTTTTCTGATACACTTTTGGCTTATCATGGCAAAACTCAAAAAGAACTTTCTGTTCCTTTGCCTTCTCTGATTGTTCCGAGTATTTCCATGCAGTACTTGTCAATCCTGCAGCCTTACTGCACAGTTCAGTACTGCCCTGACAGGGACTGCACTGCAGTATGCTCTGCAGTCCTGCAGTATCTGTTCATCACTGCTGTCTGGAGCATTTCCAGTTCCAGAGTGGGCACTGCAGAGCCTGAGTGCTGCATTTCCTGGCCAGGAAATCCCAGAAGCACACTGCCTGGTTGGATTGTGTGCATGTGCAGGGTGCAGGTCGAGGCCTGCTGGTCTGGATACACACTGACCCCTCCCTGCCTGCCTTGCAGAATGGGCTTGGTTACCACCAGCAACCCCCTTCCTTGCTGTTTTGGGGCTCTAGTATAAGTGGTGTCTATTCCTAGGAGATTGCTGCCACAAAGTGGAGATGTTCATGCACTCCTTCAGGTAAAATCCAGCCCCAGCTGCTTGTCTCTGGACTAGAAGAAACTGCAGGAGCAATGCAGTCTGTTGCTGCTGCAAGGCCACTCCTGGAGTAGATGCCCTGGTTTGTGTTACAGGCCTACGGGGGTGCCTATGACGTGATGAGCTCCAAGCACTTACGAGGAGATGTGAATTATGCCTGGCCCACAGCTGAGGTGGCTGTGATGGGAGCCAAGGTGAGTCCAGGCCCTTCTCACTGCGGTGCACCAGTGCCCTGCCAGCACCATGGACTGTCCTGCTGCTGCAGGCAGGGGGGATTCTCCCAAGCCCACACCTGGAGGGCACAGCTGAGGCAGGCAAGGGCTAGCAGGGCAGAGTTCTGAGGGACTGTCCCTGACCTGAGCCTCTCTGTTCCCAGGGTGCTGTGCAGATCATCTTCAGAGGAAAGGAGGCGAATGCAGAGGAGGAGTACGTGGATAAGTTTGCAAACCCCTTCCCTGCTGCCATGAGAGGTATGGTTGTCTGCTACACTATGTCCCATTTGATTTGCCATTGCATGGAGATAAAGTTGTGCTATTGAGTAAATCTTTTGCTAACAAGTAAGTTACTTGTGCCTGAATTAGGAAGGTGATGCTTAACCACAGCCTGTGCATGTGGACAGCATTTGGACACAAGACACATCTTCAGCTGCAAAGAGCCTGGTGAAAAGTGGGGACTGCTCTGCGAAGTACATTTTCAATTGTGTGCTTAGTAGAAAGTGTCTCAAAATTCAGCCTTTTCCTTTATAGCATAGGTGCTTTGACAGTCTGTTATATAGCCCTAGATGCAAAGCCTGAAGAAAGAGTAGGGCTCAGTTCAGTTATGTTCTCCAGAGCTCTCAGGAGCAAATTTTTCCACTGTTTTTACTTCCAGTTTTGGAGCAGTAACTGTGCTCTAAAAGGCAAGTTATATTCAAAATTTAAAGACTGACTCAGGAATGTTTCCTTCTCAGGCTATTTTCAATTTAGTTAATTTATAACTTGTGAACTTATTTATTCTAACCATTGTTTTGATTTTGCTAACTTATGGGTTAGCCTAGACACAGAAGGCTGGGAGGCAAATACTTCATGGTTGGTCAGCTTGAGGTTTTTTTTTGTTTTAATCTTTTGCAGGGTTTGTTGATGACATCATCCAGCCTTCGACCACCCGCACACGCATCTGCCATGACCTTGACGTACTGGCCAGTAAATCCCAGTCCAGTCCTTGGAAGAAACATGCCAACATCCCACTGTGAGGGTGAGCAGGGGCTGCCCATGCTGGGAGATGTCCTGAACATGAGTTCTGGTTAACTCTCTGGTTAATGGAGGTTTGCTTGGCAATAGAAAAGTTATTTTCATTTTGATTTTGCCAATAATCATTAATAAATCATAGTATGTATTTAATTTGGGGTCTGACCAGCTCACCCTTTCTTTGTTGTTAATACTCAAGACACCCTGCCCTACCTGCTGCAGGTGAGCCGTTACTAATTGCTCAAGGTGAAACATTCCCTTGGCTCCCTCATTCCATAGGCCCTGGAAGTGGCTCAGGCAGGGCTGAGCCACCTCCCACTGCTGGGAAGTTAGACCCCTGTGGAGTTCAAGGGTATTCCATTGGCCACAGACCTTAGAGTCTGACTCCACTTCCTGCACCACTGACTCTGAGAGGAAAATCATGAGCTTGGGTTGCAGTGCCCTGGAGACCAGGCCCTGCTGATCCTGGACTCAGTTGCTCTGTTCCTCTGTTAGTCTGGCCTGTGGCAGCTTTTCCCTGCTGGCTGCAGCAGCTGGATCTCAGAGCCCCAGGACAGAGAGGGGTGGCACAGGGGAGGCACAGCCAGCCCCCTCTTAATGACAGTAGACAAAAAAGGGCAGTTTTGGTGGGACATGCAAACCCTCCTCCTTCAGCAGAGGCTGCAACAGAGACCTCCAGAGACCCCTTCCAGCCTATCTCTGGGATTATTTGCCAGCCTGGATAGGAACCACTGCAGGAGCTGTTACTCTGATCAGCCCTGGGCCTGTGCTCACCTGCTCAGTAGAAGCTGCAACTTCCTCCAGCTCCAAGGCAGTGAGGAACAGCCACGGTCTCATTCAGTGCTGCTGCACCAGCTGCCAGGCACAGGAGGGGCTGCAGAAACCTGGCTGCTTTGAGTAACTCATATTTGTTGTGTGACAGAGCCTCCCCAGCTGCACTGCAGCTTCTGCTGCTCACTCTCCAGCACAAGCCTGAAGGAGGAGAGAGGTAGAACGGCCATCTCCCAGGTAGCTGCTCTTCCCAGGAAAATGCAGTGAGTAGAGCTGTGGAGCTTGGAGCCTCTACCTGGGGGGAAAGAAGAAACAGCTGAACATCATCTAAAAGCAAAATATAAAAAGAGCATTTCAAGTAGGAGTCCCAGCTTCCCATGTTTTTGGATGCATGGGAGGCAGCACTTCAGGCTGCAGACATAGACTGGCTGTACTGGCTGCAGCACATTCAGGGGAGCTGCATGATCATACATATCTGTGCCTCAGCAGGAAACAGCTTGTGGTGCTGTCCCAGGGAACAGAGCTGGCTGCAGCAACAGGGGAAGGTAAATAGAAATGTTACTGTGTTGGGTGTCATGGCCATGGTGGGAGTTCTTAATAACCTGTGAGCAAACTGTAAGGGTTTATAATTTTCCAAGAAAATTTTCCAAAGGTAAAGCTGGTTTAGAGGCAGAAGCTGTGATGGGTGAAGGGATACATACACAGCTTCTTCAGCCTGCCCAGAGTCAGAAGGAGACGCTCCATGAGAAACTTACTTGTCATAAAGAGGAAAGTACAGCTTTGTTAGTTGTTTCCAGGCTTCTGAGAATTTCCTTGAAGTCAGTCACCTAAAAAAACGAGGTACAAAGTAAAATCCCTTCAACACTGTGCAGCCCTTGATGTTAGCACCAAGACAAGTTACTTACTGTGTTCCTCAGTGCAGTAGGAGTTCCCATAACTTACAAACAGTTGGAGACTGAGCTTTCAGGCCCGCTCTTGGGAGTAGTTGAGACTTTGAATCATGGCTGTGCCTCAGCTGCTGCATCTTGCTCCTCTTCCTGACTCCAGTGATTTTTCCTTGGGAAGGGGGCCAGGTGATAAACCAGTCAGTTTTCTTTAGCACTACAGAGATGAAACTATTCATGAGTTGGACATAAATAGCACCTTGCTCCCTGAGACACCGGAGTAACATGGACATTTTGTTTCAGGAATCTGTGAAACTTCATTTAGCCCAGCTGGCTGTTAGAGCTTTCCAGCTTTTCCCATGGCAGTTTCTTCCCACAGACTCCAGGTCACTTCAGACGTATGGGGCAGAAGAGAGAAATTCTTTCCAAACCTTGTGGCAATTCAAGAAATTGTAAGTTCTGGCAGTGCAGCTTTTGCACCTGGTGTGTGGGGCCTTCCCAGATTTACAGCAATCTCACATTAACCACCCCTCTGCCCCCCACAACCAAACCACACCATGGTGGAGCGGAGAAAGAAGCCCAGAGAGAGTTTCCATCACTCTTGAGGCTGAGTGGGTAAGAGGAGTGGGGTACAGGTCTGGTTGTGAAGCCTGGACTACATGAAAGCTACCTGTCAGTTTTGCCTTTAATATTGAATTCCTACTACTGAATGGGATAACAAAATATGATGGTGCAAGCAAGCACTTAAAAGAAAACTATAGTGAAGAGGGTGCTCATCATACTCATGATTTTGAATAGTTTATTAAATGAAAGGTGAAGCATCAGTTTTAAATTGTACAAAAGGAAAAAAAAAACCTCATATTGTAAATGTACAATTTACAGAATTACTAGCAAAACCAATCAAGGAGACACTCATAATACAAAAACCTATTGACTGCAAACTGAACTGGAGACCCATTGCAGGTACCATGATAATAAATGTTTGTTATACAGTATTCTACAATGTTAAATTAGGAATCAGTTTTCCACACAGAGGACTGTGAAGCACAAGGTTTGTCTGAGACTCTGACTCAAACTGGGCAGCATCTGTTGTGCCACCATGCTCACAGAGTGATTCTGGGACAGGTCCTGCAGCCATTCCTGCCCCCAGGCCGTGGGGGTGCACAGAGGGAGGTAACAGGGTTTATAAAGTTCCAGCTACTTCTGGGGATCAATACATCCCCAACCCACACTAAGGAATGGCTGAATTACCTGGTCAAACATTTTTGGCAACCGTGTCTGAGAACTGCACGTGTTGTGAGAGCCAAGCTCAGCTGGGTGAGGTGCTGGGCTGGGTGAATCTGGGCTCTTTCCCTGCCCATGCTGGGCACTGAGGGGTTGGGCTGGTGTCCAGTAAGCTTGAAACAGAAAAAAGCTCCATGATTATGCTGCAGTTGCTAAAACTAAAGCACCTCTGAAACTGCTGTGCTCCAAGTGGGTCAGTCTGCTTTGTATCTCAACTGCTACTGAGTGCAGAAAAGATGAACATTTTGGGTCCAATTGTTGGAGATCTGGAGCTGTGGAGGGCCAGCACTGCTGGTGCCAGCCCAGGCTGGGTAAGGAGCAGCTACTACATAGAGTCATAAAATTGAAGCATAATGAAATTCCAAATTATTGAAGACATTGAAAAATATCTTAGTACAATGAATTAGCTAAGAATGTTTTGGGGTTTTTGGAATTTTTTTTCATGTTTTTAACTTTTTTGAAAAATCATATTTTTTTCCAAAGAATTACTCTCAATATGCACAGTTAACACTGAAAATGTAGCTGTATTCCATTGTAAGCTTAAGAACTTCACCATCTAAGCACAAATTTCTATGCAGCACATACAGTACTTCTAACTGGCAAAATTAATTTACAAAAATAGCGGAAAAGGGTATTTACGGCATGGAAAGTAGACTCTGTTTTATGGTACAGTTAAAATTACTTTTCGTATGCTAAAGTGATCCTTTCCCCCACCCTTGCACTATTTTTTTTTTAATAGGAAAGTTGCTGTTTATGTACCTTGTGTTGGCAGGCTTGAAGTAGGTAGTAAAAACAGCAAAGTGATTACTTGAGAACCGTTTGTGTGTTTTACTGAGAATACTTTATTTGCTGGTATAAGTTGCTAAAAATGCACAGAGCAAGTACCAATAGAAAATTTACTGTTTTTGTGTCCCCATGTGCTATATAAAATGAATGTTACACAGCATCTGTTGGAAAAGTGGCTTCATGGACATCTCTTACTTTATGTCCCATTATAAATAAAAATAAATCTTCTCAAGAGTATAAAATCTGGGTTTATCATATCAGAATCTGAAATTTTTTGGCAGAGATGCACGTCATTAGAATTCTAACCTCTTCTCTGAGAGTGTTTTTCTCCATGCCTATGAGAGGACATAAGCGTACCATAATGTTAATCAAATCCAGTGTGTTCCAAAACACTTTTCCGTAGCCAGAACGACCTGCTTACAGCAGCCTTGCTAGTCAGTGGCTGATAGGCATAGGTTTAATAAAAATGGCTAGCTTTGAAAACATAAAAAGGCAAATGTTAAAACTGTTTTAAATTGTACAGCAGAAAAATAAAGTTAAAAAGTTCTGTTTTCACTCAATGTTGTTTTCAGAAAACATATGTAGAACAGTGTTTATTTTGACAGCTGTCTTAACAATTTAAAACTTCCTCCTCATCCAGAAAAAAAAAAAAATCCATATTAGGACAGTCAAGAACAGGGATACAAATGATTTTTTAGGTCAGCCCTTCTGAGGTGACTGGATTGGCCAACATTCCTGTGTGTCATTAAGAAGCTCCTCTTCTCTCCGTCACTACACCAAGGGGTTGACCTCAATCATTTGGTTAAAAATCAAACCGTATCACATCAAAAATGTGGTTTTCATACAAGCTATCACAGTATATAGGCCTCTAGCTCTAAACAATAGAGTTCCAAGTTTGTAATAGGTCTTCACCAGACTTCAGAACATGGGCATGCCAAATCCCTGGAAAAAGGGGGAAAAGACAGCGGTTACATGGGGTGGGACAAGAGCAGAGCTCAAAGCAAGCAGAACAAGCCAGGCCTTACTGAATCGTCCTCGATGATCGCCGCCGAGTCGAAGAAGTCCGGCCGCAGCTCCGCGCGCTCGCGCCGGTTCCGCGATGGCGGCTGCAACACACGGGAGTTGGAACAGCATGGGGCACAGGGAGCCCTGCTGGCCACAGGGCCACCTGTGCCTGCCCCTCACCTTCCCTCCCAGTGCCACAAAACCTCTGGGCCAAAGGATGTTACTTGGTAAGTAAGTACTTACCGGACTGTAGCCCAGTCCTAATATAACCTAGGGCTTGTTGTTTGGATGGGAAAGGAGAAACAGGCATAAAAATGGTGAGGCGTGTAAAGCAAACTGCTCCTTTATCCCATTTTACAGGGGAACAGTCATTCCAGAAGGGAGGCCAGGTAAGGTTGTAAGTGCTGCAAGGAACTTCTCCCAGTAGTCAGTGCAGTACTGGAAGGGACTGAGCCTGCCATTGGTAATGGGCCCTGGTTGGGACCTACTGAGACCTCGAGTAAGGATCCACCTCCTGAAAATCAAACTGACCAGGAAAGGGAAACAGGGGACCCCTCGGCTGTGCCAGTCTGAACATCATGGCTGCATGGAGCCCTGTCTGTAACTCATAAGTTGATCCTTGTGGGCTACAAGTCCCAGGTATGTGATGGTGCTGCTGCCTGTAGCTGCCCAAGGACACAATCTCAGGGAGAAGGAGCACTAAGCAATGCTCCTTGTGGCTGTGGAACAAACCCACTGGGCTCAAGCCTGCACCTGGAGGCTCTGGGAGATGCTCACATCATTTCCACTCTAACATTCAGACAACTGGAGGCTAGGCTCAAAATTTTGGAAATTTTTGTTTGCACTACTAAAATTCCTTTTAAATTAGTTTTCAATTGTTTTAAACTTGCCATTGATAAAATTTACTGACCAGATCAATGACCATTGTGTCTTCAAATTCTTCATTCATGTCCTCTAGCTGGCCTCGTGAGGACATCATTACATCTTCAAAGATGGGCTCAGCGTCATCTTCCATTAGACCTCGTCTGATGAAATAAAGACAGAGTCATTTCCAGGCAGAAAAACTTCCCAGCACTGATCTCTGTAATTGAAAAGAATGCTCAAGTCCTATCATTTAATGCCTTCACTCAAACCCTGATGCTGAGGGTAAAGCCAACAGGCTCTCTGGAGTATCAACAGGAGGCAAATTGCAGGTAAACTCCCCTCCCCCAAGCCCTGGTCCAAGCTAAAGCAGCAAGTCCCACTGACAGCACCGTGACCAGTAATTAAAGTTGTGCCCAACAAGAACAGGGCCATAACTCCTCTTGTGTTTGCCTGCCCTTTTACCAAGGAGGAGTGACACTGTTTGCCAGGATCACTGGTAAAGCCCTGGGACTCCAGCAGTGCCTTCAAGCCCAGTTCCAAAGACTGTGAAGATTCCACCCCCTGTGCTGAAGGACTCGGTGGGATCAGCACAGAGCATGTGGTGCCCCAGTGTTCACCCACATGTGTTCCCTCCATTACTGCACAGGGAGACACCTTGGGGAAAAAAGGATGGAGAGTGCAGACACAGGAACAGGTGGGGGGAAGAGCTCACAGGGAATGACACAGCACACAAATCATGGAACCCCTCTGACATGGAAACAACTGAAGGCTGGGACAGAGGAATGGGGAACTGCACCCTGTCACTGAGCCTGGTGTCTGGCTGCCGTCAGAGAATGGCAGTGCTGGGCTGGATCCATTGCAGCACTACAAACAGTCCCTCTGCCTTCACCACAAGGGTGAAATGGCACAGAAACGACTGGCAGCCAGCAGGAAAGGTAACATTTAAATCACTCTGGTGTCCTGCACATGGTTCTGCTGAGGGCAGCAGGCTGTGAGCACTTACACTGCGTGCCTTACGCCACTTCTGCCTTTCATGTAGTTCATTCCTGTCCTGTCCTTTCGATTGAGATCCTCCAGCTTCTGCTGGCCCAGCCACGAGATCTGCATCTGGGGACTGACACACAGGGAGTAAGTTAGGAACAACAGCAGTAACAGTTCTGAGCTGCCTATTTTGGGGCAGTTTCTATCTCCAAGTTCTGTGTCTGGCCATGCTTCAGATTAGAATAATTAAATCTCATCTATCATTGTACACATCTTCTGGATTCCCTTCCACGGTCTGTCTCCTCTCACTATATGTGCACGAAAAAATCAATTTACTGTTGCAATAAAAGCAGGTATGGAAACACCGACACTGCTCCTTCCTTAGGGGCAGGCACCAGGAGCAAGAGCATCTCTAAAGTTTGTTATTATTAAGTAGTACTTCACTGTGTCAGATGAGCCAAAATATAAGCAAGAATGGATCCAAATTTGTAACTGACAAAAATGTCACACAACATGAAAAACAAATGGTTTTTACACAAAAACCCTGATCAACTTAAGGGCCAGTACTTCATCAATGTGTAAATACCTTCCAGGCTGCACTGCTGATGCCACGAACCAGCAGTGCCTCTGCTTTAATTTATGTGGTGTAGTACAAGGAAACAGCAGCTTTTCTGGAGCAGCACCAGGTTTTATTGTACTATGGACCCTTGTACCCTAATAAGACTGACAGGATAAACTGGGATAACCCACGAGAAAACAGACTAGAAAACCTGAACATGATTAACCTGTCAGTTCAAGCAGCTCTGTAGTTGTGGCAAATGCTAGCTCTCCTAAGCCCACCTGGAGGAAATGTGACAGCCAAGCAGGGCTGAACAAGAGGGATTCCCATTCCCCACTGTCAGTTCACACTGGGAACTCCCATGTGGAATTCTGCTCTTGCAAAGCAGCAGAGAGGAGAGAGGTGCTCTCTGCCCTGGCTCACAGTTCTGTGCTCACAGCATGGCCTGAGACAGAGGAAAAGGGGGCTCAGGTGCTGGGCAAGAGCCTGCTCAGCTCCCCCAAGAACATGGAAGGGTCTCACAGAGCTTAAGGCTCACTGTTCATCAGGCTTGAGAGGAAACCACAACAGTTCCAGAGTAATGGAATGGTCACAAAGAGACTCAGCTGGGCCAGGGTGAGATCAGAGAAGGATGGAAAGGAAGTTCAAAGTTTCGTCTGGTTTTACTGCAGAGTACAAAATTCTTCAGGAGAAACTGAAAGCCTCAACATCTTCCTCATCACCTGAAGTTATGGCCACACCTGGGGAGGCAGGAGATGGGATGTAAATCCTTGACCTCAGAAAAGCAAGCAGGAGCCATGAGCACAGCCCTCCCTAGCTGTGGGATCAAGGAGGAAAGATGCTCTGGGAAGATGTGACCTGGGCTCTGCCTGCGCTGTGCTGCTGTGTCCAGCCAGGGTCACTGACCCGTGACCCACAGCCAGCCGTGCTCACCTGCTGCATCCTGGCAGCACCTGCTGGCAACACCCACAGCCACACAACCACTGACAGAAAATAACCAATGTTTTCCCTCCAAATGGGAACAAAGGGACAAAAAGAACATATTATTTAGGGCAATTACCCCAAATCAGGAATTACTAGCTCAGCAGCTGGAAATTTAGAAAAAAACAGGTTGTCTGGAGAACCTTAACTCTGATAACAGGCAGGGGGAAAGAAAAGAGAGTATCTGCAGGTCTTCCAAAGAAACACTTCCACCCAGCCTGGGACACAAGCACTAGGAAAATTTAACCAGAACTGCATGGCTATGCTATGAGATAGTTTTAACATAAGGAATTTCTACTATTATTTCATTACAACATATTTTTCTGGGACCTGAAGATAATCCAAGTATTGCTGAGCTGTAGTCAAGGCATTTCCAGGTGGCTTTGCAAATCAACACTCTGGCATCTCTGGAGCCACAGGCTAAGATATCACTATAAGCCACAAGCAATTCCTTTGCCTGGCTGACTGCATTTGATGCTGAAATTCCAACACTTACTTGTGTAAAAAATCCTGTTCAGATCCTTGCTCCGACTCGTGCTCCTGGATCTGCTCTCCCATTTGTCTGGTGTTCTCTCTCAGGACAGTGGAGGTGAGTTGAGGTGTCTGCAATGTTCCTGGAGTATGGATGTTCTCATTCCTGTTCAGCCAGGAGCCTTCCAGGCTCTCATCTAGAGAGAGAACACTGAAATCACTGCTAATTTCTGACCACACGCAGGGCAGCATTCAAACAAGTGCGCACTAAGGGATCACCTGGATAAATGCTTGGAATGATAAGATTTTAAGTTCTAATTTTAGATTCTGTTCTTTTAAGTATTATTACTCTATTCCCAGCAATAACAACAATTTAAAGGGAACACACACAAACCCCATTGCAAACAAAGTCATACTGCAGCACGGCCTCAGCTGCTGGGTATCTTGAACATAAACAACAAGGTAATCCCCAATTCCTGAGTTTATAAATGGAGACTGGTAATCTCATGCACCTAGAGCAACCAAGATACAGCTAAACACTAAGACAAGGTTATTTTGAAGTACCCCAAAATCTGATCAGTCCAGATTTTTAGAATTGTCAGAACCACTGGAGTGGAGCAGGGAGGAGACACTTTATTCAGTGATAAAAATGAGATAAAGATGACAAAGTCCAGCTGGGATCCTGTGCTTATGTTGGGAAGGGAGCAAAGCAGAGAGCAGGGAAGAAGGAGGACTTGAGACTGGGTCAGAGCAGGAAGCTGCAGCCAGAGACATGTAGAAAAAATTCAGTGAAAGTGGAGTGAAAGACAAGAGATGACAAGATAAGAGATTTACTAACAGGAAATGTGAGGTGAGAGAAGTAGATGGGGATCTCCATGGATCTGTTCATTCTTCTGTTGCCTCTTCCTACCCTAGGCCTAAATGTTATCTAAAAAGCTGCCTATTTATTCTCAAATCTACCTTTGAATCATTTTTATGTTAGGGATTATTTTTTAAAAACCTACTGATTTTCTTAAGGCCATGTGTCACAGAGCCCATTTCCTCTCAGAAGCAACACGGAATGTTCTCCAACCCAGTCTGTGCTGGATTTAGGTAAGAAAGGAACCAGAGGGGACTGGATATGGTTCTTTGATGCCACAGTAATTTCTGCAGCGACCTTTCTCCTGTTCTAGATACTTTAGAGTAGAAATTAAAGAAATAAAAAAAAGAGATTCTCAGATGGAAAGTGTTGGAAATCAATTTGCCCTTCTACTCATCACTGAAAGAGAGTGACACAAAAGAGTATGAGGTAAGCAAAGCCTAAAAACTACATCTTAAGCCTCAGATTTGCCTTACTGGAAGGCAAAGATGCTACTACACCTCCCGGGGTTAAAAATATATATATATATATATATAGGTAAAATACAGTAGAATAGAATGAAAATGGCAACAAGAGGAAAGAAAATCTCAGTTGCTGAATTCTGTGAAAACCTTGGCATCCTGAAAGAAGAAAAACAGTGTCTGAAGAAAGAAGCCAGTTATTTTATGTACCTACACTTGAGGTTGGCTGGGAGAAACCAAAGGACTTGGTGCAGGGACTGCAGTAGAGAATGGAGCAGGCTGCATGGGCAAACTGTGGAGGAATATTTTGGGAGATTGCTGTATTCAGGCAAATGGGCACTAGATTCCTTACTGAGGGGTTACTGTCATAGATACCTTGGAAAAAACACTGAGGTTTAAGATCCCACTTACATCTACTGTATATAGAGAACAACAAATTAGCATTCACAAAACCACTACATCAAACAGATTGACCAGGAACAGATGCAGCCTTGTAAGAGATTTGCTACCACAGCCAGATTCCTCATGAACACATCTGAGGTCCCAGAAAGAGTAAATGCAGACAACACTAGACATCAGAACTATTTTAAACAAAAATAGTGTCTTTTTAGTGTTCCCCAATGGCCCTGCAACAACAGAGATCTGCTATCAGAATTTCTGCCTGGAATCTGCTCCAAATCCCTAAGAATTAACAACTCCCCAGAGGGATCCACAGGCAGAAACCCAGCAGTCCAGGAGTGAGAAAGAGCAGGTAACTTCACAAACACCTCTTCCACCAGCAGTAACAGCTTTTAACTGTTCTGATTGCCAATTTTGATCAGGACAAAGAAGAACAGGGGGCTGTGGTGGTATTTCCCCTAAAGACACTCCCAGGCCCGACAGAACCTGCAGAACAGATGCCTTGGTTCTGGCACACCCAGAATGTATCACGTATTTCTGCATGAACTGTAAACCCCCCCCTCCTGAGTGTCCAGAACGCCAAAGCCCTGCCCCTCACAAACCTTCCACTCTCTTTTTGTGCAGGGGAGGTCGGCCCTTCTTGTTCCTCACGGAGGAGGCCTTGCTGCTGCTGCTGCCGCTGTTCACTGACATCCTGTCGTCCTCACCGCCTGTCACCAGCGAGTTCCGGTACGAGATCAGCGGCAGCCAAACGTCCTCTCTTCTCTCCATCATCTGCTCTGTCAGGAACTTCTCCAAGTAGGTGTGCCTGGAAAGGAAAGACAGGGGGTACAGAGGTGCAGCAAACTCCCCACATACACCTGGATATGGCCACTGTGTCAGGAGCCAGGCTACATCAGAGCCAATGCTCCAAGGATGCAGGATGTCCTTTGGCATCCTGGAACAAGAGAAATGGGTTAGTCAAATGCAGGCTTTTATTTTTCCATAAAACATTTGAAGTCCTGGTCCACTGCCATGAGAAGCCCAGTGCACATGTGTTAACTGAAAGGAGGAACCAACAATTCCCTCCTGGGTTTGGAGGGCAAAGGAACTGTTTTCTTTTTCCATTGATTATTTAATTAGAATTAATCTCTAAAATGAACATGCAAATCTACATAAATGTGATTCTAATGAGTTTCAGGCTGCAGAGCCAAACATTCCAAAGTTTGGTAAGAGAACTCAGGTACTTTAGCATTACTTCCTGCACCCCTCAGTCACAATTTCCTTTAATACCACCTTGCCAGGCTGCCAGTAGTGGGAGTCAACTCCACACATTCCACATGGGAAGGCAGGGGTTTCCTCTGTTAGCTCATGGCAGCTTGGAGTTGTTACACAGCCCAGCTCCAGGACAGGCCCAGCAGCCACACTGCTCACGTGAGGGTAACAATCACATCAGGTTTTTGATTCAATGAATGGTGTAACTTTGTTCAAGAAACAGCAGGTTCCTGTCTACTATTTTATTGAATATGGTCAATTCCCTTCCTTCCTTTTTTCATGTGTGTATTAACTCCCAAACCTAGCAGTAATGGGAAATTCTTTGTGTAGTCTCTATTTTGTGGTACCCAACCATGCCATTTGAGTGCTTCATGGCTTTAGAGAATCTATCTGCAGAAGAGTCTTGGAAATTAAGAAGTTTTTCTGCCTCCAGTTTGTATTTATAGAACAAGATTGCATGTTTATGGCCAAATTGTGAAGGAGAAAAATGACACCACTTGGGAGTTCTTTACTGCTTGAATGCCAAACTTGAGACATCTCCTGCTCAGCATTTTGGGGGAGCTTCACACTGACAGTTCTTACCAACTCTGAATTTCCAGAAGTGAGAACACCATGCTGAGGCTCTGCCTCACCTGACACCCACCAGTTAGTGTCCAGTCTAAGCCAACTGTGTCTTTGAGAGAAAGAAATGGAAATAAGTGCCTGCCTCCAAGGACAATCTCCTCTATTCTATCCTACATTAGTTCCTCAGGATTTCCCTGCCTGTATCTGCCTTAATGGGTTTGTAAGAGTGTGGCTGTTTTTTTTCAGCTATATGAGTCTGACACCTTACATGAGCAGCTTTATGTGAAATCCACAGATTTGAATAAATTCATAAATGGCTATCACCAGTTCTGAAGGTTACCTTCAAAATGAGTAGCCAGATTAATAGGCTAGGAAAACAAAATTAAATCAGTGTTGCTGCTTCACTCCCAAACTGGAGCCCTGTCCCTTTTCTAGCCCTAGAGAAAAAAGGCAGCAGCCCAGCAGAAGGAAGCAGAAGTGCTGTGGAACAGCAGCGTGTGCTGGAGCCTGCCAGGAAGGGAGCAACACCTGGACACCTGCAGGCTCTGGGTGGATGATTTGGGGGTTGGGGCAGGGAAGCCAAGCTGGAGAACCTGGGCAGCCAGGCAGCCTCGTGTTCCTGAGACTGTGAGGCTCCAGAACACTTCTGGCTGCAGACAAGAGTCCATAGCTGAGTTTGGGGAGGGCTTCTGGGCAAGGAGGGAGGGAAGTGATCCTGAACATGGGACTTCTCCAGCAGATGGTGGTCATGGACCTTCCTGCACACAGGCAGTCCCTGTGGCAGGGGAGAGGTCCCTATGGATTGGAGGAGCTACAGCAAAGGACAAACCCAGCATCCCAGTCCTGTCCTGTCAGTGGAGCACTCTGGGCAGGAGTGGAGCCACCTCCACAGAATCCTTACATGTCAGCAAGTTGTGCTGACCCTTCTCATGGTCATCACAGCCCATGGAGTCTGGGGCAGGGCTGAACTCATCCCAACAGCACAGTCTGGCACAAATCAGATAAATCAGGCCCTAAAGGACCTACTTCTTTTCATGATCATCAGATTCAGTCAATAGCTCAGGTATAGATATTCCACCACAGCAATCCTTACAGTCCTGCAGGAGCAGTCACTGGTTGTGTATGTGGGCAGGTGAACCTTTGAGAAAAAATTTAAATGGCAACATGGAAGGTGAAGGAACAAAACATCAGCCTGGCTGATGTTTGACTGGAGTCCTCTTCCAGTATACTAAAAGAAACAACAAATATAGGTTTACAATTTATCTAACTATATGACAGAAACAGCTGTTGCTGCAGTGGTGACAACCTGTAAATTCCCTGCATTGCTAATGTTTAATTTCTTTTCTTCTAGCCTAAAAAATGACTTTTGATTTTCAATACCCCTTGAGAAATTTTAAACAACATTGTTTTGGGAGGTGTCAAACTCACCTCATTAGTGGGTCTGATTTTTCTTTTCCCATTTATTTTTATTACTTTAAAACATAAAAGGATGAGTAAGTGTGTACGTGAAATGTCTCATGGGGACTTTCTGCAGCCCTGGTTAGACTGTAGAAACCTCAAAGCAGAGAGTTGAAACCCACACTGCAGGGATTAACAGAGCCCGGGGAAGAAAACAGAACTTTACTTACACAGTCTTTTTGTCCTGTCGCAGGAGCTTAGAAGAAAATTCACTAAGCACTTCCAGGAAAGCAAGGTTAGGAGGTGGATAGTCTTGTCCTTTCTGATTCTGGTATTTGAAGGCAAACTCTATGCCATCTCTACAGTACAGAAATATTAACATGTTCAGACATTTGCAACAAAAAAACAACCAAAAAACCCTCCCTCCCCCTCCCAAAAAGCAAACAAAAAACCAGAAACCAAACAAGTCGCCCCAAATCTGAGCTGTGATGAAACTGTTTGTATTCTCAGATCCCATCACAAAGTAATCCCCCATTACTAGCAAACAGCTGCTTTTGGATAAAGGGGAATGCAGAGTTCCTTGTGGATTTGTGAGGGGCCCCTCAGATAAACCCATGGCCAGTCCCTGTAAGAGGCTCTTGCCCAGTGTGAGAACTGGGAAGGTACAGCCCAGGGGCAGGAGCTCCATGGAATGTGTCAGATCAAACAGGAGCCAACCTCTGCAGCCAGAGCAGAGAACTGAGTCCCCAGAGCAGGGACACAGTCTCTTCTGCTGTCATGTGTGACTAAAGAGAACACTCTCCCTCCCTTCCCTCAGCCAGCAAGGCACCAGCATCCCCTGACTCCTGCCTGGCTGAGAACAGTATCTGGTGCATTCTGATTGCGCCATGCTGATCTTGGTCTCAAGGACTGAGTCTCTGAGACACAAAACCTTAGCATTTGAACTTTTTTATGGCATGGCAAAGTCATAATTTAAATTTAGCAGAACCTTTCCACACTCTTCTAAGCAGCTGTTGCATAAAAATTTTCAGTCCACTTTAAAAGATTGACAAAATATTTTTGGAGTATCTTTTTATAAAAGCTCTTGGTTCCTCCAGAATCCACAGTGGTGTGGAACAAAGAACCATCCTCAGTTGTTAGACACAACCCACCTGAGGTAAACAAACACAGCCATGACAATAAATTCCAAGAAATAATTAGGTAGCAACTAGCTTGTTTCCTTTCTACCTACATACATGTAGACCTCTCCACTTAAAGCAGAAAAAAACCATAATTATTCCGTGGCCTGTTGAGATTATGTACTTTTAGAAAGGGAATGCCAAACAAGAGTTTTAATCTGAAGAAGTATAAAAATCTAGTTTATTTACCACCACTCACTTGTGTAGTGTGGCCACAGCCTCTCTTGTCTTGATCTGATCCAAGCCAAAAGTGAGGGCAAACCTCCGGGCCAGCTCTTTAATGCCGCTTACATGGGCAGATGTCCTGTCCAGGTTGGGACCTTGCTCCTGAACAAGCTCATTGAACAGCTGCAGAGAGATTTCAGAGGTTGACATCTGTGAGCTGGGAAACACTTTTATTGGGAAAGACTTGGGTTCTAAACCTGCTCCATCTGAGAATGGCCTCTGCGTTGACTTTTTGCACTGAGACATAACAGAGTCCCTGTCACTTGCCAGAATTTCTTCTGTCCCTCTGCTGTTTGTCACCTGTCCCTCATCTTGTGTGGAGTTATTCTGGTGCAATTCTGCACACACCTTCCCTGAATTCCCTCTATCATTCTCCCAACTCATCAAGTAGGTCCTGCATTCTCATGCTGTTCTCTTAAGCATCTCCATTACCCAACAGATCAGGTGGTGCTTTGAATTTGGGGATCAAAACTGCAACTCCTCCACTGTAGCCTCAGTGCTTGTTTGCCCAGCACTGCTGCCTCCAAGGCTCTCCCAGCACAGTACTGAAGTGCTTGGTGCTTTTCCAGCCAGTTCCACCTCTCCTGGCACTGCCATTTACACCCCATGTCTCTCACTGATTGCTGAGAGTATCCTGGAAGACAGTCCCAGTGACAATATTAAATCAGCCTGCATTACAGCAACTGCTTCTCTCATCTCCACAAGCTCTGTTACCATGTAATTAATGACAGCAGCTTGACAGGATTCCTCCCTGACAAATCCACATTGGCTGCTACCTATCACTGAGACACTTGCAAACAGCTCCTCTCATTACTTTTTTCACTGAGTTTTGTCAGCCTGACTGATCTGTGGCACCTGCTTCCTCCTCTCCAAGTTCTACAGACAGGGGCTGTTTGACACTCCCTGATTCTTCTGAAGTACATCTGTTTTTCTCAGGCTTGTGCAGATCTCTCTCAGCTTCCCAATTGCTACAGGAAATCCCTTAGGAAGGAATTTTGGGAGGTCCAGCTCATTTGAGAGCATCTAATTAGTAGAAGTAATTTCTCTGTGCAATGGCTATAAGCTGGTACTTCAAGGGTCTAAGTGGTATTTAGTGCACTTTGTGCTGTTGGCTGACAGATTTCATCACCAGGCAGTAATTTATGGTTGATGTAAAGCAAATTTTTCCAGGAAAAAACATGTCTAATGGTATTGGAAGACTTAATAAGCTTGAAATTTGAAAAAATCATCAGTATTTAGACAAAGTATAAGGAAGATGCATTACTTCAGCAAATGCTAAGACGAAAAAGCCATCCTAATTCTTCTCATTGACTCAGGATCAATAAATAAATGCCATGAATCAGTTTGGACCAAACTGCTCCAAGGCTATTCTCTCCCTCCCTTCCATTTTTATCTGTCCAAACTTTGCCAGTATGGGTCTGTGGAGACAGAGATTACTGAGACAAAGGAGCAGTGACAACCTGAACTGGGGAAAAGGAAAATGAAGAAAATGTCCTAAGGAAGTGCAGCATTTCAGCTTCCCTGTAAAGTGCATCAGAGGAAAAACCTGGCCAGGGCTTTTTGCAGTGAGGCTTTTCTAACAAAAAAATCAATGCTCTTACCTGTTGCAAACTGAGAATGAGTGTCTTTGCACACTGGATCTTATCAATTTGCCTGGTTTTGCTCAGGGTTTCCTTAATGATATCTCCATAGTCATTGTAGTACTAAGAAAAAAATGTGAAAAAAACCCAAATCTTTAAGTCAAATCTCTTACACAATTTCTTACAGTTTTCCCAAGAGAAAGATTACTTATAATTCTTGATTTGAAAAGGCAGCAGTTGCTCAAACCCAGGGGCAATGTTTCAGTATCAAAATTAAACTGAACACTGTGATAAGGTAGGGAACTTCTGTAATTATTATATTTTGTAACAAATACATTGAAAACCAGACAAAAGAGCATTTCCTATCCCAAACTAAGCACTAGATCAAGGTGACCCATGGCTGCCAACTCCAAGCAACAACATGACATTGATCCAACACCCCCTTAAGAAGCAGGTGTGAACAGACACCAGCACAGAGGTGTGTGCTCCTTGTACTCTGAGGGGAAAAGAATTCACTAAAGCCAGAAAGTGGAGTAAGGAATGAGTCAGCATGGAGTGCTGTTTCTCTTTATGTTAACAGAATGCTTGCTGAAAGCCACAGCCTCTGGTGCTGCCCATCTGGGTAGAAAAGCTGTATTAGCATTAAAAATTCTAAGCTGAGAATATTTTTTTTCCCAATAGTATTCTTTCAGCCCCATTGATATTTCTGCATTTGCAGTCACTTACTTTCATTCCCTCTAAAAAACTGTTTTTGCCTTCTTTGATACTAATTTAAATTTCTCTCCCTTTCCCCCAGTTTTAAGAGAAGGAGGGGCATGGGGAGAGAAGAAGCCCAACCTAGAGCAGCAGGGAGGGAACTCATCTGGATGGTGACATCGTCAGCTTCAAACTCCCATTCTGGCAAACAATCCCTAAGCAAGACCAACTCTGACTGATGGCTGCAGTCTGTCCTGGGAATTTTATTGTGCTATGTGTGCCTGATGAGAATTGCAAGCTAAACCCTTCATGTTTCACATCAACATCTCAAACAGTGTCTAGAGTAAAGGACCTGCTCTGTCCTCCAGTTCTTCCCCCTGGATTGTCACCTCTGTGATGATCAATTCCCTGCAGAGACAGATGGGATAGGACCTGAGGGGTCAGTGGCAGGACTGCTGATGTGCCTGTTCTGGCAGGTAAACTCCCACGTACTGGGGCAGCAGGAGCTAAGGTCCTCCTGACCTTCACTGGGCCTAAAAGCTCTGTGGAAGCAGCAAACATTGAGAAGATGCTCTGTTACCCACTTATGGCACAACCCCACAGAGCTTTATTTCCTGCTGTCCTGTTTAAACCAACCTCCTCTCACAAGAACCCTCCTGCCTCATGGCAAGCACCAAGCCTGGGAGACTGACAGTGGAACATGACATGGAACAGGTAACTTATTGAGGATTCTAGAGATGAATCTGAGGAACAAGGGAAGAAACTCTCTGTAGAGTGGAGCCTCTCTGGAAATAGTACCTCAGGATCAGCTTTCAGTGCTGCCTTAAATAAAGCACATGTGCTACAAAGAGGGTGAGCTCAGTGCTCACTGCTGCTCAGTGCCAGGTGTCATTTAGAAAGGAAAAAGTACTACACAGGATCAAATGAAGCTGAAAAAGCTTTCAGGAGTGTTTGGGCTGTAACTACAGTCCTGGCAGGGATGGCAGGAGAAGCCCTAACACTTCAGATTGGGCTCAGTCAGGACAGGAGGATGCACGGCCTGTACCTTCATATAGTGTTTGAAGATATCTGCTGCTGCATGCATGTCCACAATGTCATAAATTATCAGCTTGCTAAAGGCAGCCAGAAGGTTTCTTCTCTTATGTAAAGCTTCTATTTTGTTGGCTTCATCTTCTTCATCTCCCTCTGAAAGCATCAACAACAGAATGTTTGTAAGTAACTGTTAAGCTCTCAAAGAATGTTATCAAAGGGAGCTTTTAGAAAAAAAACAATTCTTGAACATAAATCAAGAAGGATTGTTGGAGAAGATGGTAAAATGAAAGGTGATAAGTCTTGAGTCTCGCCTACTTCAAAACTTCCAGGGAAGTTTAGGAACATGACACACCACTGACCAAGGCTGCTCACCACAGTCCTGAGGAGATCCTGAATATAATCCTCATGGAACTGAGTCATTTATTTCCTATACCCTGTGAAAGGCCACAGTGAACACCTGCTGAATGCTCTTGCTTAACTTCTCAAATGCAGGACATTCAGAGAGGCTCCATTAACATGACTAAGCTATAAATATTTAACAAAAGAAAAATCAGAAGCACCAGTACTTCTGCATGCCTTGGATTTTCAGATGTGAAATCAATGGCTCTGAACAACAGGAAGTAAAATGCAGTTGTAAGAAGCATTAACATTGAATGGCAGTGCCATTCAGTCCCTAGTATTCAGTCCCTATGCAAGACTTCACTCTGTGAATGAAAAATAAACTACACAGATAAAATCTTAAATATAGTTATTATAAAATAAAAGCATATTCCATAACTTATATAAGAAACTTCAGAACAGAGATCTTCCAAAAATAAAGTAGGAATACTTCTGAAAACATATGAACAAACTGATCAGAAAATTCTCTTTTCTCCTTTCTTCTGTGTCTGTTATGAAAAAAAGCTAACCATACCCATGCTCTGATTTTCATCATCCTGGTCAATAAACACATGATCCATCACAAAACTGAGAAGTTCTGACTGGAGGCCTGAGTCTGGATTGAACACCAAAGGCTGGAGCCCTTCTCGACCTCCCGTCATCAGCTGGTGACTAAAAATCATCAGGAGATCACAGAGCAGCATGAAAGCCTGAAAGGCAAAAGAGAATGAATGCAGTGAAAAGTCAAGTAAGGAAAACATAAAATACTATTGATCTGATTTTCAGATATCCCCTGCTATTATTAAACAGCCTCTTAAACTGTTCTCAGGTGTTTATGTGCTGTGAAAAGTATTCCATAATGGTTTCCTCTAATTTGGAATGCTGTGCCTTTGGTTCCTCGGTCAGGAATTGTGGTTATTACCTTCTCCATGTCCCAGATGACCCATAATAAACTTCCATTACTTCTCAACAAAAACAACTCTAAATCTACCTCTGATCCAAGGCTTGCAGCCAAATTTGTAGTAAACAGAACACACCTCTTTTGAGAAACAATCAAAAAAATCAAACAAGTAAAAACATGAACAACATTAAGGGAAATTCATGCTGAGCCACTGTCAGACCCCAAAAATACAAACAGGAGAGAAGGCAGCTGTCACTACCTTTCTTCCAAGGGCTCATTCCTGCATGGCAGTAACACTGTTTTGTCCCCCAATGGCTTTTGTTGGGGTCTCACAGTCAGCTGTCTGCATTTGATCACATACAGTGCCTTTCAGAGGCCTTTTTATTCATAGCTTCTCTATTTTTAACCTCAGGTTCTGAAAACTTTACAAATTTCAGAATTAAAATCTGTAAATGCTGAACTTCCTACTGGCTCCCTTATTTCTGGGAGTATGTTATAAAATCTGAATGAGCTACACTCAGGCAAGAACAGATGCAAATAATTTTAAACTATGTTCTGTGGAGACCTTAGGAACAGATGTTGCTATTTGGGATTTTTCTCCCCTTGATCCAAAAGGCTGTGATTCATTCCAGTGATGATCTCACCTGCTCTAAACTCCTTTGATACTCAATAGAACTGAAGCTCTTCCTAATGCAGACCTCTAAAAAAGAGCAGATGAGTAATGCACTGCTGGTGCTGAGTTCTGTTCAATATAAAGGCAGCAGTGGGCTCAGTCACAGGATACTTATTTCTCTCAAGCACTCATGGAAAAATTGAAATGTTTCAGTCTTGTTTCTCTAAATACTTCATACATTTTTCCTTCCTTTGATATCGACATCAACTTTGTCTGGAAAGAATGTCTGGAGTGAGGATTAAGTATGGTAGGGGGACATTACAATTTGCACATAATTCTCAAAAAAATCCAGTAAAACAAAAGAAATAAGTAGCAGTCCTGCACTCACAGAAATATACATTTTAAGGAAGAAAACAAGAGTAAATCACAGAAGAGTTGGCTGGAAGAGGTCCCTGGAGTCTCCAGTTCAGCCTACTCTGCCCAGGACACTCGCTCCTACTGGGCCTGCTCAGGTGGGGGTTCGTCTGGCCCAAAGGTTTGAAAACTTCCCCACAACTGGGAGCTGCAAAGGAGCTTCTAAAGAAAGCTTAAATTATCAATGAAAAAACTATTGTGGCCACTAGTAAGAAGAGAACAAACCCATATTAATAGACCTCAAGAATAAACCCACTGCAGGAATGGGAAGGAACATTTGCCATTTGCTGAGGCAGGAAGGACGTCAGGCCCAGCTCAATCTGCAAGGGAGGCATTTGCATGGAGCTAGAAGATATTTTCACATTACACAATATTAATATAATATGCCAAGAGTAACTACTCTGAATATTAAAAAACAATTACTAAAGTAAAATCTGCTGGAAGCCAATGACACACAAGTCTTTTAGAAATACATAAACTACTGACATCTCTGAGCATTTAATGTTTGTATTTAGCAATCTGAAGAACAGAGAGTAAACAGCAAGCAGAGCTATTTTTCAAAGAAATAAAAGAAGTGTCTTTTAAGAAGTATTATCTTTTAAATACCACAGGCAAAAATCACAGGCCAGTTATTAGTTATACTCTCTGCAAAATCTGGGGAGGTCTGATATAAATGCAATTTGCAGACAAATAAAATGTCATTGACATAAATCAGTGTATATTTACATAACCTCAGTTAACATACCAGCTACTGTGTCCTACAGAGACAGACTTAATTATTTCAACAAATCTTTGATTCAATGGAAAAAAATTCAAAAAGATTCAGGTCATTTGAGGTCTCTGTCACCCTCCAAAAGTGCCTATTTCCATCTTTTGATCCAGGGTCTACAGGAAGAGTCTTTCATCTGAGGTGACTTAGTTGGATGCCTGAAGTCATGAGGGCTGGAAATGAGCCTGAGCATTCAGGTAATCTTTCCTTACTATTAATTAAAAGTTAATTTTTCATGAGCTGTGATTTGGAAGTTCTGTTAATACAGCTGCTCCTCTGGGCTGTTTGTTCAGGTTTATTTAGACAGGAGCACAGATGATTTTACTTGGAGTTTGATGTAGTGTTTTCTTGAGTTTTACTACAATTTAATACTCACACTTTTCTAAGAGTGAGACAGACATTTGCTTTACCTGTTCTTTGACTGGAGTGTTGACATTTGATAGACACTGCTGGCAGACAGCCAGGAATGATTTCACAGTTTTCCTCAATACCAACAAGTCCTCCTGGAATAAACATTAAAAAAGAAAGTAAATGAAAATTAGTAAGAGGTTTCTTGGTGGAAGCAAAATAAAGAAATGGCAATGATTTCATACATTCAACAAAAATCTGTGAAAGAAATAAGCTATTCAAAGAGAACACACACAGAAACAGAACCTTGGTTTTACAGTGATGATGAACCAATCACTGAGAAGAAAACAAGAACCCCAAATGAAATGAAATGAGATGAATTCACAGCAGGATAGCTGGCCCCTGCTCTGCAGACCTTCCCCCAGGACAGCCCTGTCAGCTTCCATGTGGAAGAGACAACGTCCCGCAGAACAACCTCCAAGCAAATGTGAAGAACCTACATCATGCACATGCAGTGTTTTCCTTGCTGAAATGTTTTACTGATGCTGGCTGTTCATGTTTTAGCTGTTTTTATGCTTCCTGCCATGAGCTCTCCTTGTTCTGTGTTTCTGCAGAGTCTTTTTGTGCTCCATATGTTCTCCCTGTGCTGGTTCACAGCACAGGACAGGACTGCCAGCGTGCCCGAGCACCCTGAGTGCTCCCAAAGCTCTGAACTCCTCATCACTTCCAAAGGAGTGAGTGGGATTTGCTTAGGACACTGAAGGTCTGTGCCCTCCCTCACCTTCCTGTTCCTGATCAGTTTTTCTCTGATGATGCAGCCATGGTGCCACTGCATTACCCTGCCATCACAGAATCTGTAAGACAGCTCTGCTGTGTTCTAATCCACAACTTGCCATTCATCACCCCTCTTTTTTCCTGGATATAAGCCTTCCATTTGGCAGCATTAAGATGTCTCATTTTAAAAATTATAAATTGTGTTTTGTTCACCAATTGATTTATATCATCCCTATTTTCAGGGCCTTCCCAGGTGACTGATAAAAATGACCCTTTTTTCAAGAGAGAACAGATCGCTCCCAGAATGCATCAAAACTATTCCATTGTACAAGGATAGCTCACCTACAATTTTTCTTTAATATATGGATCAGTTTTGAGCTATTGAATATGAATTACATTAAATCCAAACATGCACCTGAAATGCAATGTGATATTAATGTCTTAGAGACACCGATGTTTCAACTGGTTTTCTTCTCAGTCAAAAATGCAACCTTGTCAACAAGAAATTGACATGTTTCTTCCAATCTTAGCTGTCAGCCCTTCAGCCTTGTACCAACTGTATTTTCTATCTCTCACTCCAAGGACTGATGCCAGACTTACCAGTTCACTGTTCCATTATTATCTGATTTAACCCTTTAAGCACTGGGATTACAATCACTGTCATGCTTTCTACTTTCTATTGCAATTACCTTCCATTGAGATGTTCATGGATTCAACAGAGAAACTAAAACCCATGAAAAACCAACATACAGGTTAAAAAGGAATGCGTGTGTCTCCCATTTTTCTTTCTGTCAAAGTGACTAACAGGCAGGTACACAGTATTTACTACCCTCTCTCCTGACAGCATAGCATGATAGAGATTCATATTGAAAGACAGCAGGAGAAAGCCCAACTGAACAGTGCAATGGAGCCATCTGGAAATCTTTTGAGCTTGGAGAAATCCCCAGACTACTGAAGAGTGGGGAATTTTTCAACAGAGAAAATGGGAAGAAAAAAAAAATTTGATTTCCAAGTCTTTGAGCATTTTGGGGTGCACAGCCCACACTCTTGGGCTATGAAGCTGCTATGAAACCATTTTATCATCCTGTTGGCTGTTACACATAACCACGGGGTCACAACTCTGCAATTTAACTGCTCCATGGCAGGAACAAGAATGAGCTGCTGAGAGCAAGGACTCGAGTCTGTGCCACCACCCAAACCCAAACCCAAACCAGGGTGTGAAAAAGACCCATGTCTACAACTCCTCAGGTACTTTCTAGCTTTAAATTAAAGTTTGTTTTTTTCCACTGAAGCAAATTTTAAAATGCTGTGCTTTTGCTATGTTCATTTCCCAAACTCCATCCTCTTCTCCCTATGTGCTCACTGCTTTTCCTCTGAAGTACTTAATATTTGGAGTATTAACTTCAACTTCACAGTGTTGAAGAACCCTCAGCTTCCAACCTGACTGTGGAAAATGGTCCAGCCTTTTGCACCTTGTGACATTTTTCTTCCCTTCAGCTTTTTGTGCCTTCTGTCATCATGCCAATATAAATATGAAAAGTCACCAAGTCACCTCATTGTTCTCTGGCTGCTGCTTACTTACCAACTGGCTGACCTCTGTCCTGCCTCTCAATCTTTGCTCTAGGCATGCTTTATTTTTACTGTTCTAAGTTTTATGATTCTATTTTTCTGCATATATTGCCTTCTCAGTACATATATATACAGTGCACAATGTCCTGGGTACCTGGACATGGCTGAAGAAATCCAGGTAGAAGCAAGTGTGTGTTCTAATCCCCAAGTCTCCTGCCTCAGGACTGTTTGCTCCCCCAGACTGACAGATCAGAGAACTCCAGGGGAGAAATGACCAGTTTCCTTTGGAACCACCCTCAAACCCCTTTCCACATGAGGAGGAGTTTTCCTCCAGGCTACAACAGGCTGCTCCCACAAGCTATGGAAGATAAGTTTTTTCCCCCCAGTACCCCAAAAGAGCACCAGTTTGCACAAACAGCCCTCACAGCCTCAGCCTCCACTGAATATGGACAGAGAGAGACTAAAGGTTAAAACATCACACTGTGGATATTTCAAGGCTTACACATTTCATTCTTATCTGCTGCAGCCTTCCTTTCAGTAATCAATTTTTCCTTTCAGTTTTTGACACCAAGATGACTCCATAGGACACCCTTCTCTCCACAGGCTAGCTTGAAGAAGGGTTTCAAAAGAACTCTGCCCCAACTCTCTGCTGTATTTAACTGGTGAGATCTTTGTTATTGGGCAGAGAATTTGAACTTTCTCAATAATTCAAATAATCATTAATTACCACCCTTCTGCTAAAACATCCTTGATATGTTTTTATGCTGATAAAAACGTATCAAAGACACTCCCTTAGGCTCTATCTACAAATGATACTGAACAATGAGGGGCAAGCTGCAGAGCACCCCCTGATAACAGCCTGGAGAAACAAGAGCTCTTTGTGTGTCCCCCTTGGGGAGGGGACTTCAGTAACCTGTGACCAGCTGAGGGGCAAGTTTGGAATGTGTAAGTGTTCATTAACATTACAGAAGAGTCCAATATTCTGTACAGCTGATAGTTATCCTGGAGATGTGTTGCACTGGCTGTAGGTCAATTATGTGCTGTTAAAAAATTAATTAGCTGACTTGATCCTAATTAGATTTAAACCACAAGAGTTGAGCTTTTCCCTGCCACACACATGGGAGTACAAAACACCTGGATCAGGTAGGGAGCCATGATCCAGAACATGCCCAAGAGCTGTAAAATGAGGTATCCCTCATACAGCAATTAATGTGCCCTGGCTTAGGCGTAATTCCCAGGACAGTTCCCAAACAAGAGCAGTTCTCCCAGGACAAAGCTGTATTTTTGAAGAGCCATCTGAACACCAGACAAAAAATAACTTAATTCCAAAACAACTCTGCTCATAGTGTATGCCTATGGTTGTCAAGTATGACTACACCACAGAATCAATACAAAATACAAAAATTACCAAGCAATTCTGAACTGTAGCCAAAGAATTCACTTTGAAGGAAACCTTACCCCAATTCCCCATCCCACCTACAATAAAAGGTACACCTGATGGATGCAAAGTACATGTGAACAACAAATGTCAAACTTGTCAAGATGTTTGTACTTGTTTCCATCTTTCATTCCTGTACTTCCAACTCCAGAATGTTTATATACTTCATCCTGTGCACTGACTACCTCAATGGGACCTCACAAGGTGAAACAGAGCAGCTACTACTGCCAGCGTGAAGTCACACAAATGACCCAGCTGGCAGCAGATGAACATTTCTTACAAATCAATCCCTCCACTGCTGATCTCTCAGCCTGGTTGTTCAGGGGAAAGCTAAAAAATCATCTTTGATACATGAGCCTGGGAACAAAAATCCATGAGTCTATGGGATACAGAAAAACAAAGACTTAAGATTCGTTTCATGACATATTATAAATTCTCTTCTCTCCATTTTCATGCTTTATGTTCCTTCCTTCCCCACTAATTCTCTTCCTAACTTTCTTACTGCCTCTCCTTTCCCTACTCTCACCCCTCCTCTATAGGTACCAATGACCTTTACCTTCCCTGTCAGAGTTTACCTGATTTATATCTAAACAGAAACCAAGCAATTGCTTTCAGCTTGTCTTTTGCTTTGTAATCTTCTGCTTTTATCTCAAACATGAAAAGGCTTGTGAGTCCAAAAGCCTCTCTACTTTTTGCAGCTATATCCATTGGTCTACTAAAGATGCCCATGTGAGGTTACACACCATCACCCCACTCTGTCCTGAGATCATTACAGATACAGCAAAATAGCCCTAGAAACCTGCATGGACCTACATATTAAACTGCTGTGCCAGAAATGTTCCTGTAAAAGCCTGAATACTTCAGAAATACCCATGAAATATCCTGCTTTTCATTCTGAGATGCTTGTGTTAATGCCTTTGTCTACCTGCACCCTACTAGTGATGTCCTTTAATGTCCACCAATTTCCAAGCCTAAATAATGACTTATAAACCAGCCATGGATGAATCATCCCAATGGATGAAATGCCTGATAAAGTGCAGATCAGATCTACTTTCACAATGAACAAACTAGAGTGGAAAGTTTGATAGCAAAATGTTCCAGCCTCAGTAGGTCTGTGGTTGTCTCTCTACCCTCAGCTGAGGCTGCTGCCACTCTGAAGAGCTGCAGGGCACTAATGCAGGGCTTCCCTGGAACTAAGGATGCACAAAACTCGTTATTTTGTAGAGGCTGGGGTGGAAATCCAAACAACAAATTGCTAAGAGTTCTCTAGGTGACAGTCATGGGGCAAAGCCAAACTGACTTTTATTTGTCATGGCCACTCTGGAGTGATCCTTTGGAGGTCTTTTCCTTTCCCCTCCTATGAACTACATTATGTTGTAACTATGTTATGAATCACAACAGGATTAGAAATACAGGAGAGATCAAAGCTATTCTGCAATCACCTCATCAAACAACATCTCATACAAATGCATCCTATTTTGAAAAAGTAGGCAAAGCATACAGGTGCACTAAGCTTGCCTATAAGAAAATCTCAGCCACTGAAATAAAGAAAGGTCTTTTTCAGTTGAACTGGGCCATCATGGTCACATTGTAATAGCAGCCACACAAATGCCTGGGCACCAAAATGCAAAGTTTATAGCATGCTCCGTGCAGAGAGAGGCTGTATGTTAATCTCCAGCTGGAGGTTATGGATAAGTATATTTCTTCTGCTGTAACTGAGACACAAGAAAACATGAAGCTTTTTCCCAGCAATGCTGACAGCTATCCCTGCACCACCAGTGCTATATTGCAGCAATTTATTGTACTTTGTTCAAAAAAATGGAAAATGCCGTGATGGGTGATGAGCATTTTCCAAACGCTCATTTATGTCTGAGCATTTGCCCCAGGGCAAGGCCAGGCCGAGCCCAGCGGGCAGGAGCACAGGGCTGCTGGATCCTCAGGAGTGGGTGAAAGCCCAGCAGCAGCCAGCACCCCAGAGCAGGTGGGGAAGACTGAATGAAGGTGCTGCAGACAATGCCCAGGTGCTGAGCACTTGCTTCCACAGGGAACCGGCAGCCCAAGGCTCCTCCCCAGGGAGGGCAGCAATGAGATTGCTGCCAGCACCGATGTTCCTGCACTGAGGCTGCAGCAATGCATCTCCTCTCAGCAACTCAGCCTCTCCTGTCACAGGGACATTTCTCCCTGAGGAGAACAGTGTTGCCAGCAGAGGACTTGAGATGCTTTCCTGTGACCACATTCTGTGTCCATTTAAAACAAATGGGATGGTTTCAGTTTTCTGAGTTCCAAGATGCAGTATTGTACACTACCAGCATGCTAATGAGAAAGAGGCTAAGAGGGGGAAATGGGAACAAAAGCCAGAATAAAGAATAACAATTATTCCTTTTTTCTAGTAGCTATTTTTAAATGTTAATGTCAGTATTCAAAACAACTCAGAGAATTTACTATGTATTTTTTATCACTTTTTTATGCATAAAATGCTTATTTGAGTAGCACTTCAGTATAATATCTTTTTGATGCTAATAGGGAAATACAGTTATTACTTCAGTTTTTCATATTTTAATTTGATCTATTACTTTTGAAAAAGCTCTGAAAAACAGGATGCTGGCCTCTGACTGGGAAAAGAGCTAAGGAAAGGTCCTGGAAAAGTCACATGCCACTTTGTCCTGACTGCATCATACTTCGTATGCATTTGCTTTTTATTAGCAATCATTACTGCCAGTGCCCTGCCATTTCTACTACAACACAAAGGGTGTAATTAGAGAATAAGCAAAGTAACTACACATCAAGATTAAGCTATCTGTGGTCTACAGATCAACAGTATTACTCACAACTGTTCATGTCAAAATTCCTTATCAGCCATGCAAACTGCAGTACTCACAATAAAGTGTGTTAATTATCCTCAGCAATAAAAATATAATAATCAGCTGCTATAAAATCCTGATAAAGACTGTTTGCATTGCTTAGACATATGCATGATGTTAAACAGATCATGAAACATGGAACAAATCTGAACATGTACATTTCATGGGTTATAAATTACAATAAATGATTACAAGAATGGAAGTTATAGAGAAATCATGTGTAACACCTTTCTAGGTAAGTTGTGTTCTGACAGTAAAATCTGTATGATCAAATGGCCACTTACTTTGGAAGGGGAGCCCTCAGTGATTTTCACCAGCTGCCAGAGAATAGAGTAGTGGGAACATTGCAGTGCCTGGACAACGATCTGTAACACAAGAACACACAGAATCTCAGCATGCTGCTAACAGCAGGCACAGCAGGAAGTGCATGGAAAATCTATCATGCATTTTGTGGTGAAAAGACAGGAATGGCTCTTAGGTCTTTTTATTTTCAAGGGTATCATGTTTTTCCTTGGTTGGTTTGGTGCAATAAGAAATCAGCCTGCTAGAGGTGAAAAAATACTGTGTAAATGCTAGGGAACAGGAGGAAACTGCACTGAGGTACAGCAAGAGGGGATGCCACAGCATGACTGAAGTACAACCCAACACCTACATCTCTCAGATCAAAAGCATCTGTTTAAATATCTCTAAATCTGGTTTCACTATTAAATAGCCTGGAAATCTGTTCCACTGTCAAATGAACATGTAGCCCAATTGCTAAAAAAAGGGAGAAAATACAACTTGTCCCATGGAGAAGACCAGGGTCATATCCATGGTGCCCAGAAAAGTATCCATGGTGTCTCTTGAACAGTTAAATCCAGATTAGGTGCTACAAGTGCCAAACTCCTCAGGATGACCTGCAGGCAGAAATACTGAGCAGAGCTCAGATTTCAGGGCCTTTCCCCTAAGATCTTATGGAGGCATTTGGAGAGCCACACACACTGTCAGACCCAGAAACTGAGGATGGCTGGCAGCTGCATGCACAGGTTTTATCTGCCAGCAATGTCCCTCCAGGTAGCACAACTCCAGCATGAAGCAGCAACTGCAGAGAGAGGACTTTCACTGTCACACTCTGTGATGTGACAATGCCTCCTCTTAGGGTCCTTTCTACAAAATTCTTATTCAGAATTTCATGAGAATTTCTTTTTTCTAAATGAAGCTGAGTTAGAATTAACAACTGACTTCTAACTGAAACCAAATCAAAACTTAAAATATGTTTAAATGCTGAAGTAGAAATCCTGCAGTTTAAACAGGAATCATGGGAGAATAAGAGGTGGTTCCTGAGTTCATCCATGAGAAACAAAAACTGAACTCTGAGAGTACAAAGTCAGTTATGTGTTCACTAAAAGAACGCCTCTAGGATGTTCTAGTTTCCTGGTTTTCATAAGTTTTCATCTTACCTTCAATACACAATAACCATTTGTGATAATTCCAATTGCAGCCAAGGCTTACAACGCTGGGTTTTGGTGTAAACATCAGGATTGAATCACTGCTTTTCAGAGTCAGGAACATTAGCTATTCCCAACTTTAGTGATGAGATAGGGGAGGGAAGGAGCGCAAAAATCACAGAATCCAAGGTTTTCCACCTCTTAGACATAACACCTCTTGACTCCACTATAAATTTCATTCCAAACTCTTTTTCCTACATCACTGAAGTGCACTGAACTTTTGAATTTCTGTATAAGCAGACTCTTTAGAAGCTCGGACACCCAAGTGATGCAGTGCAGGTGTTGTTAAGGGTACCTGTTCAGGCATAGCTCCGTGTTCAATTCCAGTTCTCAGCAATCTGTAGCAGTTACTGAACAGATCCCATTTGGTGAGATCATGAGCGCTGGAACAAGAGGAAATAAAGAGGGATTAATTGTGTTCCTCAGCACCTCCAGCCCAGAGAGCTTTGGTGGTTTCTACAGCTGACCAAGCAGCTGCACAGCAGCTCACTCCATGCTAAAAGCACAAGTCAGGCTTTCTGATAATCCAGGAAAAATGTTTTATTACATGGGATTTTTGTAGGGAGAGGATAAACTCTCTCCATACCATACACCTATAAAAGCTACTTAAGTGTAGCTCCTGCTTCTCTAAGTTATCTTTCCTCTTTTGGAAACATTGACAGAACTCCAGAAAACTACAGCAAAACTCTATCAATATCTACTGAATAAAAATGGCTTAAGCAAAATAAACTTGTATATTTTTCTACTGTCTCATTACCACTACATATTAAATATCCTGAATATCTGAAGTGAGATTATATGATAACACATGGACATGAGATAGAGATGGCAGCCACCATCCCGCTCACTGTTCCACATTTCAGTTGCACCAACCTGATTTCATCAGTGAGGAATGACAATGACATCAGGAACAAATACTCTACAGCCTTACAGACCTCAAGAGCTCATGAAACAGCTTTTTAATAGAGAAATGAGAACTACAGAAGAAACTAAAAAACAGGTTGCCTGAAAGACAAAAATTCTCTCTCATCAAGTGAATTTAAGTTTAAAATATTTTTTCTGCAGTGGAAATAAACTGAGATAATTTGAAACAGTTTATAATATGTCTATAAAAGAGCAAGGCAGCTCAGAATAATCAGAAACTTGCTGACTGAAATACTCAACTGGAAGAAGGGATACTGAGACTGATTTGGGAATCTCAACTGGATGCAGCAGCCTCTTGCACCTGACTCATCCCAGCACCTGGATCACCCAGCCAAGCTCACTCCTCCCACTGCTGTGCCTATCCTGGGTTAAATCATTACTGCCCTGCTCAGCCAGAAGGAATAACTCTCTAGTTCCTAAAGGGACAGAAGCTGAACTCAGGACTGGGAATACCCAGGTCCTGTTGGAAGCCCTGCCATGAAACACCTCCCATGCTGGAGTGTGTTAGCTCTGGAAAATGCCACTGGTAAGAGCTTCAGAGAAAACACAACCATCAGAGTGCACTGTACACTCCAGGCTGTGCCATTAAAGCCAAGGTGCACCTTAACTTCCAGTTCAAATTCATGAACAGAAGAACATGAAAACTTAAATAAAACGTTGGAACTAAAAATGTAAGAAGTAAAACTATTTCATGGACTTAGATGGTCTTTGAGGTACTAAAATAAAATGTTTCCTAGATAAATTAGAGGCTGCCAGAGAGCTGCCTCTGACTGCTGATACTAAGCCCAGAGATGCTGCTTCCATAAATCACAGGGCTGCCAGCAAGGCAGAATGGTAGCTCCTTAATTACAGCACTGTAATTAAAGCAGTAAAGTCTCCTTGGTGTGCAGAGGCAGATACTCACACAGATTATCCTACAGAGAATATGAAAGGAAAAACTGCCTCATTCCTGCCATTTCAGTTCAGAAATTCCTCATGAGGCAGCCACCACAGGGGCCATGCCCCCACAGCTGGGGACACTCGGCTCCCTGCCCTCAGCCTGGTCTTACAGCTGAGCTCAGGAAGGGATCTTCAGCTTCCAGAGCTGAAAAATTCTAACTATGTACAAGTTACACATGGCTATTCAATTGAAACTTTCTTAAAGCAGAGCCTCTACATTACAGTTAGGCATGTTCTGCTACCTCTTTATTTCTTTTGAGCTACTTAACCATCAAAACCATAGTTATAAAGGCATCTTGGACACCACACAACTCTCCACAGAGGTTCAGATTGACCAAGAGGCTCCCACGAAGAAAATTCACACAACACAGAATTTTCCCTTAGCTCCTTCCATGTCAGACTCTTCATGGATCACAGAAAATAAGTCCTAGTATTTCATCCAAGGTTTATTTTAATTCTCATGGACAGCCTTGTCTGCACATTTCCACCAGACAAGAGGCAGGTGAGGCAAAGGTACCAGTTTCACAGTATTTCTCAAAGTGTGGCATAAAACAGCTTAGAAAAGTTCCTTTTCCAAGAAGTGACCTTTCCACCACCAAACTGCTTCAGTTCTTCAAGATGCACAAAGAGAGGGAAGCTGTGCCTTGGGCTTTGAGCAGCTCTGCTATTGATACAGTCTCATTTCTCTAATGAGGTTTCATTTATCATCATTTCTACTTCTGGATATAACAAATTTCTGAGTAACTCAGTCTGAGGGATGTACTGGTCAACTACTGGAAAAACATGTTAAGCAAAGAGTTTCTCAAAGAGGAAGAGATGATGCAATGATGTGACCATAAACTTAGCTGTCTAGGAAGTGTCCTGACTGATCACATTGATCACACATTGTTTTTATCTGAGAGTTATGATTAGAGCCTGTGGGTTTGTGGAGTCAGCGTGGAGGTGGGAAGGAAACAAAAGTTGTATCATATCTGAGAACTACTGGTCAGTAATAGCAATGCCCCTGGTTTCTAAATGTGAAACAATGTCCTCCATGCAAGGCAGAACCAACAGGCACACCCAGGGGAACAGAGGTGATGCTTGGGATGTGTCTTGCATTGGATTTACTGAAGTAAGTAAATAAAAGATGCTGAGATTTTGCAACACACAAACTGCTACAGCACTGATGTGTGAAAGTTCAATTGAATTACAATGGAGTCAATATAGAAAAAATTGCCTCCATGTACTTAAATGTTATGAGTATGCATGAGATTCTGGCAAAAAATACCCCAAGTGGGTACTACAGGAAGTCTACTCAGAAGATCTCAAGAAAATTTATTATTGTATTCTGAAAATGTGGAAGGAAGCTTTGTAATGATTAATTTAATTTGTATTGACACACGATATCATTGTTCTAATGGATCAAAAATGATCAAAGTGAGCCCTTTGCTGTCATGGCCTCTCAGAAAGAGGATTAGCTCAGGCTTGGGAAATCCCAGTATAGAAGCCTTTTGGTCTGGAAGGCTTTTCTCATAATGCCTTACCATGTACTTTCTACCTTGCTTTTTCTTAAAGCATGAAGCAGTAGCAATTACCAAGGGGAAACAAGCATGGAGAAAGTACATTGGAGTTTCTCTCACTGGAAGAAGACAGGGACTTATTCCTCCCCAAAGCCCCAGCAACCAATTCATTGGTGCCTCTTCAGGAGATCTGATTTAGTTTCTTTAGACTTCCAGGTGACAGTCAGACCACAGCCACTGTGCTTTGAGACAGAACACTCCACATGCATTTTGAATAAAGATCCTCTCTCATAGCTAAAGGTTCAGCACAAGTTCTGGCTCACATGGTGTAATTGTTTCCTGTCACAGAGAGATCACATCCCATGTAAAGTTCAGGACAGTTCTGAAGATCTCATTACTTCCTTATATGCAAACAGATATTAGGAATTCCTACTGAACTACAGTTGTTGTAAATAACCAGTCAGCTGAGGAATGATACATTAACTGTTTTACAGCTCTTCAGTTCTGATCCTTTGCTCTTCCCTGGATTTTTGAATGTGAAAGTAGATGTCCCTGACCATTATTTGTGTTATTCTACAAGGCTTCTTTATGGTGTGAATTAACTCTAGAGACCCGGAACTCTGAAGGAAAAAACATATATGGAAGTCACTCAGGAAAGCCTTAAGATTTGTGTTTCTCTCCTGGATGTGAAGTAGAGTTCTCCCCAAGTCCCCTCAGCAAAGGCAAATGTGGCTCCAGTGTGTTACCAGGGAGACTGCAAACCTCATTTGAACGTGTCAGCCTGCTGCGCTATGGAAATTAGTAACAATTTAATGATCTTTGTGGGATTCTCCTTGAATGGCAACAAAGAGATTGCAGAACCATCTCAGACAGTGATCCAATGCAGGACTCAGGATAAGTGAAGTCTAAGCACAGAGAGAGAAATGAAAACATAAAGTTGTAAAAAAAAAAAAGTATAAAAAGCTGGCAGAAGGAAGGTTCTCTCCCACATTGTGATAAGGAAGAAATGATTTGTGGCTTTCTGCCACCTGCATGTGAAGCTTTCTCTCATGCTGACCAGGAGCAAATGCTTCCTGCAGCTAGAGGGAAGATCAGGCCCTTTGTGCTGTGCTCCAGAATTCACAGTTCCAGTGAAGTTCTCCAGGTTGCTCTGCACTTGCTGAGGATGCCCTTAGGTCTGAGAGCAGCAGGAACCAGAAAAGCTGGTTCGTGCCTGGTGAGGGAAACCGTGCAATCCAAACAGGGAAATTTGGCCAACAATTCAACTGCAGGAAGAAAATGCATCTTTCAGGCTCTCACCATAAACTATTAATTATTATTATTCCTACTACCAATTAATTCTATAATTTTGAGAAATAGCTCAAAGGCATTGAGAAATAGTTTTCTGCAGCCTCTCCCAAGCAGCACAGGTTTGTGGCAGAGAAGTGTCCCTTGTGCCCTGACTGTGCCATGCAGGGGAGCAGGACCTGTAGGAACTTACTCATGGGTGTAAGAGCACTGGGTGCAAGTGAGGGGGTGCCACTTGCAAATTCCATATGCAAAGGTCATGGCCTGAACTGAGCAAGGACTCAGATCAAGCCAAACAGTTCCACTGACAAACACCACCAGTCATTCCTCCATCTCCACTTCAGATTTCAGGCCATGTGTTTTCTCATTTCCCCACACCTGACACTGATGATACTCACTGAAAGGATAAAATTAACATCACAAATTTGTGAGGGAAGACACCACCTACTTGTGAAAAGATGTCAACCTCTTCAGTGTGGAGAGCACATTGTATATGTCATCATCATCAGCTTCTTCTCCCTGCAAAGAGGAGAGCCCAGCAATTCAGCTCAGTACATTACTGCACAGGCAGGAGCAGCTTCTTAGGGGTTTATACTGATATCGAAACTGTCTCCAAATTTTCCAGTGACTTTTATGTAGATTCCATAATGTTTAAGTAATCACTGCACACCACTAAGATCATCTGACAATATTTAGTATTATCACTGTGTTAATATCCAAACCTGTATCCTCTAGCAGTAGAAATCATTCCCAAGATCAAAATCTGAGTTCTATCTTATTTTACAAGAAGGACTGAGTCACCAGCTTTAATCACTAACTGATGACATGCTACAACACAATTTTAGAATTTTCTGCAAACTAAACAGCAAATTCCTTTAGTGAATCAAGTGAATATAAGGTATTTCTAACCCTATTTTTTCCAGCAATTTTCTAAAGTAAGAAACCCACTTGCAACAATTCTTCTTTTCCATTTCATTTTGATAATTTCTTTTCCATCTAAAAGCCTAACAATTAAAACATCTTTCTGCCTTCAGATGCAATTGTCAATCAATGTTTCTCTCATTATCAGCCCATTAAGAAGCCATAAAGCAGTGGGATACTTGCTTGGGTATCAGTATGCAATTTTTAAAATTTAAAATGTCTTTAAAATGATGAAATAGACTTATTAAAATTAATTATTCAAACAGATATCACTTTAAAAAGAGTATCAAAAGGCTATAATTTTAAATCCTTGCTACTGCTGTTCTCTTTCTTGTCTTCTACTTTTGTCTTGTTTCTGTCTCCAGATCTTTGTGTCCCATTTCTGACCTATGCACTCACTTTTCCTTAGAGATCTTAATTCATTGCTCAGATGCCTTTCAGACAGAGCTTCTCTGAACACCTCAGCCCTGCTCTCCTGGGAGTGAATGTGTCCCAGGAGCACGGGGCACTGCTCGCCTCTCTGTGCTCTCTGTGGTGTAAAGGAAGGGACCTGCAGAGCAGCCCGGTGCCCCCAGCCCACAGCCCCTCAGGAGCCCCAGGGCATCCTTTAGAGCCTTCTGCACTGGAGCACAAAGGGAAGCCACTGGCAAAGAGAGGTGAAAAGGAAAAAGAGTGGGAATAAGCATGTACTGGCTTCCTGATTCAACTGCAGCTATAGGGCAGTTCTAAAGAAAAAACAAAATTAAAGGCAAATTACAGGAAAAACCTTTTTCTCTCCTAGTCCACTGTTCCTGAGAAGACTTTTGGGAAGGCTTTTATAAATCCCAGCCCCTCAGTGCTCTCCTCTGACTCCCCTTGGGTAAGATGCCCTTGCTGGGCATCCATCATGTGTGCACAGCTCGGGGGGGCTGAGGCTGGACTCTGGCATGGCAGTCCAGCCTTGGCCCTTTTTGCTGCACAAGTCAGGTGTAATGTGACATTAGCTGGAAGGATTCCCCTGCCTCACACAGGTGAGCAGAGATGGAGAACAAATTCTGGACTGTTTTTCCAGATGGCAGGCAGGCAGAGAGCAAGCTCCATGTATTTTACAAAACAATGCACGGTGCTGCCCCACTTCCTGTGTGTTGTGGAAGGTTTCCTGCACATGCTGCCTTTTCACTCATGCACTTCTGCAGCTATACAAACATTTTTATTTACTCTGCAATGTGACAAGGCATATTTACAGTGTGCCTGTATGTGGCATATTATGTAAAAATAGGAAAAAAAGCACATTTCCTTTAATATGCCATTCTAAATCAGGGACTTAGCTTAACTTTCTCTAAATGTACATCAAAAATTAAATGTATCCACCACAGTGCAGTGCAGATAGAAAAAGGTCTGTGCAGCTCTCATATTATGTTAAAAAGGCATGAAAATTACAAAATTAAGTAGTGCTACACAAAGTTAAATTGCTGCAAAGGAGGAAAAAATGAGTATGGTTTCTCTTCTTATTTAATGCATTCTGTCTTATGCACTTTGAAGAATAAATTCTTACAAGTAAATCACAGGTACTTCCAGGTTTCAGACCTATATCTTTTACTCTTTCCAGGGGTCTTTTAATATGCCATTATATCTATTTTCTTAAATCCTCTCTTCCATTCAAAACCTAATTCTATCTTGATTTTGCTGCCTGCATATACATCTGGGACAACTCAAATCACTACAAACATTAATGTAAATACAACTTCCTCTGAATTTCTCATCTGTTTCACCCATTCATCCACTTAATTCCTTATGTGGACTGTTTTAATACTCAACTAAATTCTCAGAAGCAGGATTGTCCCATAGTCTTTTTTTACACCCTCAATGATTTGAAGGCTTAATGGCCACTGTAAGGGACTTTCCACAGGGAGAAGTAGCTCTAAATAATTATGAAATAGCTGCTGCTGCACTAAATTTTCAGATGAATAATTTCATGGCTTGCTAAGAATGTTTTTCTGTAGTGAATCCTAAGATATTTTAGGGAGTTAACTTCAAGGATTTTAAGAAAACAAACCTCCTGCAGTAGATCCTCGACAGAATGGTTAAATCGATCCACAAATTCATCAATCAGTTGGCTGTGGGCTATGTCAACTCTGTTCTGGATGGTGTATTCCTCACTGCAGAGGATGCTGTAGGTTTTGCTGCAGGCTTCCAGAACATCCGACTCCACATGCTTTTCCACAACAAACTTAATCTGCTTCAGTAAGGCATCCAGATGCTGCAGAGCAGAAAAGAACTTCAGCTTTCCCTTCAATGGGACAATGACACTGAGCAAAGCCACTGCCAGAACACCCAACCAAGGCTGCGTTGCCCATGTGCCAAAGGCCCAGCACTGGGGTGGTCACACCTGAGAGCAACCACTTCCAGCCCAAGGCACGATACCTTTTCCATTCTGCCTGTGCTGTAGATTTCCAGGTCAAAGTACTGAGGGATTTGCAGGAGGTTTGCAACCTTCTCAGCATCAGCGGAATACTGGAACATCATGGCAACAAAACAAACAAAAGGGAAGTAAAAATAAACCCCTGCACTAAAGAATGAGAAAGTTTAAAGATAATTGTAAATCCCAGTGAAAGATTTATTTTGTTGAAAACTGTACCTTTGATAGCAGCATGGGAAGTGCAATAATGAAATGCTCAGTCAATTTATTTCTGTCATCTATCTGAGTTTTTCTTTCTTTTGCTGTCAAGACCTGGAAGTGGTCAAACATAAATAGAGTAAATATATTTTCTGCATATAGCATTCAGTAATTTTTCTAAACATTATATTATAAACAAAACCCCATGCAAGTATATTTTTAATAAATCAAAACAGGAGGAAATAAAAAAGTCAAAACACATTTGGGCTGAAGAGTGATTACGTGGGAGGACTGTGTGTCCTAAGAAGCTGTGATTCAAAAGGAAAATACCATATCACCCAGCATGACATTGTCTCCACACATCAACATCTTTTTAAGATTGAAATTCAAATATAACCCAAGTCAGTGGAAGTTTTGTTTTTGCTTCCAACTGTACTCAACTCTGGCTTTCACACATTAAACCAAGCATTAATATAAGACCTCAGGGCAAAGTGAAGTATAATTAAGAAAACCAAAACCAAACCACACTGTAACAATGATTTTCATTAGCAGATTCACGGCCTCCTCTCTAAATTGGAATGGAATTCTCAGAGAGAATGTACATCCAAGTTCACAGCAAGGTACTGAAGCACTAATGCTGTCAGAACAAAACGCCCTTGAAACAGTGACCGGAGAGACAATAATCAAACCAGCATGCTTCATCAAAGCCTAAATCTGGCTTCCTGGCTTCAGGAAAGAAAATAATACTTTTGAAAACAAATAATGATAATACAATACTCAAGTTAGCTAATGATCCACATATAGCAAATCAGCCAGACTGCACAGTAAGGGTTACAAGCTAAAGTCAGAGGAGAAACTATTTCACAAGAAGGTGAGTGCTTAATTAGAAATCTGTTTCCATTCCAACTCAAAGAAGAGGTCGGTAGGATCATGAGAAAGGACAAATCTCCAGTGACCAGGCAGAGATCCCTGCAGTTATCCCACAGCTCATGGTCTAACTGGAAACAAGCAAAAGCAAAGCATCACCCCTACATGGCTCTGCAAGGGAGGAGGAGCAGCTGGACACAAGGCATGTGCTTGGATGCCAGGCACTGTGCCAGCAGGAACCCACAACAGCTGTGGAAGAGGGGGGGATGGATCAGTGACCAGGACAAGACAGCACTTGCACAGGGCATGGTGCAGGGATGGCCTCAGAGCAGCCTCAGCCCCTGCACATCCACCAGAGCAGCACCAACCAAGCTCAGGGCAGTGCAAACCCAGGTCAGAATCCCAAACCTGGCAGCCCAGTCGTGTTCTGGGGACCAAATACTGCTGTTCCCTGGCACTGGGAATTGATGAGGATGGATGCCTAAAACCACAGACGCCTAAAAAAACAGATGCCTGAAAACACATTTAGACTGGTCCCAGTCCCACCCCTCCTGCTCAAAGCAGAGCCAGCTCAGGGGTCACACTGGGAGGATCAGGGCTTTGTCCAGCCAGGTCTCAAAAACAACCAAGCACAGAAAGGGAACAAACTCCAAACACCTCTTCCAGTGCTTAAACACCCTCCTAATGAAGATCCTATTGACCTCTCAGCAAATTTTATGTCCATTTGTTTTTATGGAAGACAGTCAGAGGTAGTCCAAAAATGTACTTAAAAATACTTTTACGCTGAAAATTTGTATCATTTAACTTGGCAATGCAAACCCCAAAATCAAACAAAGAGAAAACCAAACATGTCCAGAAACAGTATTTCTAGTATTTTTCTTAGAAGTGTTCAGATGAAACAGCAAATACCAATTAAAAATGTCTCCCGCAGAAGTGTCCAAATGTGATGTTACAAGTATCCTCCAGGCTCTGGGACAGCCCCACTCACCCTCTTGCCGGTGCCTCTGCCCACGGGGGGATGTGCCTCGGCAGCCTGTCTGATAGTGCACACCATGAGCTCGATCAGAGCGCTCTCCTGCCGGTCCGACATCGCTGCGGGGACAACAGGGCATCACTGGGGGCACGTGTGGGACACAGGGGAGCACACAGCAACGGGGGAACACACAGCAGCACAGAACACCACACACAAGGTACTCTGTCACGCTCAGCGAGGCTTTCCTGCCTCCTCTTTGATTTGCCATTCACATCAGCTCAAAATGGACATGGCAGAAGTAAAAGAAGCCCAGAGAAATGTAGGCTGGAGAAAAGCATCAGTGAAGGGGAACATAAGGAAGATCTACAAAATGAGGGAGAGTCATAGAGGACAAAGAGTGACAGACAATATGACAGTCACTGTCACTTCCTCCTAAATTCTCTGTTCTTTGGCAAGTGCTCCTGCTCACATTTAGAGGATTAAACCCCACTAGGCTAAGCAGAAACAAGGAAGCCAAGTGCCTGATCTCCTAAGGAAATGACCCTGTAAATACCGCCGCTGTAGCAGGTGCACACTAAAAGGTCAGCTTTTGAAGCACAGACATGATGAGCACACCTTGCCAGGAACATTGATTTCTCAAGCATCTAAGCCCTGTGAAAGTCCCTGATGCAGGAGAATCCTGAAGAGTTATAAAGAATCTTGAATGACACTCATTAACCCTAGGGACACTTTGCCCCCAGCCTCCCTGGCTATTTTGTGCACTCAGGTCTAGTATTAGCAAAAGCAAATCTGAAACTAATGGTGAAAGAATTCCCTTTTTCTCTTGAGAATTCACTGTGTTCACATTGCCTGGAAAAGCCCCATATTTAACTATCATCACCTGAACTGCTTGTTTATTCAAAATTGTATTAGCTATTTAATTTATTGAAATAGGTATTTAAACATTCAGACAAAATCAAGTCTTAGCCTTCAATATTAGGGAACCGCAGTACAGCAGATTTGACAAAAAACATCTCCAGAGTACAAAAAAAAAAAAAAAAGAAAAATAGAGTACAAATTGCTGCTCTTGAAGGAAAGTACATTAAAAGTAGGTTAACCCAAAATCTTCAAATATGCTTTCCAAACAAACCACAACATAAAAAGATGTTTCACTATGGGTGGCAGAGCTATTTAAGGAATAATTAACAATACTGTGCAATATCAAGGAAGCACAGGGTTAAGCCAATACCTTCTTCTCCTTGGACTGGCTCCTCCAAGAGCAATTCTGTCATACATTCCCAGTCTTTCAGCAGTTCTTGAGAGCTCTCCCACAAGCTGTCCACTAAATAGGCTGCATGTTCATGCAACTAGAAAATCCAAAGCAATCATCAGTGCAGCTCCTGGTGTAAGCACCAGTTCTTCAACTTTCACAATCACATGGCCACAGAGCATTCAGTTTGAAACTAATTCAGGAAGGTTTTCTCCCAGCTGAATGACACCAGTGTAATGGGGTTACATTTTAACAGAAATGAAATAAAATCAAACTGAGCTTCTTTTGCACAAAGCTGCTTTTGTTTGTGAAAAATCTTTCCCAGAGTTTTGACCCAGAAGCTGTAAACTTACCTTCCCTCACTTTCTCAACTGCATTACAAAAGGGAGAGATGGTGTGGCATGAGAGTTCTAATGTATTTGTTTTGAACAAGCTATTGGTTCTCATACATGTTGCTACATGCTGAGAAAAAAAGGAGCAAAAATCCTGGTGATTTCAGGGGGTATAGACTTAACACTAACTTCAACTGCAAAAAATGTTTTTATGTGAATTAACACAACTGTTGTAAAGTGAGAAAAATAATCCCTAGGCTTCTGCTGTTTTCTAAACTGATCTTTAACTGCTACCAACAAGTAACAAGCCCAACATGCAGTTTGTGCTTGCCAAGAACTGATTCCTTAACTGGAAGACATCTCCAAGTGCAGAGAAGGAAGTGTCAATACATTCCCCTCCTCTGCTTCTGACAGCTTTGAGCAAAATGTCACCGAGTTGCTGCTGCTGGGCAAGGTTCACTCCCTTGAGTGCATCCCCAGGCTGCAGTGTTAACTTCTCCTACCCACATGCAAACTCACAATTCTCTAAGTCTTTACTAAAATTGGAGTCAGGACATTCTACTTGGTTCCTAACAACTCTCTCAAAAACAATAACAAAGACTGGCCCAGAGAGAGAAGTGACCCTCAGGGAGCAGCATGGGAGGCGCTTTGCTGATCTTGGCTTTGGGAGTGGAGCAGAGTTTCTTTTCTCCTCAGAAGGACAGACAAGGTCAGTGCTCAGTAGCTCCAATCACACACACTCACATCTAAGGTGTCTGCACTGTAAAACACAATGAACTTTATAATCTGAATTTTAAAGAAGCTGGAACTAAAAATCCATTCAGGTGGCAGACAGAAGGCTCACACAGGTAATGATATTCCATCCAGATTAATTAGTAGGTTTATGAGGTGTTTCTAGAAAGCAAGAACACTGTACCAAAATTTTGTCCTTCCTTCTCAGCAACTCTGAGTGTTTCTTTTCATTCTCAGAGTTCAAGGCTTTTCATTCTCTTGTTCAAGGCTTCATAATAACTGAAATAACCAATTGTAATAGCTCTACTTCTGCTTTTTACCCAAAATATACTACCCTCCCTTCTCTAGAGAAACACTTCTGTCATTCCTTTCTTTCGGTCTCCTTATTATCAAATCAAATGTATAATTTTGAACCTTTCCCCCTCCATCTTAAGAACGTCCTGTACCTGACAGTATCTTCTCCCTCCACTGCCATTACCCATCTGTATTACTGTTACTACATGTACCATACAATTTCCCATAGATACTGTCTCTGTAAGTCATGGGCACAATCCCACCCTGGGTGTGCTCATCAAACACTTCATGAACCACATCTGTGCTTGTTTTCCTCATCCTCCAGTGTTTCCAAGATGCATCTGCATAAAACCCTGAAAGACTTCATCTTATCTCACAGCTGACTCTGCTCTGAGCTAAGGACCCTCAGGTCCTTCCCACTCTGAGTTCACCTATGATTCTAATCAGAATTGGAGATACGATTCAATTTTTGTTCCGTCCTGATTCAAATTATTTTACTCCACAAAGAATAACTCCAGAGGTGTTCTCCTTGCATGGTTATGTAAGCAAAGAACCATTTAAATTACTGTGCAGCAATACACCCTGGCAGCCACCACAGCACCAGCAATGCAGTGTGAGTACAGTGGGGACATGCAGGAGTCAAATTAACCATGAAGATTTTCAGATCAATTTCCTTAATTGACAAGGAAATGGAGGGGCAGGGAAAAGGGCTTATGGTATTTCTGAAAATATTTAAAGAATTGAAAAGAAAGACAATTTATTACTGTATGTAGATAAACCACTACTTAGAGTCCAGGTTTTATGAAACATTTAAAGGTTAAAAATGACATTTTTACCTCACTTTCAAGAAAGAAAAGAACCAACATTCTAATAAGGTTTCCATTTGGGCTATTTCGCCCCCTCCTCTTTGCTAGAGCCTCTTCAGCTTGAGGATCATGTCTGCTGAACAGCCTGAAAATAAGCAGAAGGAGCTCATGGCTATCACAACAATTCTCATTTCTGCAAGAATATGATGAGCATTCATTCTTGATATAGTAAATTTGTTCATAAAACAGTGCAAGTATCTCAAGCTATTTCTTTCAAGGGAAAGAGGGCACAACCTCTGCCTGTCTGAAAAGATGAATTTATCTTCAGTCTTTTAAGTTCACAAGGCTGGAAGAATTTCACACAAGAAAAAGTTCTCCAAAACCTACTTATATTGAAGGTTTTGCACAGCTTTAAGTATTTGCATCACTTGTAATACAATTTTGCATTTATCACTTATCCAGTCTTACAGTGGAGGCAGCACCTACTGCACCAGTGTAAGAGCTAAGGTTGTATCACTCTGGCTGGGACATGGTACAAACAAACCTGACATCCCAAACAGCCAACCTCAGGTACCAGGAGCAGCAGCAAAGACAAAACCAGCTCCTACTCATTATTTGGGGTTTTAACAGGTAAGTGGCACACTCTGCACTGAGTTCCCTGATGCATGGCCCATCCCAAACTCCTCTCAATGCTCAAATTTTCCATCCCCCTGCTTATCTTAACAGGTAAGCAATGAGCACTTCTGCAGGTGCTGAGATCCCTTACAGCCTGCACCTCAGGGCAGAGCCAGTGATCCTCTGTACTTGGTGATCCTTTACATCCTCTGTACTCTTTGCTTTCCTTTGCTAAGCACAGAGAGCATGTCTGATGATTATCACAGAGAAAGTGATAGTGAAAGGTATTAAATTAGGTGAGATAAATCACACCTCAAGTGCCTGAAATAGATTCTATCTTATTTAACTGGAGATTTTCTTTGCAGAAACCAAGACAAAATTAGTTAAGAATGGGATAAATCTTGTCTCTATGCTGTTAGCTCTGAGACACATTTACAGAACACAGCTTAGTACCTTGTAAAAGAAGCCAGAATGAAGTTTTGTCTTTATCCTAAGTACACTAAGGTACAGATATGTCCTTATTTACCTCTGAGGCATTTTTCAAAAGTATTTTGTCACATGTTGATAAAAAAGGAATTTTAGTGTATATTTTTAATGAGAACCTAATCCTTTCCAATAACTAGTACAATGTCTAATAGTACAATGCTGGTAATGGAGATCTGCACATACATTCCTTGAATGGGACAGTGCTTGGTCACAAAGCTGGAATTCCAAAAATCCATCAATGAAAGCTTACAATTACAAGGTGGAGTTGTAAATCCCCAATAAACCATAGAAAATTAGAACACTGGCAAAGAAAAACAGAAGTTTTTGTGTATTTTTTCCTACCTGTATCTTGGCATGAAAAAATTAGATAACCTGGGTTCTAATATAAATCCTCTATAATGCAATAAAAAACTCTAATGTCAGAACCCAGGAGGGGAAAAATCAAATTCCTGCTGAAAGATTTTTAACTGCAGATAATAAAAAGGTTAACTCCTGTGATGTGGCAATGCCCTGGTCACAGTTACTGAGCTGTGTGACTCACATCCATGGAAATGCTGGCTCATATCCTTTGGCATAGTGAGGACATGAGATGTAACCATAATGCAGTGTATTTTCAGGGGAAAGCAGTGAGTTTAGAAACAAATTTTGTAATTGCTGCAACATAAAATCCTCCCAAGTTCACAACAGAGAAATAAACTGGCTTAAAACTTGCTAGATATTATGACTATTGATGTATTAGGTAGATCACCACAGACTACAGGCCCAATATATGTATCTTATCACACCAGGAATTCAGCAAGTGCTTCAGGACTTAAAACAACTTTAGAAGTTTGTGCAGGCTTTGTATATTTAACCCTCAAGGAGTTAGGAAATGTTACTTGAATTGCAGAGCAACAAAAATGTATATTCAGTTTCTTCAAGTCCTCAGATTTGTTTAAACACGAGAATAAAATCTCCTGTTTAAATGAAATACCTGATTTGCTGACTTGGGATATTTCACTCCACTGCTTCTTTGCTTTTTGATGTTACCTCTCTAGGAAGCATTCACAAATATTCCAGGGCAATTGATGACTTACTTTTTGTGGAGGAATTCGCCAGCTGCTACTGCCACAGGCCGGTGTGCTGAGTACACCAGGTGATAAACATTCTCACAGTCTTCATTGGACAGAGCCTCCTCACTGCCACTGAAAGAGTCACAGTAACACCTGAGCTACAGCAGAGCTTTCATTTCCATCCCCTCACCCTCCACAGCTCGCTTGGGACAGCTACAAGGCTGCTTCATTTCCCACAAAATCCTACATGGTTGAACAAGGACTTTGAGGATCCATGGTTCAAAGGGCCTGTAAGACTGGAAGTTTCTCTGATTTCCTTCTCCCAGTTGTATCAATACAGAGAGAAAGTAATATTATGAAAAGACCAAAATCACTGCATACAAACCCTCCCCTGCTTATTCCTTAGACCGTCACACAAACTTCAATAAACATATTGCAAGATGCCAAACACTCATCAAACATCATAAACTAAAAATCTGGAATCACAGAATCCTTTAGTTTGGGAAAGACCTCCATGCTCATTGAGTGGAGCCATTATTAACCCAGGCCCTCTGTGTTCACCACTAACCCATGTCCCCAAGTGCTGCACCCACTTTTGAACACTTCCCTGACAGTCTGTCCCAGAATGTTAGCAAAAATGATATAAAAATACCAGCACTGTCACAGTCAGGATATCACCTCCATCCTTGTTCAGTTGGCATCCATCAGAACCATTTATGTATCAGGACTCTAAACCATTTGGCTTCGTACTAGACATAATTTTAATTGATCATTCCCCAGTAGGATTGCTCCAGATACCTTTTTGGAGTTCCTACCTGCCAGAATATTGCCCTGTGCTCTTCAAGGTGACCCAGACTCTTCTGGTGCTAAATGCATTTAGCATTGACTGTGCTTTCAAGAGGCAACCAAAAAAGAAAGCAGGAACAGACAAAAAAAGTGCACTGGGTAATTTTTGACCTTAAAACTTATTGTGTTCCCAAAAATTGCTAATAATGCAGGGAAGAGATGTGTCCTACACATCATTTCAGATCACATTTATTACATTTACTTTAAAAATATAGCAGTAGACACAAGATTTAATTTCTTATTAGTATTCCAAGGTTAATCTTTTTAAAACAGAGTGACCCATAAATAAAAAGTCTAGACTTCTTTACTAAGGAAAAGCTAGTGCAATCTTTTGTTCAAATTCTGCATGTCCAAAACATTCTTCAAAGTGGAGCCACTGGATATAAAATATGAAGCAAAAATCCTGTGCATCTGCTTGTAAACCAGATGTCCTTTAATACAGCTTTTAATAAATATAAGAGCCTAGCAGTGCCCCTCCAGGTGCACACTTACAAGGCTGCTGGGGACAGGCTGGCTCCACATCAGCATGTGGGAGGATGTGGGAGGTGATTCTTATCTCAGGGGAGCCATGGCATGCCCACATGGAAAAGCCTGGAAGCAGGTGTGCTACCACGTGGCTCTTTCCAGCTGTGTCAGGAAATCAATCAACTCTCCCTACACTGGATCTGTGTTACTGCTGGAGTTATTCTTGCAAGCATAACCCACAGACATTCATTTTTGCGTTCTGCCTTTGGCAAAAGGTAGAAATGCCATTTGGCATTCTTCCACACAATGGATGCACTAATGGCTCCAAAACATCCACACAATTTTACATTTTTCCTCCTATATTTCCATGAAATGAAATATCTTACTTTATCTTCACATCCATAATATATGTTCAGTTCAACTTCATACTAAGTGTGAAGTAACACATTCACTTCATTACAAGCAAAGCACTCAAGTCACTCAGATGTTAGTGGTGAAGGTGATTTTCCAAGGGGATGGAGGGGTTTGGAGCAGCACTCACTGGAGGATGAGCGTGACCAATCGAATGGCTTCCACAGCGACATCGTACTCCTTGTCCAGGGTCATGGACACAATGCGGTCCTGCAAGGCAGCTCTAGGTCAGTCACAGGGCACAAGCACAGCACAGCCAGCACATGGAAAATTCCAGAGGTTACAAAATAAACACTTCTAGGGAGAAAGATGTTCTGACAGCACGCTGACAATGAGAGCCCCCCAGTATTACCCAACCTTTTAATGTACCCCTAAGCTGTGTGTTATATGCACAGAGGAACCACAGGAAAAAGTGCTTCAACAGTCCTGATCCTTGTGTGCTTGCCATAAAGAGAGGGAGGAGACTTGGGAGTTACAGCACTCTTCTGGGTTGGATTAATTTAACAGGTCTTTGCTGAAAAGTGATATAGTTGGGTTGGACAACAGCAGAAAAACTGCCCCACTTCATTCCTCTGAAACAAAATAATTTCATAGGAAGGAATGCTGCATATAGGGAAATACTGTGAAGAAAAACCTCACCTGAATTCATGAGTCTGCAGGTTGCCTGTAAAGCTGTAACCTTCTTCCTCTCTATATCTCAAGAATTACACTACAAAGCTTCCCCAGGAAAGTGGAATTCCATGGTTTGATTTTGTGTTTTCCCATACTCTTTCTAGTGAAGACAAGCACATCATTCTCCTGTCAAATCTAATGATTTTCTACCTTTTAAGGACTGTGTTATGAGAAGTCTGTTAAGGGTTTCTTTCTCCTTAGGTTCAATTTGCTTACTGGCAAAAATAGCTGTGATTGGTGTATGTTGTCCTTCCTATCTGGGGAGAATTCCCATCCAGCCATAAAAATGCAATATGTCTCAGTGCTCTTTGCTTGACTGAGCAAGTTACTGAAGAGAAATCAGGCCATCTGAAAATAAGACTTGATTTTTCCAGCTTAACCTCCTTCAGGAAGGACTAGGTACTCTATGGCATTTTGGGATATGAAAAAAATAGAAATCAGGGACTGGAAAAGAAACAAGGGAAGTGTAATGCAACAACAGTAAAAGTCACCAGAACAAACCAGGGCAAAATAAATGTTTTCCCCTCTCTTCTCCACCATTCCATGCATTTAAGGGCTGAAGGGGAACATCAATCAACAATGATGTTTATTTTGATACAGAAATTTCAGATCAGTACTTAAAAAATGCATGGTGGCTGTCTCAGGTGTTACTTCCCAACAAAACCAGAGACACTTTCTGTCACTGTGACTGAAGGAGCCTCTATCAATCATTATTAAGTTCCTAGGGAATCTGATACATTTCATGTAGATCCGAACAGTTTTAAAGACTGTGAGAAGTCCATTAAAAGACCCAAAAATACAACATTCCACACAGGATGCTCTCTTATGAACAAGACAAAAAAACTTAGTCCTGGCCAAGAAACAGCAATAACAGCGCCAAGAGAAAGAACAGCAAGAGATACTGATCTTAAATGTCTCAGTGGAATTCCATGTATTCCCTCAGAGTTTATCTTACACCCCGGGATACCTCAGGGAGGGGAACTAGCTGCACATGAGTGAGCACACAGCTGTAAAACTCCTTCTGCATCTCTGAAAAAAAGCCTGGAAGAGAGGAGATCCTCTCTCCTGTCCACAGAGCACGAGGCACCCTCTGAATCTGGAGTCCTTTGGGACTTTGAAACCAACCAACAGGAGAAGGTTTCCTTATCCTAGAAGACTGTTCTCTCAGTTTTCCCCAGAAATACCAGGTTTAAAATAAACAGCACAGATGTGTCATTTCCTGCCCAGGGGCCAGCACCTCTGTGTGGTGGCACCTGCCAGCCAGGCCCCAAGGCCCACACACCCAATGCCCCAATGCCTCTGCAGGTGTAACTTCTGTGGCTGACGAAGTTCCAACCCCCTCTGCTCAATCTGCCTTTACAGAGATTCCCTGTACTGTTGTACAGCAGAAGAACAGGGCACAGGCCTGGATGTTTAAGCTGAAATATTAATTCTCAGTGTCTCTGAAGATCAGTTTTCCATTCTGTATTAGGCTGTGAACAAGGAGCCAATCTCTCCTTCTGCTCCCAGGCTGTGGAGACAACACAGGGTGAGGGATGAGGGCTCTGGCACTGACTGCAGAGGAGTTAATTCACTGCTTTTCCATATGGGGTCAGTTAATGTCTGTATCAGACAGGACTTCTTGATGGAAAACAAAAGTCTTCTCTTTGATGGACAGATTTTTGTTTTGATGGACTAAGCTTATTTTCCAGCATATCACCTACTCTTAGAAACACAAATGCTGGAAAGAACAGGCATTTTTCTTTGAAAAAGGGACAGGATCACATCCTTGTGACAGCTCTCTGGAAGGAGGTGAAATATTAACATCCCAGCACAAGGCACTCTGATCAAATTAATTTATTCTTTAAACAGCTAGAAAACCTCTAGAGAGATTTCTCTCAGTTTGAATGGATTGAACTGAACACCAGCTGAACTGTGCAGGTCGATTAAATTCTGATGAAGAAATATAAATAAGCAGCCATGGAACTGAAAATGGCAGTTAGGTCAATTATTTTTCAAAGAGGTGGTAGCAGAGTCTGTGGCAGCAAGACATTTAGCTGATGTATCAGAGATTCAAAAAGCATTAATTTGGAACTTTGCTCCATCCTGGTGCCAAAGGCCATATCCCTGACAGCACAGTTGTAAATCCAAGTGCAGGCATTTGGACCACGTCAGCTTTTTGTTCTCTTGATGTGGCAGAAACTGGAAGTGATTAATCATTATGTTAAACAAATCTCTTCTCTAGGCTCACAGAGACTAGGAGCACACCTTTTCCTCTTATTTATTTCATAATGATACAGATTTCTGTAATAAAACCAGCTTTTATGGGACAGAAGAAAGATTAATTCCTAACAAGGCTCTGTTCCCTCTGAACCTCCTTGACAGAAATGAAAATTCCTTGTGCCATCCCAAGCCAAGCAGCAATGCACAGGCTAACCTAGTTTCCTTTAAGAGAATTATCTGTGCTGTGAAAAGCAGGATGTATTTAGAGCTTTCATGTCCCTGTAGTTTTCTAGGGTGAGGAACTATTGCCCAAAGTGTCTCTAATTGTACTGAAAGTTTTGTGGGTGCATGGGAGAGGTTCAGCCTCAGAGCAGTCTTTTTTCCTTACAAATTATGGGATCCTGACAAAGAAGCATCCAGCACATTTTCTAGTAAAGAGAAGTAGATAAAAGCCCATGAGAGCTTTAGTGGCCAATTTGAAAATAAATGGAATTACAGAAGCAGCAAATATAAACAAATCTAAATCTGCACAGCAGGAACAGGAAAATCAGCAGCTGGAGGGTCCATTTTTCTGGTTGCCCTGTGAGGGTAAAGCAAACTAGACTTATGGAGGCATTAGAAAAGAAGTTTGAGGTCTGAACCTGTTTGCCAGGTTCTCTCCTATGAGAGGAAATTTTGTCTTTACTGCAACAGTCCCAGAAACTGGCTTTATAAAATTAGAAGAACGCAGGCTTGTAAGTGGTCTCACAAAATGATCCAGTTTTATCTCCTACTTTAGTCAACTATACTTCATTAATTTCTGGCAGATAGTTATTTAAACTGCCCTTTAAGATTGTTATCTTAAATGAAGGAGACTATTAATAAAGAGTCTGCTCTATTATGTAATTATCATTTTGGAAAAAAGCCTTTCTTAATATCTAGGCTTTACTGCAGGTTAAGCATCTTTTTTCTGCATCTCAAGTTTAAGACTTGTGCACAGTAATTACAAATATTTAAATCTCCACTTTTTTAAACAGAATTTTTTATCAGCATTATAATAATGATTTAAATTAAAATAAACCAGTCAGCTCTGTTTCTTTTCTAAATAATTTTTTTCATCAGCATTCTAATAAAGAATTAAATGAGATAAATGAGTTTTTCCTTGGGGGTAGCCTTTCCCTCAGTAGTGTGTGCTGTAAAACACAAAGGGAGAGGTAGCAGCTAATGTGGTTGCAGTGCCTGAACACTCTCCTCACCAGGCATCCAAACAAGAGCAGGGACAGTGTTTCCACACTCATCTCTCCAGACAGTTCACTTGTACAACAAAGCAATCAAACCACAAAGTGAATGAACAGCCACATTCTTATCCAGATATTAAGGAAAAAGTTTGTGCTAATAAAACCCCCATGAAATATCCCCCCAGCACTTCTCTCCTGAAGGGCCAATCCAGCTCAAGGGGTTTGGAATCTCAGTGTGAACTCCTGTTCTGCAGCAAGGCCAGTTCACTGTGTAGAGGACTGTGATGCACATCCAAGTGACTCCCTCTCCAAACACAAGCACATATGGAGCTAAAAAAGCTGTGTAGCAAACAATCTTTCATTATAGGATGCTACTTTCAGCTATATTTTAGATTGTGTAAGTATACATTCTTTAAATTCAATAAATCTAAAATTAAATAGGTACAGGCAGATCGAATAAGGACAATATATAAGCTATAAATCATACATACAGACAAATATTCATCCCGGTTAAGTCTGACAAATCTTCCAAGATAAACCCTGTGAAATGGATTTGACTCAATTTCAGCGTTCAGTAACACAGTTTTAGTAGTGCAGTTACAAGCCCTGTCACAAACTAATGAGTTTATTATTAATAGACATGACTCAAAGACCACAACAGGATGATGACACTTTTATTTTCTGTCCTCCTTCCAAAAAGTGTATTTCCTCTTACCTTGAATCTGTTAGTGAACAGCTCCAGTTTGGGAAACAACTCTCTGTTGGTATAGAGACTCTGAAGAGCTTTCAAACACTTCAACCTCACTTCACCTTGCTAAATAAAAAACACTGAGATTAGCTGTCAGAATACTTTAACCAAATGCACATGAATATTAAAAAACATAATACTGTAATTTGCTTAATGTACATTTAAAATTTTATGCAAATGACCAAAGCCAATTTGCAATTTAGCTAAAAACCAAAACCCACAAGCAGTCACCCACAATGTTAAATTTCTTGCTATCTGCATATAGAAGGAATTAATGTGCCATCATTTATATGTATGTTAGTGCTTCCCTTTCAAGTGACTCCACAAAAAGATAAAGAATGTAGCAAGCAAATCCAAAAGAAAGATGTAGGATCTCCAGGTGTGTGGCTGCTTTCTTCAGGAAGGAGCCCACAGGCAGCTCATGACTGACAGCTCGTGTTCATAATCAGCACAGGGGCTCAGCAACTCAGCCAGCTCCGAGGGCAGGACACAGGGCACACACACTGCATTTGTTATCCCCAAATGTTTTACTTCCCATCTCTCACAACAGGACAGACAGGCTGAAGGATGCAAAAGGTGAGAGATCCTCCAGTGGGGAGCTGGTTGCTGCCACAGGAGCAACACATCTCAGCCACAGCCTGGGGAGCCCGTGGGAAGAAGGATGGCTTGTGTCCCTGTCCCTGTGTGCTGGTGGCAGCAGCTCATTCCCAGCTGCTCTTCAGGTGGAGATTGCTTTGGTCTGGTGGGCTGCATCAGGAAATGTGGGTGTCACAGGTCAGGGCCTGTGGATCAAGGCTTGTGTCCCTGAACAGAACACTGCTGATGCAGAGAGGGACTGGATCCTCTGTACTGCAGGTAAACAACTCAACTGCACCATCTTGGCAAAAGATGGATTCTTGTTGAAAAATATTTGTGGGTAGCTAAAAGGTTATAAACACAAATCTACTCAAATATGATCTGTAGAGTTCACTGCAGTGTCAATTTGCTTTTATGAAAGTGAAGACAGTACCAAATCTAATGCCTTAAGCTGCTAAGAACTAAAACTACTGAACTACTGAACTTCATAAATCAAACTCCATACCCAGAGGGCTCCATTTCTGAACTATCTATTCCAGAATCCAGTCTGTACTTAAAAAGCGCTCACACTAAAAAAATTGAAACATTCACAGACTGACATAAAAACAGAAATATAAATCCAAATTTTAAAGTTTCTTTCCTCCTTCACACCTATTTCAAAATTTGAAATAAAAGACAAAAACAGCACAGAAGTTGGGTTTTCAGAAGAACTTCCATGAAGAACAACTGTTCCTGAGAAATCATCTCTGTGTATCCATGAGCAGTCTCTGAGCAGTCGTACTCTCTTCTAGGGGATCTTTTTGACCATCACTGCAGAGAAAGCAAAGAAGGGCAGGGTGCAGGTGTGTGTGGATGCACTCCAGTCCAGACTGGAGGAGCAATGTCTCACAGACCCTCAACACGTCACACACAAGATGGTTCTTCGTAACTGTGAGGATCATCCAGCTCACAGGAGCTTTGAGCACCCCAAACACCTTCTAGCAAGGAAGTAATTGGGTGGGAATGCTCAAGTTAGGATGATTCTTAAGAAACTTATGCCAGAGTAAAAGCTGCAAACAGAGATGGACAGAAAGGCCAGCAAGAGACTTAGTAAACTAATAGATGAGCTTATTCAACCAATTAATTCATTAATTAATTAGGAGGTAAAGCAAGAGAGGAATGAACATCTGTTCCAGAGGACCCTGAGTTCATCCTTTCCATAGAAACAGACAATAAGCAAAGTAAGAGGAATGCAAAGAAGGAAAAAGCATTTTCTTATGTGTTAGGAATTGGTTTTAAGAACCATGACTGTCCAGGTATCTAGAGACAATTATGGTTTCAAAACAGTTTCACACATCAATGAAGTAGGTGAAAATTAAGACTGAACAGTCTAATTTAACTGTTTTATTTTCAAGAGGTTCTTTAATGCAATTATATCATAGTTTATACACTTTTAATTTATGCTGCCAGATACATGGGAATAAAAAAGATGCTTAAAAGCAGAGAAAGGCTAAACTTGAAAGCCACATTCAAATGAGAATCTATAAAAAGCAAAAATCCCTATAGAAATTTGTCTGAAATCTGGGAGACATGATTAACATATAAAACATAAGGATTTTCTGAGTTAGAGAACTAAATTTCTGTATTTTACCTCTGAAAGACAATGTTGGAGCTAAGACAAAGAAGTTTAAGAACTGTTCTTCCCTGTGGTTTAATTTGTATGTCTTCTGAAATAGAAAATGAAACTGCTCAGGAATCTCCTGCACAGCTGTCTCCTTTCTGCAGAAGCAAACTTCCAGAGAAGTTAATAATTTTGGGGTGACTGCTGTTCATGTGAAGTGGAAATAGCTTATGGCTATTGCCTCAACCTTCATTTTTTGAATACCAATTATAGCAAAAAATATCTCCTGATCAAAGCAAAACAGAATCAAGAAGCTTGGGTACCAGCTGGCAGTTCTTTCAGACGGTGCCAATGAAAACCATGCTGTTAAGGGATCTTGTACTTCTGAAGGCTTTTCATTTTCAGTTGGCTCTTACTCCATCTTTTTCCAATATATTCTTCCTATTGCACCTGCACTCTCTTTTCTGTGCCTCCCAAAATGTCTCTTTCTCTCCATTTTTTCCCATTTATCCTTTGACACCTGCCCCAGACTCTTCCCCACTTTGCCTACAGTCTGTCTCACTTTGTAGATGACACATCCATAATATCAATAAAACCCCACCACCTATCAGGTGGACTGGGACATTAAACACATTAGTGATTTTAAAAACTTAGAACTCCAAGGCACTTGTGCCCTCAACAAAAAATCTTACAAAGCAGAGGCAGGAGAACAGTCTGATAGAATTCTGCAGTGTCTGGTCCAAATGATCCAGTTTTTTTACCCAAACACTGTAATTCAAAATATTTCTGATATGAAAGAACATGTTAATTTAAAAAAAGCTGAGGTATAAATATGTGTTAAGGCTGCAGGCAGATGACTAGACCCTGGCCTGAGGTTAAACTAACAGAAGAGGATGTGAGAAAATACTTCACATGACATGAGAAATTGCTGGATGTGACAGATGAGAGTGTGAGATTCCACAGATGGGCAAAGGGAGTGATGTGAGAAATGGATGGACTTCAAAGGACACTAGGAGGGGGCTGAGAGCTGTGAAGTGCAACTCCACTACATTTCCAAGATGCTACTTTGAGGAAATGTTCTACAAGGTTTAGAATGTGCTCCCAAAAATCCACTGCAATTATTCAAGGGATAATTTAATTAAAATTACCAGTCCTAGTAAAACAAAGCCCTCCACACACCTTAAATCCTGATCCTCCAACCTGAGCTGACCTCCACACTGGTTTGCTAACTTGAACAATGATGTATTTATTCTCTTGGAGCGTGGCAGCTTGTGAGGCACAGCAATGTCACCAAGAAGGGACACAGAGCAGCAGCTCTGTCCCTCCAGGCACTGCCACAGCTGTGTTTCCATGTCCAGCACTCACTGAGACACAGGCTCTGGGGCAGACAGTGGTCATGGCTGATGGGAGCAGTAAGCACGATCTTCCTCCTGATCAAGTTGTATTCAATGAGATCTAATGTAAAAGTCTGAGGAAAATTTGTAGGGGAAAAGTTTGAGGTTTGGAAAGAAATCCTTGTCTAGAGGATACTCTTAACAAGTGAACTACTCATCCAAATGAAGGCAAGATGGAGATTCCTGGCAGCTGTAGTTAAAAGAACCAGCAGCAGCTGACTTCTATCTTTAGTGAAAGCCAACATCTGCATAACTCATGTTGTCCAGAACTCAGCACAAGAGTGACCGAGTCAGAGCCTAAATATTAAGATGATGTTTGAAGTTACTGAAAAAAGTAATATGAATCAGCTCTTAACTATCAATTATGCAAGTAATCCAAATGAACTTGCAGACTTACAATTTCTTTCCAGCAGTGCTCCTAGAAAAGGAGAATAGTCTGAATCAGGATGCTGGAATTTGATGAGTGTTTCAACCTCACTGTAAGTCTCCTTTGTATTCCTTGGATAGTGCTTGCAAAGGAGTTTAGAGTAAAACAAGTGATTCCAGTGGTTTTGGTGGGAGTGGGAGCACAGCCAGTCCACTGCTGCCTGGGGTACAAAACCCCCCAGAGACAGAAGTGCAAAGTCCTCTGTCAGCACCCAGAATGGGCTCCTCCTGTTGCAGGAACTGCTTGGATACCATCAGTACTAAGAACTGTGCTGAGTCAGAAAAGAACCTCTTTTCCTTCTATCTGGTGTTTCAACAATTTTCTGAAGAAAAAGCTAAAGAGAACCTTGAAAGCATTCTTCAAAGAAAGGAGATTGAACTGGTTGTGGATCCAGTGGTGTCTATTGAGGACTCAAAGATCTCCTTTTTTCCTCTAACCTTTGGGCAATGTAAATGGAAGACACACGCAAATCCCTTTTCCATTCTGCTTCTGACATAGAGGCTCTCAGGGATGCTCTGAGGAGACTTCTCTTTCTCTTGTAATCAACAGAAAAGCCCCATGGAAGGATTTCTATCAAGATAATTCATCAGAGACTGAACACATGAAAAGCACATGGACCAAGCAGACTGGGAGTACTGCCTCCTAAGTTAAGCCAACAGCTGGAAGTGAGCTGATTGAAAGATATCAGGGTGAGGAAGCAGAACAATCTCTTTGTAAGCCAAGGATGATGTTGAGCTGGGCAGCACAGCAGCAGCTGCCTCCAGTGCACTCTGCTGTGCATGGGAATACACAATACTCACCCTGTCATGTAGTGTCCAACCAACATATTTTAAATAACTATCATTCAGGAAGGCATCACTGTACATTTTCATCCAGACACCAATTTCTTCAATACAGACAGCTCTAATCTCAGCAATAGCATCACTAATATGGAAAAAGAAAAGAACAAGGATTAGCCAGATTACAGACACACATACTTCTCATTCCCATAGCTATATTTTGCTTATACTTGTCATGAACCTCATCAGTATGTGAGGCCTGTCACTGTTCTTACTGCCATCTCACTGATTTTCTGTTCCTCTACATCCTTGAACTCACTGATCTAATAATTTCAGTGTTTATATATGCTCCTACATTTCCTCTATGTAAAGAAATTCTCACTTGAGTTTGCTTCTTAGGCTGTTACTCCATCTTTAACCTCTCTTTTCAAAGACAATCATGAAACCAAGCTACAAACCTCCTCTGGGCAATCATTTCTGAAATGGCATCACTGACATTTGCTTTGCAGCCCTGTCTCCAGCTTGAGGTGCAGAACTATTGCAAGGTGGGAGAAGCTATCTGGTTTAGCCAAAGGCACCTGCCAGAGGAGCACAATGGAATTTGCTACAGAAAGAGATCTCGCTTCATAACCCCTACAACAAAATCCATGAGAATTTTGCACTTCAGCATTGGTTTCTCCCCATTTTCTTGCTTTTATCCTACATTCTGACTGTAGCAAGTCATGGAAGAAGCAAAGACATAGGCAGATTTATCAGCTGCTTAGTGAGGAGGGGTGGCAGGAAACTGGAGAGGTCACCTAAGGAAACTAGGATAGAAATGCTTTCCATCTGATTGGCACTTTCCTGCCTGCCTGACATGGAGCATGGCATCTTTAGTAATCATGAAACAACGGGAAGAGGGATGGGGGCCATCTGTCCCTTCAGTAATTCCATCTCTGGGACATCTGTTACTATGAGAAATCACTTGTGCCACTCCAGCTGGCACTGCCTCACAGATCCAAATTTCAGCTCTAATACAAGAAGAACACAAAGAGTCACTGCACAGAAGAAGGCAATGTCTGGTGCTTTGCAAACACTGGAACTTGCTTGTAATTGAGACCCTTGTTTTGTATTTTTATTTTAAAAATATTTTGGAAAATTAATAAACCTCAATTTAATTCTAAACCAGACCAACACCGCCCCAAAATGAAATTTAATTTATGGGAAGGAAAGAAAAATTCCAAGCTTCAAGCATGAGAATTATTGCAAAAATGAGAGACTGCATTTTTCTGATTTTACAAAATAGAAATAAAATTCACTCACTCTTCTGGTCAAGACACTGCACAGCTTCATTCATATCCTTAACCCAGTGCAGCAAACCCCTGGTGACTCCATACTGGAACTATGTACTTCCCTCCTGCAGGCTGGCCCAGCTGCTGCAGTGCCTTTGTCCCTGACCTTGCAGCCCCTGAGCTGGACCCATAGCTCCCACAGGGACCATGAACCAAGCCCAGCATCACACACAGCCAGGGGGACTTCTCCAGGCAAGTGTCAGCATTGGAAATGCACTTGTAGGGAGGAAACTGTACTGCTGTAACAGCAGAAAAGCATCAACAGCAGTGATGCAGTAACATGAGGGGGACACCTGTGTGAATGTCACCAAACCACTGCCATTGTCTCTCTCTGCCTATGAGAAACATTAACAACTTCCCAACAGCATCAGTGAACCTGGTCTGTCCAACTTCCTGAAGGCTCTGTAAGCTCAGAACCAAGGTAAGGGGCAATCCACAGTGGAGACAAGCTGCATTAGGATCAGGGCATCACACAAGCTGCTCCTAGCAGGGATTTCTCAAACAGGTTTAAGTAGTGTAAGGACCAATGGGCTAATTCTCACACTCAGGGGTTAAAAACTGCATTCCTTATGGGAAAGGCAGCCAGGATGAAGACAAGTTGTAGATAAAAACTATGACTACAGTCACACACACATGCACACATAAATATATCTGTATGTGTGTGTGTTTAATTGTATACTGCTTCACACTGAATTAGATTAGCAATCCTCTTCTCTGGAGTTACTTTTAAACTATTTTAAAAGCAAAACGTAGGTAGAAGAATGCAAGACTTACTGAAAAACCTAAAAGACTAATAAATATAAATCAAGAAAAAAGGGGGAGCCCACATCTGCAGCAACACAAAGTAGTGAGGAAAACATTCTTACTAGGGCATGACAGCCTGAGTCCTCACATCCAACTAGGTTATTTCACCACCTTATAAATTTATTAACTGTAAAGGAGTTTGGAAGGATTTAATAGCAATCCCAAAAAGAACCTAAATGTCAACAACTATTTAATCATGCAGCACAGCCAGCCAAAAAGCAGGAAAAATCATGTTTTCTCTCAGAGTGCACTCAAGCTTCCCCAGGCAGACAGTGAAAAACTGCTTCTTGATTCAAAAGCCTTCTCAGGGATCCCTCAGCACTGCAGGCACTCACTCCAAGCTGCTAATTACAAAACAAAAAAAAAAAAAAAAAAAAAAGAAAAAAAGATAGGAAGAAAGAAAGAAAGGAAGCTATTCAACTAATTAAGAGATTTACTATAATAAGAATTTAACATCTCCAGTTTAAGTGAAAATGAGACAGAATCATGGATAAGGCATGTGAGACCTGCAAACAGACTCAAGCTGCTGGAGAAGCAGGGGAACATGTGAGAGACCACTTCTCACTCCACATCAACTTCCAGGTAACTATCACCAGTCAGAATCACTTGTGTTCCTGCAGGAATCACTAACATGGACTCCATGCCCATACAATGCTGTATCAAACACAATATCAATGCTGTATCAATGTAGTAATTGCTTGTCATTAAACTGCAAATATTTTCTTCTAATTTTTATACAGTTAAATATATTTTAGCTTCTGGTCAGAGTCACTATGAATTGTTTAGCTTTTTAAAAATACACATTATTTCTGGATGACACAAGAACATAAAAATACTAATTATACCTGCACTGGAAGTGCTTATGGAATAATGAATGCCTTATTAATTATATAATTATAAATTAGTGATGTAAGCTTGTACTACTTGCCAAATGCTTCTAGAAAGAAACAGAATCTAGTCCAGCACAGAGATGAAAACTAACGTGGCATCAGATCTTAGATCAGATACAAATCTTAGACATGAAATATATTTAACTCTCTTTTCAGCACAAACTACAAAGCAAGGTCTACAAGGGAGAAATATTCTCAACATTCACAACCTAAGTTCCCACTCTGGGTAAAGAGATTCTCCATGATGCAACTTCTGAAAAGATTTGACAAAAGGGGTTCAGGTAAGAAACTCTGCATTTCCTTTTGAAATTTTGGCTTGACAAGGCAGGCCCATAAACCTTAGCACAAACCACAGCAGTGCCAGGAAACAGATTTTACCAGTGCCACTCCAGTGCACTTTTAATGCCAAAGTACAAACAAGAATTGTGATTAAGGCCAGAAGTATTCAGGACCTGAACCACAGTCTGTGGTGGGTATTTGGGAAATGTCAGGTGCAGAGCAGTGTGCTCCTCAGGGTTGCTGGAGCAGTTGTCAGCTTCAGCTCCAGCTCACAGGTTCTTTCAGTCTGTTTAATCTCAAACTCCTGAGGTTAATCAGACTAAACTGAAAGCCCTCTAAGCAAAGCTGGCTGATGTGCAGTACCCTGCATGCTCACATCCCACAGCACTGCCAGTGCTGAGTCACACCAAGGCATGACCTGGAGATGACAGCAGAGCAGGAACTGCTTCAAGGCTTCTTGCAAGCTCCTATAGGAGCCTGACTTCCCTCATTGCACCTGCTTGGCCAATCTAACCACTGGACATGCTGCTTCTCACACCTTGTTCTGAGACAGCCAGAACTGCAGATAACCATCAGAAGACAGTGGTATTACTCAACAGGCAAACTAGTATGAACAGAAAAATACAGCTATTTCAGTCAATGGGTTGGGCTGAGAGTTAGTCTATAGGAAAACATTCTAACAAGGACAGAACTAAGGGTGACTCACTGCCTTAGCCTTCAGTGGGATGGAAGCTCCAACTCCCACCCAAGGGACAGGAAATGGAGCAGCTGCACAGGACCACACCACTGCCACTTGGACAGAACTGGGCCCATCTCTTGGGCTGCCTGTCAGTTTAGAAGCATTTTCAAGATGTAATCATAATGAGAATTGGACAAAAATGTCTTTTCTACTTCTTTTTTTCTATGACTCTCATCTCTGGAGCTGTATTAGGAGCCCATAAAAGAAGAAGGGTAAGAAAAATAAGAGCTCAGAACCAACTTTCAAAAGTTCTGGTGAATGCATATCCCACTTATGGGAGGGGCTGGCACAGAGCACTCCCATTCCTAAATGCTTCTGCATACAGTGGCTATTTAAGTATCTATTCCAATAACCTGTTACTAGGCTGATTATCCAGTGCTCCTGCCAGACCAAGGAATTTACTGTTTGAAGGCATGACATGGATTCTGAGATGTAGCTTTACATATCTCTGACCCCAATGCTTCTCAAAGAGTTCCTGTCCCAACACCTTTGCTTGTATGAAGTATGAGGCACAGTTCTTCAGGGAAGGGAGCAGTGTGTGTTTTTAAACTTCATAGAAAGGTCAAACTCACTCAAATTAAATGATGTAAATTTTTGCCTTTTTTTTTTTTAAATGCCTGTGACACCAGTAAATTCTGTCTGTTTTTTCAAACATACCTAAAGCCATAATGCATTTCCTTGTCACCTGAGAAGTACATTTTGCTCCTTAGGATAACATGTTTAGAGTGCAGGGAAAAGGATTTTTCTCTGGCTTGGTTTAGGCTTTATTCCCCTGTGCTTCCTCACCAAACTGCCATCCAATAACCCCTTCTCCCTTTTTGTCATGTCTTGTTTCCCACAGTGGAATTCCCATGTAACTTGTCACCACAATCCTATTTACTCTGTAGCAGGCAAAGGAACACCTTGGAAGGAGACAAGCACCTTCTCCATAAAAATGGCAATGCCACCTAGACTTGGCAAGGTTTACCTTATTTGCCAGACTGACAAAACATCACCTCAGGACGAGCTCATGCCCTGCATAAATTCTCAAACCCACTGTGTCCATCAGTGTCAGGATTCCCATTCTGGTCTGCCATAAGATAAAACTGTAACAGTTCTGTTTTTCTGGACAGTCACACCTGGAGGAAAATGTCTTTAAGCACTCAAAACAAAAAAAATACTATGAAGTAGGACTGAAATCTGAGATCTCTCAACCTTACCCTCTAAAAGGGGACAGAATGTGTCCGGACACACAGTGCTAAGTCCTAGGCAGGGAAAGAGCCAAACCTCAGATAAAGGTTCAACATTTTATAAATACTCATCATATCTGAGCAGTGATGTGGCAACTATCTCAGATTCAGTCATCTCTGATATGAGTTAGAACTGAAATGAAGAAATAGACCTCCCCTCCTTTTTTTTATACACATGTACCTTGCAAATAATCTTTAGCTTTTGACTTCAGTAAAAAAAAAAAATTAAAATCTCTTTTTAGGGTTTATAAAAAAAACCATTGGACAACCAAATATATCATAAACTCACAGAAACTTAGAACATATGGCAGAGGAAGGAGAAAAGGCAGCATGCAGTGAGGTGGGTAAATTTCCTGCATGCTTATTAAGTATATCTCAGTTTTTGACCAAACCTGCTGTTCACACTAGACTAGCATTATACCTAGAAAACTATTTAACTATTTCTGCAAATGCTTTTTTTTCTTGATGAAGAAATGAGCACTGAAATCTTCTAGTAAATTGGAAGCCAATCTACAGAAAGAAGATGTAACCTCATTGCAACACTTGTTGGAAGACACATTCTGAATGAAACAGTTTTGGGGGTTTTGTTTAGGTCAAGGATTTGTTATTTAAGCTACAAAGGTCACTAAGCATTAATCACTGTGGCTGAGTCTGAATCATATTGAAGGATGGGACTTACTCTCTGGGAATAATTAAAATAACATTTTTTCAAAATCATCACTACTTGTGCATAGTCTAAGGCCTGTAAAATAATGTGAAGTTTATAAATAATTGTAACTATTTGAGAGATGGACGGTTCAAGAAATGAAGAAGTTATGAAAGCAGGTAATAGTTCAAAATCCTTTACATCTTATCCTCTCTGGACTTTGTTGTCAGCTAGCTGGGTTTCCCACAGACATTTTCCCCTTCTATTTTCTGGTCCAGCTGTGAGTGCAGGAGTCTCACTCTGCTCTCTGTGGTGTACCATTACTCACAGTTTGGTGTACGTTGTAAGAGACTCTTTGGGGCTCCCCAAAAGGTCAGGGATGGCTGTGCTCACACAGGTGGCTCTGGGGGCAGGGTGGGATCAGGTTCCTCCTGACCCCTCTGAACAGTGGCACAAATGGTGCCACCACCTCTGATTTCAGTTGATTCCCACTGGTCTAACAGGGCCAGGACATTGATGGAATTTATTTATTTGGCTTCTCCTTTTTTGCAGCAAAAACAGGTCTTTACTAGTGGTGGCAGGATGAATGAAAAGAAACTTTTTTTACAAAAGGAGGGTTTCAAAAGAAAAAGCAAAAGCACCAGAATGCAGACCACAAAAAGGCTGAGTCTTTTTCCAACACCACACAAGAGTATGAACTACTAAGAGGATATTTTAAAGCAACTCTTTGTTTGATATAATACACTAAGTTCTGAAGGGAAAAAAATGGAAACACTCAGAATTTAATTCCTTCAGCTTTTTACCTATGGCATGAAAGCTGCTCTCCTGATAAAATGGTGTGAGTGCTACACTGATCTAACACACTCATTTACCTGCTGGCTCTGCATACCCATCCTCCTGCTGCCAAGCAGCTCAAGGCTTCCTGACCATAAACCATGAACTTTCTTTCCATGCTCAGGTACTGAGAAGAGACTCTCCAACCCCAGTGTGCTGCTCACACTCACACATTTGTCAGCACGAGCACCTTCCCAGTTTCCTGTGTGCTTTTCTCCAAATTACCATCATCCCTCTGTCTAACTGAAGTATGGGCTCCTCTTCACCTTCTAACCCTCTTCTCATACCCTTTTTTCCTGCCATTTTCCTAAAAGATTCCATAAATTATAAACCTTTAAATCAGAACTGAAAGCTGAAAGGTTAATTGCATAGTTCAGTACCCTTGAATTTCATCTCTTGATTTCAGCAAATCAATTAACATTTAAAGAGCTGGTTAAAAGGTGATGCAGATGCTCTGAGGCATCTTGTGACGCACAACAACCCTAAATCTATTTTAAAAGACTACTGCTCTCTGGTAAACCATATTCCAGATTTTCTGTTTACACCCAAGACATAAAAAAGGAAATGCAGGCTGGAGGACAACTGCTATCCTGTGATATGCAGTAATTATTTGATTATTCTTAAGATATGTCATTTTTGTACTCCCAACATGGACAACTTTTCTTTTCAAAACGCAAAGATTCAAAGCCCAGTCTCCCACAACCCTTTAAAGCTGTCTACTGATCAAAATAAAGTTGTGTGGATGGCTCTACTGAGTAATTAATAGAGGTTACAATTTGTATATTCTCCCATAATTCCAAGTGTTTTTGACAGTGATCTTGCAGCATCTAGAATATTACATCAGAAGAAAACCAACCCAGAAACTGCCCTTGACTTCCCTTATGACCACACTTTGTTAGCAGAGCCTACTGGAACATGCATTTTCTTACCGGTATCTATGAACAAATATACCCTTAAAAATAGAGTTCATCATATTTTCGATTTCATCTTGGTTTTCTTGTAGCTGTGAAAAACAAAACACAAAATAAATAAAAGATTATTGCTTACTATAATTTGGTATTCTACAATTCCCTACTGGGAAACCTTTGAAGACCTTGGAAGAGCATTTGAGTAAATTCACCATTTCTGCTTTTCCAGCACGTGCCTATATTGTGTGCATATACATACAAATATTTACATTTATATGTGTAATGTCTTAATGGAAGAAAATTAACATTCACTACAAACATCAATTTAGTCTCTCAAATTAGTTCTTTGAAGTAATCTTCAACTTTTGCTACTGAAAATGAGACAAGTAGAGACAATGTGTGCCGTAATTTCAGCAGTGTTGTGTTCACAGGGAAACACAGAGCTGAGTGAATGACAGCTGCAGAAACAAAGCTGGTTACAAATTAGTCTTGAAAAAATTAATGTTCTATTTAAGGAAAGGAATTGAAGATGTTCTCAATCTTAAGTAAAAGACTGTCAGTTGCTTGAACTTCAGCACCCACAATAACTGGGTTTCATCAGAAGCAGGAAGATTTCCAGGACCAGAGCACACCTAACATCCAGGCCTCAGCCTGCAAGAAACCAAACCCAATTCCAAATGAAAAGCTGTTATGAGCTTGCTTTTATAAATAAGAGCCTTTTCTTAAAATCTTTTCATTTCCTGAGTAATATGAGCACGTTTTGCAAGTACTATGGAAGCCTACCTTGTGTCAATTAATATGTTAACACAACTTGGAATTAATTACTGTATTCTCATACTGTCAGATCTTGTACTAAACTAAGTGTAACTTAATTACACCTAAATGCAGCTTTGTTAATAAGATGACACCAATTTTAACCAATCAGCTTTTGGAGTAGCCATTGTTCTTCCATCAAGGTGCTCATTACAGTCCAAGCACAGCACCACAGTGTGGGAATGTAAATTTGCCCACATTCTCACAGTAGGGAAACCACAACAGAGCCTTGCTAGTGAAGTGCATATATGCATAAAATAATTAAACCTGTATAATTATGGATGTATATATTTAACAGATAAAAGGTTTTAAAGCCAAAGGCAAAATTTGGATCAGCTGGCTTGACCTGCATGGCATGAGCTCTGAAACACTTTCACCTAAGGGCTTATATTTTTCAGCCAAAGATTTCTACTGCATCTTTCAGGTATGAGCTGAAGTAGCTTCAGAACTCAGAGACTGACACCTCCCAGTTCACTGAAGTGTAAGGAAGTGCTGTCTCCATTTTGCATTTGGAGAAACCAAGGCATTTAGGGCTCTTGACTAAATTGTCAAAAGCCTGCCAAAGAAACTAATTTCACAGTAAAAGGGATTATGTACAAAGGGAAGAGCTGGGTCCACACCAGCTCTGCATTTATGAACCAAGCATATTTAGACATGGCCTCTGGGAAAAGCACTATTTGCAGCATCAGCTCAACCCAAATATGCACAGACTAAATGCTTGTTTGAGAATTCATAACCCAAAGGGGACTGTGAGTTCCTAATCACTCCTCAGCTGGATGACTCCACAGGCTACAAACAGGGAAACATCCACAGCAACATGGGGGTAGAGACAGTCTAGCACAGGCTGTGCAGTAAAATGAGGATGGGAACAAACCAAGAAGCTTCAGGAGGCTCTCTGAAAAACTAGAAGGAACCTGGAAGAGGAAACTCACAGAGAACTCAGGGAATGATTTCTTGGTATAAAACCACACCACAGAAGACAGGTAGGAGAGGATGGATTTTTCTGAGCCATGAGAAAGTTGAGATTCTGAAAAAAGTGTCCTTTGACATCTCTCTGAGTGCAAAGTGAAGTGGCACAGTAGAGGCCCGAGCAGCACAAATGAAGGGACAGCATGGGTGGCTTCCTCCTTCTTCTTCTGCACAGAATTTACAGTGCACTATAAACATGGTAAACTGTCATCTGGTACAGGTATCCAGGTGCTGGGGCACAGCTGGTGTGGAAGCAGAATCAGAGATTCAGTAGGTCCATGTGAGATCCCTTTTACCTCTGTGTACTAATATTTAAAGGATACAATTCTCAAATGTATTTTAGATTCAGTAATGAATTTTTTCTGAAACCCTAATTGCTTTCTACCCTTTCAAGTTTTTTAAACCATGCACTTGAATCTGGGTTCTTAACTTCAAGTATCTTGAGAAAGCATCTGTGTCCTGGGACTCCTGCTCTTTCCAGTGAAAAAATGATTTAACACTGTCCCTCTTAAACAGAGATTAAAAAATGAGGGAAACATTCTCTTGTTGACTCTGCAAACAGATTTGAAAGCTTAAAAAGACATGTATGACAAGCACAAAGTTTGAATTACTACTGGCAAGTACTAAAAAGACAACTTTCTCTGCTTTGTGGCATATTGCTACATAAATCATCCACTTGAGCTGAAAATCTCACAGATAAGAGAGCTCCATGCATGGCTCTCCCACCAGGCCTGTAGATGATGGCATGAGAACGAAACACTTGAGGAAGTGCTCCACCTCCTTGCTTCAGACTAACTTGGCACACTCAGCTGTGAACTGTCCCTCTATCAGCTCATGAACACCAACACACACACATGTTCTGTGCTCAGGAGGGGTTGCTAGGATGGCACTTCATCCAAGAATCAACTGAGGAAGTGCCAGCACAGAATGCCACTGTCAATTCAGTGTATTTAAACATTGGGAATATACATATATATGATGCCAGGAATTCTTACACAGAGCATTAAGCCATCTAATCCTCACAGATCTCTTCTGCCCAGGTGCCCCTGGTGTGCTTAACCCCACGGACATACTTGATCTGGCTATTCCCAGGCAGTGCTTTGCTCAGCTGTCACGAGCAGTGAGATGAGAGCCCTTGAACACTCAGAGCCAAAGGTAAGGACTAAGAAATGCTCCTTCTCCTGTCAAGGCTCCCCAGCCCTGTGCAGCCTGGGCATCCTTGCTACAGCTCCCCAGAGAGAGGATGTCCTGCAGCTCTGAAAGAATGGCACAGAGGAGTCCCCAGCCACAGAGCCACCAGCCCAAGGAAATCAGTGCTATCAGTGCCTTTGCCCCCTGCAAATTCAAAGCAACAATCAACAAATGTGGAATACAAACTCTGTTCCAGATATTTTGCTTTTCAAAATGCTTTAGAAGTCACATTCAGTTTAATATTTAATTTAAAATGTTTCTCTCATAGTTTGGGCAGGAGAGATTCTTCTTGCATTGTATCTTAATGCATGCTTTTCAAGAATTATAAAAACCAAATAAAATTGTGCAACAGATCATAGGGCTAAAATAAAAATAGGTAATTGTAATTATCCCCAGACAAAGACTACAAAGTCAAGCAATTCTGAGTCAAAGTTACACCCAAAAGCAATTCAAGGTGCACACAGGCAAAGCACCCAGACATCCTTAATTGACACAGACTAAAACAGTGGTGGGAAAAATTAAAATATTAAAAATAATAAATTAAAATCTAAGCCATAAAAACTTTGATTTTTCAATTTCTCTTATGAGTTTAACTCGGCATCTTTTTAAACATTATGGTTGTTTGGTGGTATGTGTATTAATTTTCTACTTGTCATCTTAAAATTTAAGTACATCTCTAAAACTGAAATTTCCTGTGATATAATACTTTATTTAGGGTTGATTACAGCAACCTTCTAATGGTTTTTCTCACCTAATGTCAGACTGGTACTTACTAAAGGCGACTTTATTGTCTCCCTAGCTCCTTCTCCCTGAGAACAGGTGCTATAGCCTCAACTCCAGTGTTTCCTGAAAGCAGCTAAAAAAGAAGTACTAATGAGACACTGTGGAATAACTGTAGTGATCAAGGGGAAAACAGGGCAGTGCAGGGAGGGAACGTGTGATCCTCTTGTCAGAATCTTTCTGCATCATCAGAACAGTGACTGCTTACAGTCTGAGACTCTTCCTACCTGCTCATACATAGAAGTCTGAGAAGAGAATTCTCATTCAAGTGCAGAACAGCACAATAAACTCAACTGAATGTGGCAGTACAGGATTTAAGTAGTGTGCTTGAGATCACACAAACACCACTGCAGAGCTAAGCTCTTCCTCACCGTGGTACTCAAGTCACAAACCACCCTGGGCTTTCTGTTGGAGGGAATGCACATGAACCAGGAAAAAAAAAAAAAGTCTTTTCACTTGCCTCTTTTCTTTTCTGAAGCAGCAGCTCCAATCTTTCATTAGCTCTTTTGCCAATCATTTTGTTTCTCTCAGCTTCATACTGCCTCTGTGTATTGTCCTGATGAATGCTCAGGTTTAAGGCAACATTCACAAGAGCAGTCATAAGCTTCATAGCTGTAAAGGCACAAGACAGATTATGACTCTTTACCTGTAGTCAGAGCTCAGAAAATATTTCCTCAGCAGATCCATACTCACAGCAAAAAGCCTCTGGATCCTGGCACAGCCATCTGGAAAGGCACTTCTACCCAGGCAATACCCAGGTCATTGGCCCATGGTCAGAAAGCAGAGTCTATACCCCACACTGAGCTGCAGGCAGTGCTCCTTGCTGTCTTCTCCAGACAAGCTGTGAGGGCACCAGGGAGCCAGCAGTGAGCCTGCAGCATCAGAGCACCAGAAGGCAGCTGCTGGGGAGATACAGCCATTTCTGCACCGAGCAGTGCCAGCAGAGATGGCTCCATGCTAAGGGTGACCTTAACCAATGGCTGCTGACGGTGGCTCACTTCACAAGGGACCACAGCACAGCTTCTCTGAATTCAGGTCTGACACTGCTCTAAGTCAGCTGTACAGCCATATAAAAATGCAATTTTTATTTTCACATGTGCTGGATATGATATTGTTCGTGTCTGCTTTTCAGTACTACAATTTATTTTTACAAAAATCATTAATAAGGGTCTTTCCCAAGTTCTGTGTGGTTACATAGTACAACACATTTTACAATATTGAAAAACCAGCAAAATAATGCAACAAACTATCACATCCTCTTTGCATGCTCTTCTAAATATAAAGCACTGCTTCGAAGTAGAAAAGCAACCACACAAATGGAGAAGTGAGGTTACTTGGATTGATTTACACTGCTATAGATCAGAACTGGTAAGCTACAGGTACTTCTTCCTACACTGAATCATCTCTCATTCCAACCGACTGTCATAGAGGAAAATTGACAACAAGGACCTACAAACACTCCTTCAAGAAGAAATGCCAGTCTACAAGTAGATTTTCAAAAACTTTATCATGACTGAGTTCCATGGCATCATGCCGACCTCTGCTCTTTGGGACTTCCACACAATTAAATGTGCTAAAAACAGCTTGGAGGAAATTTGTAGAATCAAAGCAAAGCCTCAAGCTTGTTACAACAAGCAAATAAATAAATAAATGGTATGTATTGTCACTGGAAAATGCTGAGATCTTTGGCAGCTCCCATCCAAGATGCAATGTTAGATAAATGTGTCATTAATGTAAGAGGTCAGTACTGGCTGAAATAACTGCAGTCAGTTGTGATGAACCTCAGCTTTAGCATCAGCTTATTCTTGCTGCAAGTTTCTAGCTACAGAATCCATTCAAAATAGTGGAAACTCTTTCTTCTACAGAGCATCTTGGGAAATTACTGTAATAAGTGCTTCTGTTTCCTGTCTTTTAATCAAGCCCGTCATACTTTCCAAACATCTGTCCCATGCAGGGATTGACCAATCAATCCCAGGGACCAGAGTGCAGACCTCACTCCATGAATTCTTCCCTATGAACCAACCAGCCACAGTCTGAGCAAACAGCAAATCAAAACCACCCAGCGCTGCAGACTGCATCAGATGGAAGGGAATATAGTTTAAATAACAGGCATGGATTTCCAGCAGGTTATCTAGGCTCAAACAGTGCTCACCTTGGAATACTGAATTTGAAGAGGAAACTCCAAACCTGGAAGTTTAAGCCTGCATAATTCACGGTTTTACCATCCCATTGCTACGTATGCTGAAGAACGCAAGGGAATGTGTTTCCAAAGGAGTTCAGTCACTGTGAGTTGAAGGGTTTGGGTTTCGGTTTTAAAATCAAAATCCACTCAAATCTGGAGTTGTCTTTGCAATATCATTGGAAACCTGCCTCTTACTTGGATTCATAACTAGAGTTGAAATTTTAAATAAATTCTGATTGTATTTGTTTAACACTGGGTATCAGTACACTTGAAACTTAAAAAAATGTGTATGAGGCTATTGTGGAAAGACTAAATAGTAATAAATACTGGCCACAGAAACATTCAGAGTATGAAAAATACCTGCTGTAAGAGTTTCAAATATCTGGCATGATCTGTGAACCTTGCAATAAGATGGATTTCTTGCCACCTGACATGACCAGCTGTAGACACCTACACCCAAGCCAGCCACCCTGGTAGTGCTTTGTAATTGAGAAAAATAGTTCCTTGTAGAGAGCAATTCATCCCTCTTAGAGGAGACATCTCATACAGGTGTGATGAAATACATAAGGAAACCATTTCTATCTAATGATACACCCAGGGCTTTCCTTAGGTGAGGCAGCTGCACAGAATAGTGGTGTGGCTGCAGGCAGAAGACAGGGAGCCCTACAACCATGGTCCAGTAGTCCCAAACCTTATGCTTCTCCAGAGTTAAGGCACAGATTATTTTTTCTGGTGAACAGAACTCTTTGATAATACAATTGTCCTGACACTTCCTTAGAATAAATTTATACACTAAAATATAAAATTACTCCAACATTCTGTACAACAAGTGAACAATTAATAACAAAATACAAGACATAAGCATGGCACTTCTGATAGTCAGGACTCACTGGAGGCCCTGAGGATGACAGGAATTGCTAGGTGCCTCAGCACACTACTTTCCAAATAAAAAAGGAATATTTTAAGTATAGTTGTACCATATGTGGCACTTGGATTGGATGAAGCTTTGCACAGTTTTAATGCTGGTGAGGGTCCACCTCAATCCAAATTACAAGTACTTCTGGCAGGGGATAAGCAGTGCCAGCTCAGTGACAGCTCACTCACCAGCCAGCGTGCTGGTGTGCCGGAAGGCGCGGACCTGCGAGTCGGAGAGGCCGGTGAGCAGCGAGATCACCGTGTCCATCATGTACTCGTCGTAGATGATGCTGTACTGGCACTGCCGGATCAGCACCCCGATGAACTCGCAGAAGTTGGAGCGGAACTTTTTCCACTGAGGCCCAGGCATGGTCAGGGGATAATCACCACTGTCCTGCAGAACAACAGAAGAAAAAAATCAAGTATTAAAGGTCTCCCCTTTAATTTATTTTAATGTTGGTGCAGCCATTGTGGTCTACAGTTCTAAACCAAACATCATCTTGTTCCTTTAAGCCAAGGGAGAATAACAAATAAAACAACACATCATTCTTCAATAAACAGGGAGGCTCACTGGCACAAAACCACTTTTGCAAAGACCTCGTTGTAACTGCTTTCCACTTGCAGTACTGGCTCCTTACAGTCCAAATTAAGTATCAAGACTCAATTCTTTTCCTTGTATCCTCGGTTAGGAAGTGGAGCAAAGGGTGAGAAAGGAATATTTCAAAGTATTTAAGGTCAAACCTAAAGAAAGGTTTGTGTGATTGACAGTTTGTGTCATTTTCCATCCCCACTTCAACTCCAGGTTAATACTCTAATCAGCTGGCTGCCCCTCTCCCCAAACTTTGCTTTGCTCAAGCTTACAGTTGAGTATGGTTTACTCAAGCTTAAAGTTTCCTTATCAGAAAGCAAACATTGCCTTGTTTAATCTTGTAAATGCAGCCTTTATCTAGTGATAGAACTTGCCTTCTGATAGCAGTAATGGAAATTTTACAGATTCATACACTTCATCTTAAAAAAATTATTACAGGATTGGACTAGGCATGCTCATTTAATGCCTCTCCAGGTCTGCTCTTACTACATTCACTATATATACTGCATTACTGGGACACTGTCCCCCCACAATCAGAAAATGCTTTTTCCCCCTCAGTGAAAAAGCCTGAGTATAAATCTCCCTGACCACTTGATTTGTAAGCCAATTCCAGAGTATCCAAAACATCAAGGCAGGAATGTTCCATCCTGAATCACTCAGCCAGGATAAAAAGTCAGTAGTACCAAAGTTCCATCCATTTGTACACATTATTCTGTGTTTTCGTGAGAAACAAACACTTTCCTCCTCAGGACTTATCCCCCAGACTGAAACATGCAAAGGCAGCAACGTCAGCACAGAGGAGATGCAATCAAACACCCTGAACCTAAACTTCATAAACAACATTCCCCTACAGAAAACCCTTTAGCCATCACATTTAACCTGATCACACCCATTTCAACCACACCAAAATAACCTGGTGGATCTCTACATGCGAACTTTGGTACACAACATATGCCTTCTTGAGGTGTGTGTATATGCAGTCTTTCTGAACAGATCCTCATAAGCTGAAGTGCTGTGTGTAACTACCCATCTCTGTATGGTGCATTTTAAACCCACAAGTACATATCAGACAACTCTTTTGAAAAGCCTGTGAAGACTATACCATGAACACCTCATCTGGCTGAAATGGGAAGAATAAACTTACAACTGATCTTTTATTCTTGAATATCAAAAATAATACACCGACACAATACCTGATGCCCCAGTGCTTAGAAAATTCAAAGTAAACCAAGTCTTTGTTCACCTGCCAATTCTAGCACAAGAATTATGAGGGAATTCACCTACAAAACACCTGTACTCCCAAGCAGCCAAACAGTGCAGCCAACGGATGTCCATGGAATTCCCTGTCCCAAAGTGAACTTTGTGAACAATGTTATTTACACAGTTTAAATCCTGCACAAGAATTTTTCCACTCATGAGGAGAAAAATCAATACTTAAATTGCTGCCATAAAGCAAGATACTGGCTGGCAGCCATCTGATTCCTGCAGCACTCATGGAACAGTGGGACAATTTGGGACTTCTGGGGTACTGGGGGAGCTGTTATGGGTGAAATGCCAACATTTTATTCCAGATTTCAAAAGATTCATTGGGCTGCAGTCCAGGACTAACGATTTTGTGTTTTTGTAGAAAGTCTCACAAATTCTCTCACAAATCCATTCAAATGTTAAGGCAGAAGCTAGAACTGAAACTTTTTTTTAGAACTGTAGTAGTTCTGAAAAGTTTTAGGTAATGGAGCAAGAAAGACTATGTAACTCTTAGAGATGTTGATTTCAAGTACATTCATACTGGACACATTCAAGTGGATTTTCCTCCTGTGATAATAAACTTTGACAGCTGTTAAAAAGGTTTTTTTAAAAAAATACTTTATTCATCAACTATGGGACAATCAACCAGCAAAAGGAGCACCCCTATGGCTGTAGTCAGGCATTTACTGAAACACTTTGTTGTTCAAATGGCGAAGAAGGAAATTGGGTATAAGTACATCCTGAAAAAGATGTTTCTTGTATTTATTGTTTTCCTGCTTAACTTTCTGAATCACAGTCTTGGCATTACATTTAGAACTGGTCAGAGACACTGCTTTCCTACAGAAATTCCTGCTCCAGCTTTAGTTTTCCTCACTAAACAAAATGAAAGCTCAGAATATTCAGCTTTTTATACACCAAAAGCCAAAGAAAACACAGTTCAAAAATCTCAAAGCTAAAAAGCATTCACCATTAGGAACATGTTTATTTTCATGGAAGATACCCAGTCTGAATTGTAATTTACTTGTTTCAAACAAAAAGCTCAGCTCTTTTGAAAGAGTATTTCTTTCTGTATCACAGTTCCAAAACGGTAATTTTCATGTCAAGTTCCTATTTGGTTTAAATTGCCATTTAAAATGCACAAAACATTAATTTGCACAGAGAAAAACAGAGCAGAATGCTGCAATGCTGTCTCATGAATCTGATGTGCCAGGAATCTGGAGCTCTTCATTACCTGATGGCACTCCCAAGAGCTGAAGTTCAGCACCCAGAATGCCACCAGCACTCTCAGAGGGATGAGAGCTCTGCAGTTCCTCTTCCTGCCTGCTCTGATGAACCCCTCTCTGCCCTGTTACTCCACATCCAACAGCTGAAGTTGCTGCTTTGCTTGTCAGTGCAGTTTCCCGTACTGAGACATTATTTATCCACTGGCCCACTGCATTTTTAATTTAAACCAGAAGTATGTGGTAAAATATTTCATAATGCTTCAAAGAACTATTTGTATACTCTACCTCATCAAATTCTTCTGTCATTTTCCTTATGATTTCTGCATTTTGCATGTTCCTGAACATTTCAATTCTTACTGTACCTGTAATGCAATGAAAGAACAAAAGAAATGAACACAATATGGTTTTGCTACATCAAAATATCAATGTTTTTCTGCTGCTAAACAAACAGCTCAGTGATATATATGAGAGTATGCACAGTGCAAAAACAACAGGAATCGTCTGAAAAAGGCTGTCTCTTGAAGAAGTAGGGAAAGAGAACTCATCAGTTCTGCAAACTCATCAGTGCTTTCAAATGAGGAATTTGCACCATTTCCCATCCTTTCACTCTTTGCAGCCAAGCCAAGTGTGATAAAGCAGAGATAGCCATGGAGGACTCGTGTCATGTGTGCAGCTGCCCAAGGCTTTCAGTTCTGTGTGCAAAATCCACACATCTTTTCAGTTTCACAGCCACTGTTGGTGGCTCTGCACTTTCCATGCCAAATGCCCAGGATGACAGATCCCCATGTCCTCTATGCACCCACTGGGAGTTCTCACACTGCTCAGCTCAGGACCAGCACGGTTCATTGACTGAGGCACGTTTTCCAAACCCAAAGGCGCCAAAGGGCTCAGCCAAGATGTGAGCCAGCTCAGCACCAGAAGCAGCAACTGTATCTCTGTTATTCTGTCACGGAGATTTTCCACTCCCCCTTGTTACCTGAACACTGGAATTGATAGGATTAATTTTTCATTGTAAATCAAACAAAGCTACCAAAATCGAAAACAGAACACAATAGCTATAAATGAAGATTCAAAATTAAATCAGTATACAAATAAAGTATTCTGACATATTATTGCCTCTGCAATTAGACACTATCTGAGTATCTAACCATATAACCCAGGGCAGCATAAAGATTTTTTTTTTGCTGCTGCTGCATGATCTTCTCTTCCTCACTTCACAATCTTCTTTTGTTAATGGAGGAAATTCAGAAAAATTAAGCAAACTGCAGAGCTACAAAATCCATCCCAACATCATTAACGTTACAAAGACTAAGTGTCTCAGCTTTTGCAAAAAGTTCAACTACATTAATGATCCACTGCATGGCTTTAAAAATTCAAACCATAATAGAAGCAGCTTAACAGCATGAGTCACTCTACAAAGGATACATAAAGATAATTTAAACATACTAAATATTATGCAAATGTTTTAATTCTGGTATTTTATTCCTTTTAAAAAAAGCATTAGAAATATATGCATTTCAAAACATGCAAGCACAGTTAGAGCACACCAAGTCCCTCTATGTTAGCAGGGGTACAGTTCTGCAAAGCAAATGAAATATTGATTTCTTGAATTGCCTTTGCTTCTTCATGAAATAATATTTGTTATCTATTTCTTACTAGGTAATATTGTCAACCTCAGTTCTGACAATGGCAGTTTAAATTTGTGTATGGTAATTTCCATATAATTAACAAACGATTACTAATGCAATATATCAACATAAAACCAGGAACCCAAGAGAATACCGCAGTGACAGTTGAAAATATATTTTCTCAGCTTGGAAATCATCTGTACATGCAGTTATAATTTAATCTTTCCCCCAGTCCTGAAAGTTTAGTTTTGGCTAAATGAAGCAGATTCCCAGTATGTCTCAGAACAGTGGACAGGTACCACTGCAAACCCCCTCTGCTGCAGGAATGCCCCTTTCTCTCATGGCAGCTGTATCTGCTGCTCTTCCCACTGGCAACATGCCCCTCAGTCAAAGAGTAATCTACTGACCTTTGCTGTTTTACTGGTTCATAGCCCTGATTCTAATTTTATACTTATCTATTTACAGTGTCTTCTAACAACCTGCCACAGCCTCGTTTCTCCACAGCCATGGCCAGGCTTGTTTACCTTGCATGAGCAGAACTGAGAGCACCATCTCTCCCCGGGCACTCGGAGGCTGTCACTGATCCTCATGCAGAGGTGTCCCAGGTGAGGCTGGGGACATGCTCCAACACCTTCCAACAAGCAATGGTGCAGCTCTCTGGGACCAGGAGGGAGGGTGTGCACACCATGAGACACCTGACATCTCCCAGGGCTGCCAGGGTGGGCAAGAACTCCACACTGCCACAGGAGCATCAGCAAGTGCTCAGAGTGGAGAACAGCACTTACCCACGGTCCTGTCCCATTCTTTTCCCTGTTTCACAGACCCAGTTTACAGAAGTCATGGAAAGCATAAGTAGTGTTTCTGCTTATCTGGCAGTAGGTAATGGCTCTGGCCTGACTGCTTTTCCTTCCACCACCTCTCCACCAACCAACCACAGCACAGCCCCATCTGTTTTTCTGCCAAACTCATTTAACACTCTAAGTACGCCATGAAGGTTTGGCTCAGATTTCATGGTGGCACCACAACATTTCAGCACTGCAATGGTCTGTTCACCATTATTCAAACTCATAGGTTTTATGATTAATGAAAAGCAAAATTTTCCCATTTTCAGGTGAATCCTTAAAATGTAACAGGTTATCTATAAAGTACAATTGGAAGAGTGGCACGCATCCCTGAAGTCTTTACCTCACTCAAGTCACTTCAAGTCCTTTTCTAAGCTGAGTTTTACCTCTGCTATGAAGCTCTCACTCTGTATTTAGTGAAGAGAACTGAAATTGTCTTAATCCATTAAAAATTGAGAAGCCTATTTTACTTCAGGATTAAGTTCTCAGTTAAAACCTATTCACATACATTGTGTTTTAAAAGGTCTTCTCACTGACATGTAAGTACATTTCCTTAATGACCAAATTCCAGTTTAACTTTCAGCTAAAAGAGGTATCCATATAATTTGTCAATAATCACAGAACCCAACATGGCCTTTAAGAGTGAAAAGAAAAAACCCACACAGAGAAAAAAAACCTTAATTTCAATGAAAGAAGTGAAGAGAAGAGAGACTAAAGGGTCTTTACAAAACTAGATGAATACACCTTAAAAAAATCTAAAGTGTATACAAAACCAGGTAAGGTATTTCTGGGAGATATAACACACCATGGACTCAGTGGCTTGAAAACATGTATTTTGAGTGAGAAGAATAACCAGTTTTATTAGTAAGTCCTGTAAAAGCAAAGCAACAATAAAGATCTCCAAGAGCTTTATAGGATGTGTAAGACCCCGAGTCTGAGCAACAACCAGCCTTTACTGCAAGGAGTTAGAGAGGGTTACCCTTGGGATGTGGGTGGTCCCATGACTGCCTTTCCTCCTGCAAACAGGAGGTACTGGCACTGACCACTGCTGGCAGTCAGGGAACACCATCACACCAAGTGCCACACTCCAGTGGCCTCCTGCACATGGTAGCTCTGGGATTTCTACAGGAAAAGAAAAGTCGGAGGAGAGAATCATCAGCTCTGGCAGCCCACAGTCATTTACTCCTGAAATCTAAACTGCTTATGGTGGTAAATTATATACTATGGAGGATACCACCTATACTATATGGTCAGTTTTCATCACTGGGACCTTTATTCACCAAAGCTACACCGACAATTTCATACCTTCTCCTTTAGACCACCTGCCCACACTGAGTAAGCTGCAAGAAAAGCAGTGGGAAAATTGCAGCTCAAGACTGAGGTGAATGGATATGAAATACACCCAGTCTCCTGCCAAAGGAGGATTAATTGTGGTACCTGAAATTCATGGTAACTGATTAGACTGATCTCTGTAACACACAAACTGGAAAAACAGGAGAAAGATTTATCGAGGCATTGAGAAGAAGATACAAGCAGATTTGCCCAGGCATGAAAAACACAGTGTGCTCTTTTGCATCACCTCAAAGTCAATAATGGGGACCACAGAACCAGAACCTAACTGATATTGCCAAGAGAGGGCAAGTTTAATAAAACATTTGTGAGGATGGATAGTGATTATAGAACTGCTAGATGGGCAGTATTTATCTCCCTTGATATCATCCAATGTGCAACTCTTATACCTTTTGCCCCACTTGTAATTAAGATCATAAGGAATCATCCACTTTTATAATGTCCTTAAGTGCAGTTTTCAGTCATCTGAGAAGTGGTACTGACAAATTCCCTGTGACAGATGATAAAGACTGAAGTCAAACCATCAGTAACACATGATTTCTCAGTGCTCAGCCTGGGCCAGGGTACTCTGCTGTAGCACTTCCACTGACTGTTTCCAGAAGAGAGCTGCCTGAAAAAATCTAAAAAATTACTCAGGCCAGTAGAAAAGTTCATTTTCTGTAGCTTGCTCACAATTACGTAGGAACACTGAAGTAGCTCTTACCTCATTGAAATCAATAGATGTTAATCATTAATTTAAATAGAAGCAGTACTGGGGCAGTTGAAGCATATCCAAATAGATGCTGAGACTCCTAAATCCCACCAGGGCTTCTGACTTTCTATTGATTTCTGTCCCTGAAAACTGAAACTCTTTGCTGAGACCAGAGGTCAAGACTTGAGAAAGATGTCAGTCTAAATATTTGGTTATATTTCCACACATGTAGGAATAGAAGAACCTTTTATTGATTTATTCCCCAATTCTTCCTGCTGCACGGACTCTACACTGTCCAACTTCTGCTGCCAGTGAAGCAATATTCAAAAGACAGAGGTTTCCTGTAAGGCACACAGCCAGTTCATCCTTAGAGCAGCTTTTGCCAGCGAACTTTTACTGAATGTATCAGCAAGAATCTCAGTGGAAAACTAAGTACAGTCTTGTGCAATTAAAACCTTATCAAATAGAGAATCGCAGATAATTGTTAAAAAGAATTCTAATGGCTCACCTAAGTCTATCCTCCTCCAACAAAACCAAAAATATGTTTGAATGTGTTCTGGGAAACCTCTTTGCAATGTGAAAGCCTTACACACAGTACAGCCATGAAAAGTCCACTCTCTTGTTGCAGTCCAATTCTCTGACCTTCTGCTTATCAACTCTGCTACATACGGGAAGAGAATTTTGTTACTCTTCAATTTTTACATATGGGATGAATTGCTCTAATTTTTATCATCATGCTCCTGCAATTCTTGTATCTTTACCTTCAGTAATTTGATTTTTCCAATTCCATGATGATTTTCAGACCATTGCATAGCACATGAATGAAACAAGTCATTCATTCTTTAATTCCTATTCCTCCTTTGCTTTAGGTTACAGTTGAGTCTCAAATAGAAATCTTGGAACAGGACTCTTTTTGCCTTGGTTGTGCTTCCCACACAGAAATTTTATATCTATTTTTCTCTTCCTCTTTTGAAGAACGTTATCTTTTTGTTCTTCACTCTGCTCTCACAGAACTAGGACTATTATTATATTTTTTTTTAATTAGATTTCCATCCCTATGATGGTAATTTCCTCTAGCGAAGATTATTTTCCATTTGTGTTCTGCATTTTCTGTATCAAAAACTTGTCAGCACCACATTGTAAAAATTCACTGAACAATCATTAACTTGCTCTGTTCTACTCCTTGATAGCACCTCACTAGTTTGAGTCCCTCTCCCAAGCTACTGTACATCATGCAATTCTATATTCCAAGTATAAACAGAAGTGAAGCTTTTGTATCTGGCCTTCTTGTTTTGATGGCTCATAGAAGATGTCTCCAGCAGAAACTCCAGCTTCTCTCCCGTTCTGTCACCTACACATTTTCAACAAAGCTATTCTGGATTTCAGAACAAATGTAAACATTATGCAGGACAAGAACTGAGTGGCAAATTCCTTTTCCTGAAATTTCAGATCTTGATTTTGGTAAAAATCCTCCCATGCAATTTTTTGGAATTGAATGAAGACCAGGAAAGTCATTATAGAGAACTACATTAGCACTGCCACCTTTATTGCAAGGTGCTGTTGAGGGTGGGAAAATCTGAAAGGGAATATTGATTGTAGAATGAGGAAACTTTGTTAGTGTCCTTTCACTGTCCTTATGGCTCTTTAATGCTCTCTGCTCCCAGTGCCTGACTGCCACCTACAGACCCCACTCTGTGCCCACGAGGGCATGTACACCCAACAGACACTGTCACTGGGAGAGAACAGGACATTCCAGGGGACCACAACTAAAGCATGTTCAATTTCACATCCTTCATTACACCAGGCCCAGAAATCCATTACTATTCTGGTTTATATAACTTAGACATAAGGAAGGAAACACTTTGTTCCTATTGGCATTTAGAAATTATCTAAATTGTTTCTGCTGTCCTTTCACACCAGATTTACCCTAGAGGAAAACATCTTGTCCAGTATGGAAACGTCAATAAAATCTCAGAGTTTACAAAAACTTTTAGCTTTAGGGACCAGGCCTAGCCAGTGTGGGTTTATGAAAGGCAGGCCCTCCTTGACCAACCTGACCTCCTTCTAGGACCTGCTTAGTGGATGAGGGTAAGAGCGTGGAGGTGTCCAGCTGGACTTGAGTAAAGCCTCTGAGCATTTCCCACAGCCTTCTCCTGGAGACATGGGCTGCTCATGGCTTGGATGGGCGGAGTTTTCAAGGTAAAAAAAACCCAGCTGGATGGTGGGCCCAGAGAGCAGGGGGGAATGGAGCCCAGGTGCTGGTCAGCCACAAGGGGTGTCCCCAGGATCTAGCGCTCATGTCAGTCCTGTCCAGTATCTTCAGCCATGATCTGGATGAGGGGATGAGGGCACCCTCAGTAAGAAGGTGCAGGGAACACCTTGGCTCCCTGGCCAGAGGGAGGTGGTAGCCGACAGGGGGTCAGCCACTTCCCTCAAGTAACAAGGAACAGGACAATAGGAAATGACCTTAAACTGTGCCAGAGGAGGGTTAGCTGGGATATTAGGGACAATTTCTTCACCAGAAGGGTTCTCCAGCCCTGGCACAGGCTGACATGGCAGTGGTGGAACCCCCATCACCGCAGGGATTTAAAAGTCATAGGGATGTGGCACTTGGGGACGTGGGATAGAGATGGCCTTGGCAGTGCTGGGGAAGGGTTGAACTCAGTAGTGTCAGAGGCCTTTACCAATCTAAACAATTCCATGAGTCTGTGCTTAAAACAACCAGTAATGTTAATACTGTCAATATCTATAAGGAGCATCATTAAAAGTTATCAGTAAATCTTGGAGGATTTATTAATTTTTTCACTAACATAGGGGTCACTGTACAATGTAGAGGAATTTGATATCAAATACTTGCTATTTCTGATACTCAAATTCAATGACAATTGTTTCATTTTAAGAGCAATTCTGTATTACACTCAGAAGTTCAATGTTCTGAATGAGATTAAGGAGTTGATAACTTTATATACATAACTAACATTTCATATGATTTGAACTGCTAATTTCTTTTAAAATCCAAAATGCTATTTGATCCAGAAGATAACAGTGATGGCAGTGATGCCTTCATTACAAGTATGGGAAGAAATACATTGAAGATAATCAGAGATTTTTACAAAGAAGAGAACGATTTATGTAATTGGCAATCCAGTTATTTACCCTTGCTGAAAAAAAAATACATATTCGTAAAGAATAAAGAGATAGAAACTTCATCCCTACTTTAAAGGAAACAGATCTCATGAAATTCTGAAACTGCAATTATGTGTGAGAATTTGTTACTTGCTTAAACTATGTTGAATGTCAGAAGAATAAAAAAAGGAAAAAGTCAAGAATTCAGGAGTGACCCAAAGAACTGCACAGCATTAAATGTACCTGCTGTGTCAGACTGGGAGGTGTTGTACTACAGATCTGGTGTGTCTGTTCACGAGTTGATGTTATTTCTGTCAAGTAATTCTTCACAACCCCCCTGGAGCTCCATGAGGCATCAATAACCAGCTAAAAGTCATACATTTATGCAACATACAGACATTTTCAAAATCCTACAATGATCTCCCTCACTTTCTTAAAGAAGCTGATAATCACATGCAAGAAAAGTCTTCAGACTAAAACCAGGAAAACAGAGATAGCAAAAACAGTCAGTTTTCAGAACAGAATGAACCAACCAATAGATCTTTTTATGTAAAGATGTTGATAAAATATGTTCCATAGCAGATATAAATGCTTTGAAAGAAAGGATAAATATGGAGCAGATAGTTTGCTGGTCACACAATTATTTAGAACAGCTAGACTGATAGCTGCCAGCCAACACTGCCAAAGGATGTCATAGGCAGAAATTGGTAAAATGCTCTTCAGCAAGAAAGCATGCTCAGTCCCCAGACTGCTAGTAGAAAAAGAAGTAGCCTACATAATTTTCTGCATCAGAAACAGTACATTTCATGTGCTTCAGTCTTAAAATTTTGATAAAGGAAACTCCCTTGCTCTGGGTTTAAGGCAGATAAGGCTGGTTTGAAATGGCTCTACAGAATTTGCCAAGTGTAAGCTGCTTTGCATCCTCACAGAGACAATTTACATGAAGCCACATAATTACTAACCAAAGATGCTAAACTTGCAATTTTTACTGAATTATTTCATAAGATAGATGTTTTCATGCTTTGATGGCTTAAAGTAGCAATTCTCACATGGCACCAACCTCTTTGCCAGGTAACTTTAAACAGCAGTCAGTGATATGAACATGAGTGAAAAGCTGAGGAGCCTTTGGTGCCCCAAAGGCAGCAGTTTGCTCCTGGCAATGTCTTACAGCTACTGCAGCTCCACAGTCACTCCTGGTCCCCCTGGCTGAATGAGGAGTCTGTGGCCACAGAGGACACTCACACTTGAGTAGAGATAAAAGTACCCATCCAAGAAATGCTCTGCTGAAACTTCCCACCTGTTCCCCCAGGGCTGGTTCCAAGGTTCATTTCTGCAAGCACTGCTCATGCTGTGCTTCCTGCACATGTGCTGTAAGCAGACATTTGTTAAGAAAGTTCCTGGTGGATGTGAAGGAACAAATTAACCTCAGGATTCCTGTACTCAGCAATCAGCACTGGGTGTTAGAGAGAATGCAAGCACAAGTCAGCATCACACGAATCTCACATTTGGCAGTAGTTCAGTTTACCTGAGCTGTAGAATGTTAAGGAACACTGTGACTATTCGATTTAATAGCTGATAGTGGATCCACCATCTTTTGTACTTTCCATCTCCACAGAACTCTGCATCAATGCAACCTGCAGTTTAGCCCACACTCTTTCAGAAGGTACCTCATTCTATTTCTAAAACTGCTGCTCGATCATTTTATTTAATAAACCAGGATCTTTTTGCAGTGCATGAAAACCTGTTCTTCTATTTGCCATTCTTTTCCACATTGGGTTTTACTCTCTAAATTTGTGTATCCTTTAGGAAGTGGGATGGCCATAACTACATTCAATGTTCAAGGTGCAGGTGCAATGTAAGTTTGAGAGAGAATTTTTTGTGTCTAATATATATACACATAAATTTGCCCTTTATTTCTAATTCTCAACTTTGCCTCTCCGAGCACTGCCAAGCACAGAGGTGGTATTTTCAGATTATCCACAACGACAGCAGGCTCCAAGAGCAGAATGTGAGTAACTACAGCTTATCAGCGTAAGTGTGGAAGCAGCCCTTGGCTGCCTGCTGTCAGAAGTGACTCAAATCCAGCAATATAAACAAAGGTAGTGTGGAGGCTGAGCTCCAAGTGTAAGATACAACAACGTAAATATTTGCACTAAGTCCATTAAGGTCTATCTCCTCTTTCTGAGTGCCTTTATCACAGGCTGTTTTCACATCTGCTCTCCCCCACTCACCTACTCTGTGAACAGGCCTCCACCAAAACCTTCCTCTGAAATGAAGGGCCCAGTGTGAGCACAAGTTCTCCCTTCCTCACAGAGGAACCTGTCTGTGTGCATGAACACCTGATCTGAAGGGGCAAAAACACTTCTCAGTGGGCTCAAGTGACAGGACAAGAGCCTGACAACCCAAACATGAGCACATTCCTGCTGTGCAAGCACTTCTGTAACCACCAATGGAGAGAAAACAGCATAGCTATTGCTAACAACAGGCATCCTACTTTTGCCCTGTCCCTGGGGCACAGCCCCAGGCCTGGGCTCCTGGGGGAGTTTTCCACAAGTACCTGCTGAGTGAGCTGAGACTTGGCACCAGGTGTTATAACAAGCTCAGGTGTGGGATAATGTAATAACAAAGGCCTTGAAAACATCCAATCTGTCTGATAAACTCATTTCAAGGGAGAGCAATTGCTGTGTATCACTACTGTACTTTCTATAATAAACCCCAGAGCAGTTTTTAAAACACTGAGTACTTCTCAAAGAAAAAATAATGGATTTCTGTTCCATCATACTGGAATAGGCTTCATATACTACAGATTATTATGCATTCTTCTGGATAGCTAAAAGGTTTCATCCACCAATTTTAAAAGTAATAAGTATATGATTACTAATTTAACACAGATTATTTATCCTTGTTCTATTTCCTATGATTTTTACCAAATGCTGTCCACATAAGGACAAACTCACAGCTTCTTACCTTCCTTAGAACTGTAAATTGTAAAATAATTTCAGGTGGCAGAATTCCTGATGGTCACTAGTCCAAACCCTTCCCAAAGCAGAGATCCCAGCCAGATCAAGTGAGTCCTAGGACAGTGAACCCACACTGGGTTCACCCACAAAGGGAGCCCTTCTGCTTCCAGTGCCTGACCACCTCATGGCAAAAATGTTTTCTATTCTGTCAAACTAGAATTCCCCACATTTCAGCTTGTGTTTGTTACCTGCCACAGAACGGTGTGAAGAGTCTGCAGTCCCCTTCTCTCTAGTCCTTCAACAACTGAAGGAAGCAGCAAGATCTTCTTTCAACCTTTTTACAACTGAGCAGTGCTGCTGCCCAGTTTGTCCTTGCTCAGCAGAGCGAGGACTCCCCAGAAGGTCTCCTGGCAATCCTGACTCTCTTAACCACATCACAGTCACCCACATTTCATGCTTCAAAGAACTTCAAGCTCACTTTCACAGAAACCAAGGGCATTTACTTTAGTATCCACCCTTCCTTCCATTTTCTATGGATGTGCCTGTCCCATCTGCAGGCTCCCAGAACTCAGCAGTGATCCACAAACATATTGGCAAGCACTGCAACACGCCTTCACATGTTTTTGCTAAAAGGTATTTTATCAGAGAAACAAACCTCTTGTTACTCAGTGTCACCATCTCTCCAGCTCATAAAACAAAATGCCATAAAACATGGTACCTCCACTTTCTAGAAAGTCAGGAGGCTAAAGATGATCACAGGAGGATTAGACAGTCATGGTTTATCCTCTTTCCCTCAGTCCTTCTGCTTTCCCTGATAAGAGTTTTGATCCTTTCCTCAGCCATCTGTTACACTTATTTCTACCTGTATTTCTCAGTGTTTCTCAGAAGTAGTAAAGTAGGGAAGATGAAAGGCAAGTCCTAAAAAAATACAAAAAGTGAAGTAATTATGTAGAGATTTTCAATTGATATGACAGGCTCTAGAGTCCACAAAACATAGTGTCTAATAAGAAAACTAAGAGGGGAAAAAGAGAGAAACAAGAGGCCAGATCTTTTGTGCCACACCTGGGAGTTGCCAGAGATCTGACAGAGCTCAGCAAGCCGAAGGTGAGTCCCTTGCAGCTACTGATGGACTGCCATACTCTGCTCCTTGCTCACCTGCCTCCTGTCCCTTGACAGAACTGCCCCTTCTTCATTTCCCTCAAGGAAGCTGCTGTTACTTGCATGAGAGCTTCCCAGACACAGCTCTAAGAAATACCCTCAGTTCAGGGCCTCTGCCTTTTCCTGTAACTGTTTGCTGCTCCAGCACACTGAAGGGAAGGATCAGGACTACAGGGGTGTCTGCATTTGGTATCTGTACAGTGTCAAACCTTATTAGCAAGGGGCATGCCAAAGAGACTGCTGAGCTCCAGCTTTCCCAGAACCAATCCTCACTTTTCAGTATTCAACAGCACCATTCAGAGAGCCACAAGGCCAAGGCTGACTGGTATCCTCCCATACCCTTTCCTTGATGGAAAAAAGCCAACACAATAAACAATAGTAAAACAGAGGCTTTGTAAGCACTGGAGACACAGAAACATCACGGAAACAATTTGTATCTAAAGCATTTGATTTTCCTCTAAGTGAAAGTTACCATCTACCTACAATATTTCTATGCTTGTTTTAGTAACCTGAAAGAAGGAAGTGAGACCTGGGTGCACTTCTGTCTGTAACTGTGCTGCTTAATAAATTCTAATCTTTTTGTTTAACCAAACCTGACTGGTCTTGGATATAAAGTGTCCCAATGAATTTTACAAAAGGAGGTCATTGAATGGAAGCCAATGAGGTCATTGGGGAGCAGTGTGAACCATGACCCCAGTCTCTGTTAATCTCTGCCTCTCACTGAGCTGGAGACAGACAGGGACACACACTGGGAATGCTGCTGCTTCTTCAAGAACAGCTTCACCTACAGCACAACCACCTCCTGCCCAGCAGTGTGTCCCCATCTTTTTTGGAGTTACACAGCATCCACGATATTGTCCCTCATACAGTTTACCCTGCACTTCATGAGCACATTCACCTGCTTTTGTATAATTCAGGAAAGTTGAACAGAGATGCATTAGAAATCCTACTTCATTACTTCTGCTTCTCATGAAATCACTTATGTAGAATATATTAAAGACCAAAGCATTTACTGACAGTGACCTGTGAAAAGACAATGAAAAAATCAGATGAGTTGGCACAAAGCAACGCCTTTATTTTTCTCTCTCCTCATTTAAAAGTAATCAAGATGAGAGGAATTCTCCTTTTACATGTAATTATTTCCTCCTGCTTTTCTAGGAAAACAACTCATTTTCTCTTAGCTCTTAGCCCATTCCAAAGCCTCTTTTTACCTTATGACTATCTGAACACATGTATAGAACTATTTCCTGTAAGAAACACAAAGAATTCGATAAATCACATGCAAAAATCCCCTTATCTTTATGCTTAGAAATTAAAGGAGAAATGAAGAAGTGCTAAACTTCATCTGCTGTGTGTAACCTTGACTTAGTCTCTGTGTGTGTCAGCTTTGGTGAGTCACCAGTCTCTGAAGGCTGTCTGCTGTTCTGTGTGGCTTCATTAGCACAGACACCAGAAGGATCTGGGAAGGGAACAGGAGCTGTGGAGGTGACATTGATGTCTCTCTGATGTGTGCAGCTCTGCAGCCGATGAACCCGAGAAGAAGTGCAGGAAGCGGGGGTTCTTACAAGAGGGTTGATAAGGATGCTGCAGACTGCTTTTGCTTTTATTCTCAAGGTTCCTGTAGGAGTCTGGACAATTTAAACTATCTCCAAGATGGTCCCTAGCTGCATATTCCCCATTTTCCAGGTATCTCCCTAGCAGTCTCATGGATTAATGTATACAAAAGCAGCACATAAACAATTTTAACTCAAGGTAATCTTAGTGTGACACCATTCTTTGGGTATGTAAAACCCTAAACATAAGGACAAAAGGCAAAGCAGGAAAAGGCCCTTCCTTACTGGAGAGCATAAGGAAGAGGGCTTAGGCTCAAGTCCTTCTTTTTCCTTATTGCAAACATGTATCTATCAGAAAATAGCAAGGACTTTAAGTTTCCATTCCATGAACTTTCAGAAGTCTAGTTACTCCAAGTTTAGTCTTTAAGTAATTTGAGAAGGAGTAGGAAACCAGTAACAGCAATGGTTTAAACATGCCACACGTTATCTGAAAAACCTCCCCACTGGGAGTGGCACAGATTCTCTATCTGCTGCCTCAAAAGTTTATGATATCAATGACTGTTCCTGGATTGGCCATTTCCAGAGCAGAGACAGGATCCTTACTGAAAAGGGATTTACAAAGATAACTAGAAGAAACTCTGTTGATAAAACACCCTTTAGGAAAACTTTAATTTTTAAATTTTTGATTGGAACTTGGCTACTATAGAAAAATAAAAGGAAGCATTGTATTAAAACTGAAGTTAAAACAACACAATGAATAGTTGCTCAACATGTTTTGGCATGGGTAAGAGAATGAGAGAGCATACATTAGAGCCAAAATCCATAAAAGTGTGGATATGCTTCTAAAAATACAATGCAAGAGGGAACTGTCACCTCAGAACTGAGAGAAGATAAACTGCTGGAACACACACAGATCACAGCAAGTGTTGACAGGACAAATATAAACGGAAATGTAGAAACAGGAGCAGGAAACTAGGAAAGCTCAACAAAACAACATGTTTCTCAGCAGTCTGTGTCTAAGATTCACTAAAGAGTATTTGAGAACAAAACATAAAAAAATATTTACCTGTATAAACTTATTAATACTAGAAACCCAAAACTTTGCATAAATAATAAAGCAACAGGCCCTGAAAAGAGTGCTGAAAGACAAATAGTAATAAATGGCAGATGAAATACAAGAGGGAATGAAAAGTCTGAGTATATTAATTAACATAAAGATAGTGGGCTCAAGGGGGAAAATTAATCAAGTGCTGCTAAGGAAAAAGGAAAGAAGAAAAACACACAGAGGAGCACTGCGAGTAAAGCATGTTTAATCAGAAAAAAATGCCTTAAATTCTTCGTTATAACTCCTCTTACATTGCTTTGGATCCTCTACCTTACAAATTTAACTACCAGAATTAGTTGAAATGGTGTACTTTGTTCAAATTAAAAATGGCTGTGTAAACACACCACGTATTATCATACTATTCCTGGTAGATATAGAAATGCAAGACACAGAATAAAGCAACCAGCTGACTCAGAATGGTTTGGGTTCAAGGGGCCCTAAAGCTCATCTCATTCCAAGCCCGTGCCATGGACAGGAACACCTTCCACCAGGTGAGTTAATCAACCCTGTAACTCCTCTGATTTTGTCTTACAGCTTGGTGGAAAAAAATCTTTAAAGTGGGAAAATACAAAGTAATAGTGTAAAACAAAATATTTTAACAGAACCTTCATCAAGTGTTTTGTTTTGTAAAGGGCATTTAACTTCCTCACTATTTTGTAACAAACGGTATTTTTTCTCCCAGCTTTCAGCATTTTCAGCAAGTTTTCCTTTCAGGACTTTTCAGTGCTCTCTCTCCCTTACTGTAAGTTTAAGATGTCTGGAAGCCTTATTATCAGGGTGCCTTTCCTCTAAAATACTCATGTTTTTAAGTTTAACCAGAAGGCTGAGTTTTTTATACAGTTTTTTTAGGCATAACTACATTCTCATTCCTGTCAACATAGACTCCTACCTATTAATTGCTTTCTTATCCTTCCCCCATGAAATTGTCCTTGAAGCTCACAACATAAATGCCAAGGGGTTTACAATATGGCTCACCTGCTTGATGAGAATATTCAAAAATGGACTTACATTGTCATTTCTGGCCCTTTTCAGTGGTATATTCTGGCTCCATTATTCTGCAGTAGCTTAAAGCAGTCCCCCAAGTGTGCTCATCAGGTGAAAAGAGAAAACTGCTATTTTGGCTGTTGAAGCAAAGCAAAACCACTGGGATGTACACCTGCCCACCTGCCTCTCTTTTCTCCTGCTTCCTAAGCTCCTCTGTGGAGATGTGTCCGCAAAAGAACACATTCCTTTTTTGCAGTTTTCAGAATTCATAATTTCTTCCTTTCCCCTTATACTTTGCTGCTTTTAAAGGCACAAGTTCACCTTTCCATCCCTCATTCCACTGTTACAGATGTTTTTTATAGTTTTCCTTTCTCCTCCTTGCATTTTTCCTACAAATGAGACCTCATACATGTAATTAATTTTTATAGGTCTCTAGGGAGACCTTGTAGTAGTGCTCAAAGGAGCTCTAAGAGAGCTGGAAAGGGACTTTGGACAAAGGCCTGGAGTGACAGAACAATGAAGAATAGCTTCCCATTGCCAAAGGGCAGGGATTGATGGGATACTGGGAAGCAATTCCTCCTTGTGAGTGTGCTGAGGCCCTGGCACAGGGTACCCAGAGAAGCTGTGTCTGATCCATCCCTGGAAGTGTCCAAGACCAGGCTGGACAGGGCTTGGAACAACCAGGGCTAGGGGAAGGTGTCACTGCCATGACAGGGAGTGGAACAATAGGAGCTCTAAGGTCCCTTCCAACCCAAACCATGCTGGGATTCTGTGACATTTAATACTTGGTTGCTGTTATTACAGGCTGACAAGAGTAAGAAAGAAATGCAGGGAGGACTGCCCATTTTCACAATCCCTGCCACCTTAAACTGCTCCCTAAGAGTTAAATGCACTTTTCATCACAGTATGATGTCTCTCCCTGTTTCCAGTCAGAAGGAACTGCAAGCTTTGCTCAGCACAGGCAGAAGGGAGCACTTCCCCAGCTGAGGACTGCTCTCCTTCCCCAAAAGCAGCCGGCTCTTCCCAAGAAGTAGCCAGCTCAGAGCTCTAAACATAGCACATAATTGAAGAATAATCCGCTGTTACAGGCTACCATGGAAACCAGAGGGGAAAAAAAGGGCTGATTATTAAAATTTGAGAGTGAGAATATCCATCACTGCTATTAGACATAATGGTTTGTAAATGTTTCTATTAATGGGTCTGGGCTGGAACCCTTCCTATTTGCCACTTTCTCCTGTAAGTACTACAGCTGGAGCTGAACACAGGACAGAGAAAACGTTAAAAAAATCTTTACAGCTCAAGTGTGCTCACACACCACAAAAAGGAGAAAGTCTGACAGAAAGGTAAGCAACTCCAAATAAAAACATCAGAAATTAAACTCTAATCCATGGGTTTAGTTAGAAGCTGACAACAAATATATTCAAGAATGAAACATTAGATTAAGTTGTTTCTTTATTCTTAACAAAAACTCCTATTCTTTCAGAATAAGCATATGACACCAGTAAGGCAAATTTCTGCATCTCTGAATCATCAACAAACTGTAACTGCTTGCTTCCAGCCCTACAAACCTGGCATCTTCAAGGGAGAAAGAGGGAAGAGAAAGTGTAAAAGAAAAAAAATAATAAACATATCTTGAGAAGAAAAAGTAGCTCAACCAGGCTTTAAATCCTTTTTAAGTCAGATAAAAAAATTCATGACAGTTGAATCTCCTTCCTTTGTTTATCAGGATTTAAGATCCAATCTGGTATTGAAATACCCACAAGTGGTACCAGGAATTGACTGACCTATATTTTTTTCTCTATGCTAATGGAAAGGTTTACATCTTCTGGAAGCAAGTTCCGTGGTGATTGGTTGAAAAGACAATTGAACCTGTTGCAATGGTTGGAAAATTACATATCCAAGTGCTGCCAACTCTCACTCAACCTTCTCACTATTCTGAGCAAAGAGATACTCCATCACTGGCCACTTATCCAATTCACCAAATTATAAAACAAGATATGAAAAGAAATTGATCCCTTTCCTCTGAACCTGAAAAGAATGTGGTCTGCTGAGATTCTATTGATGGTGCCATGCCAGGATGAAATGATGACATCTAGACAGGCCTAACAGTTGAATTTTCTTTTCTCTTTAAATGCAAATATGTCAGTGTATGTGACTCTCTAATTTGAACTGGTGGATGAAGAACTGGTGTGACCCAGTGGTGTGTCACAGCCCACAGAGCCCCATCCTGGGCTCATCCTACATCCTGGGCAAGGGAGGGGATTCTCCTCCTCTGCTCAGGTGAGACCAGCACTGCAGAGCTGCCTCCAGCCCTGGGGTTCCCAACACAAGACAGGCAAGGAGCTGCTGGAACAAGGCCAGAGGAGGCCATGGAGATGCTCCAAGGGCTGGAGTCCCCGTGCTCTGGAGCCAGATAGGGAGAGCTGTGGGTGCTTACCTGGAGAAGGGAAGGATCCAGGGAGACCTCAGAGCCCCCTCCAGTGCCTACAAGGGCTCCAGGAGAGCTGGAGAAGGACCTGGGACAAGGGATGGAGGGAGAGGAAAAGGGGAATGGCTTCCCACTGCCAGAGGGCAGGGTTAGATGGGATATTGGGAAAAAAATTCTTCCCATGAAGAAGGTGGGGAGACCCTGGCACAGGGTGCCCAGAGAAGCTGTGGATGCCCCTGGATCCCTGGAAGTGTCCAAGGCCAGGCTGGATGGGGCTTGGAGCAGCCTGGGATAGTGGAAGGTGTCCTTGCCCATGGCAGGGGGTGGCATAAGATGAGCTTTAAGGTCCCTTCCCATCAAACCCATTTTTACAGTTCTATGAACCACAAAAATTATTTAAGATTTTTGTTAGGCCACAATTTTAGAACAACCCCTCAATGCAGATCAGAAGTAAATTGTCTTCAAAGGCTCTAAAGACAGAATTTTAATGATATCCACTATGTGTCCTAGTAATAGGGAACAAGAAGTGAGAATCTACAGCTGGTTCTAAAGAGTAAGTAAAACTAAGACACACAAACCACAAAATTCTTGTTACAAGACATGGAGTTAAGAGTAGAAAGGTCACTGAGCAACCTGACTGCTGCCATTCAGCAAGAGTTTCAGACTCCAAAAGTGACAAAGCTCCCAAGATCAGAGGCCAATTTACAGTTGCAGTCACGATGGGATTCCATGCCTTTTTTGGTTGTCAAATGAATCTGAAAGGAGTACTTTGAGGACTCTGGTTGACATCCTTTCAAACATGTCATGTGAACAATATCCTTGGAACCACAGGAGCTCCCTAAAAACACACTGTGGTACCTACAGCCACTGCCTACAGCAGGACTTCCATGGGAAATACATGTGCTCTAGTTGGTGAGATTCTCTATTTCTTTGGTTCAAAACTTTGGAGGGAAAAACCCTTGCTAAGTCTAGCTCTAATAGTTAGAAAGTACTTCTGGTTTTATGGAGAGCTGTGGAATTAGACTCATCTGATGTCTTAAATTTTGCATTTATTCAGTCTTCTCCACCACAAGGAAAAAACTAGCAGCTTACAAGGTTGTGAGAACACAGGAATAATAACAATACTTTGTTAATCTTAAAAGATGTTGTTTTCTTGAAACATACCTGCCTCCTCTTCATCAATGAAAAAAAAGTCACTTTGAATAGCTAATTAAGAATTATGTTGAAGAACGTAAGCTGAAAATCAAAGTGGGGGGCAAAGAAGGTTTGAACCAAAAGTACAGAAAACTGCCATTATTTATGTCACTGCAAATTGAAATTCCACTACATCTATATCTATGTGACTAAATATATATACAGTTTCTTTTCACTCTTAAAAGTTGCTGAAAGTATTTCTAGGCCCTTTTTCCTAAGTCACAAGAACTTTTAAGCTATCCAGAACATTTACTTCAATAATGATGAAATAAACTAAATAAAGAGAAGAGATTGTGGTAAATCTGACAAACTACATAGAAGTTTTCCAAAAAAGATGTAATGACTTTGTAAAAGCCAATTCCCACATGGGATGGTGCCTATTAAAGGCCAGTGACTGCTCCTGAGGGAAAGGACTCTCATTAGCCTGAGGTGCTTCCAGCTTCATCCCCTCACACCCAGAGCCAATGCTACAGGAAGAGGGCCAACACCTGCAGTTCAAGCCTGAAATTTAAGCTACTGGCATTACCAGAAAGAAATGCAAAACTCTACACTGTGTCTGAGCTGGTGACAGTCACCCAAGAACTGAGCTCAGCTCTGCTGCTGGCCAGGGGACTCCTGGCTGCTCCTGCAGGGTCCAGGAGCACTTTTGTACAACACCCCTTCCAGGTACCAAAAAACATTCCACCACACTTCCTGCTCCATTGAAAATAAGGAAAAGACAAGGTAAAGGCTATTTACACCATTCTGCCCTGTAATGACCTTGACTCTGGCAGCGCCAGAAAATGCTGCAAATTCCAGTTAAAGGGACATGAACAATTGTAAGGCTCAGCTGGTCATGGTTCAGGTTAAAGACAACTGAGGCAATCTGATCAGACTGATACAAATAAGGAAAGAAGTAGGAAGTGGTGGAATGTGAGCAGGACTGGATCTGCTTCAGAGTCCACATCTTCCAATTTAGGATGTCTCTTCTGTGAAACCCAAGATTTTTTTTTTCCTATATCCAGCTACTACTGAATGTCTGCAGATTAACAGAGTGTTGGATTTGGTTTAACCACTTTCTTTGTGCCAGAGAATACCACTTTTTCGTTAGGATACAGACCCTTATCATCCCCATCTCCTTCTCTTCAGAAATAATTACTGCAGTGTATCAGCCCTGCACTTAATCAAATAAGTCTATGGCTTCATTAATGCAAAGGAGAGAGAATCGTAATTACAGTGTTTGCTGAGAGAAATATAGTTTTTTCCAATTTAATTCCTATCCTTGGTCTGCAAAACATCTGACTAAACCTACAGCAGAATTTGCATCTTTGGAAAGGCCAGAGACTTTTCCAATTTCTAATCCAGTCAGAAAAGATCTAAGTTCTAGTGGTATTTGGTTGCTTTTTTATAATTAGTTCTTGTCTTTCCAGGAAGCACCTGTCATCTACAGTAAATCCAGCAATGTATCTCACACATAGCTCATACACTGACATAATTTGTTCACAAGTCTGAGAATAATACAGCAAAAATAAATCAGACTAAGGCTTTTACTTCTCTGCTTAGTACAGAGGCTGTTCCTCCTGCAATAAACTTGTGTAATAGAGAAAAAAATATAAATAAAAGGAAATGGCACAGATCTGGCTAGTAAGGCAGCAACTATTTGGAATTATTAATACAAAGAGCTATTTACTGCTCTTCTCCTGAAAAGCCACAGCATTAATAGCATGGTCTAACTGAGAGACTCCTAAAGTTTTACCTCTGTAGTCATGTGAGTGGCGCTATTTTCCAGATCAATATGCATGTAATTAAATTAATATTGCGGAAAATAGGCAATAGTATTTGAACTCCTTGCAATTTTTCTCCAATGAGCAGTGCCAAAAATAATTTTACAAGCTCTGAGTTTACTTAGTAGTGCACAGGGGCAGACCACAGACTTTGTTCCAAGCTTACAAAGAGTGCTTTCATTTTCATCAGATTTGAACTTATTATACAGAACTAGCAGTGCAGAATTCATTTCAAAGCTAATTTGTCTTTCCTTACATTATAGATTTGCTCTAAAATATTCTAGTACCATAAGTTCTGCCAATTATTTCAATAAATTTATTTTAAATTATTTGGAAGTTTGTATTAACTCATACCCATAAATTAGTTAATAGCTGATTTTAAGCCAGCTGCTTTTTCGGTCTGTTGTGTGTGCAATGCGAATAGTTTGATATGTTCAGGTAGCAATTAATAAAGAAAAATATGTTTGGTTTAAATTACTGTTGCTCCTGTTACCAATTCATAAAGGGAGACCTTGGACTGCAGTCAGAACTCAGCACAGCAGGTATTTCATTCACATTTTCAAACCACAAACCAGTGAGCCCTTCCTTCATGTTGCCTGCATTGAAAGTCAATTCCTATGGCTTTTTCCCACTCATTTCTGAAAGTAGCAGGATACACCTTTTGGGAAAGAGATGCCATTAGTTCACAAGTGGCTATAAAATGTATTGAATTCCTTCAATACTTTTTTACACTTTCAGATGGGATTTTTTTTTTTTTTAATTTTTCAACCCTTCTCATCCCCAGAAAACAGTAACATGCAGAGTTTAAAAGAATTTAAAAAGAAGTTGTAATTACTTTCCTTATAGCCAAAGAATCTTTGAAGAACTAAAGAAGAGGATAAAGAAATAGTAAGGAAGAAAGAGTACATGAATGACAAGAACAAATACATTCAGCAGCAAACAGGAAGAAATAGTAAAAACCTTTTTGATTTAAAACTATACACACAACAAAACCAAAGCTTTAATTTCCAGAATGTCAACAGATATTAACTATTGGTAATTTTTCACAAAATATTGATTTTGATGTAATCATATTAATTGTCAAGTGTCTGATATGAACTTTTTAACCTTACCTAAAATCATTTAAAAAACTACTGAAATATTTAATGTATGCCTGGTAATCTGATTTACCCAAGCCATCTTATTTTTACGTCTTATTTTCAGTTTGAACTTTGTAAGCTTTCACTTTAAGATAAACACACTGTAAAAACTACCTCAAGGCTCAGAAGCAAGAAGTACAAAGTTCAGCTCTTGTTTATCTACACCACACATGAAATTAAGATTAAACCATTTCCATCTTAATCTTATCTTTTACCAGCATGTTTGTAACTGCTTTATAATTATTGGAGTGCATTTATTTCTTTATACTATGCACACAAAATATTTCAAAAATCATTGACATTGCTATGACTTAAATCCTACACAAGTAAGTAACAATTTTTCAAAATGTATATTAGTTCTTACTTGGCAACATTCTCCCCTATATTCACACACTGAAAAGGGATTTTGTTAAAGAAACTGTGAGAAAGCAGACTTTATACACTTAATAAAAATACAGGCTCCAATGCAATGAATTGTAGTATTTTCTAATTTGGTCACAATACAAAATATTTATCATACCAACTTCTTAATAATAACTGAATGACTGAAGAGGTAAAGATTTTTAATACGTGCCAAAGTCACCAATATTCCTCACTCTCTGCAGTTCCTTGCAAAAGGCCCAGATGCAGGGAATTAGATTTACCAAAATCTTCTTTGTGGTCCATAACATCCACTGTACAGAACAGTGATTCCATTGATCACAAAACAAAACCATGGACAACTAATTTTTTTTTAGACCGTTTCTCTAACTACCATGTTACACCCTCTATTAAAATATTATTAAACAGAGTAAATAACACTGTTTCCAGGCAAATTTGCTTTCTAGAATTCTTCCCAACAGCAAAGCAAGCACTTGCTTGTTCACTGCTTTTGCCAGACCATATAATGGCCACTCTATGCTGCTTTTTCCTGGTTTTAGTCCTCAATTTCCTTTGGCAAAGCAGAAATCTTAATCTGTCCTTAATTAAGCTCATATAACATTAATAAAAACCAAAATGAGCAAGCTAACTCAGAACTCCTGCACTTACTGGTTCAGTTTGTGCCATTCAATCAGAATTTGACAGAGGATCTAGAGTAGGTGAGGAACAACCAGGCACCCAAGGATGAAGTGGGAAGAGAGTGTGGAACCCCAAGTGTTTGACTTACAGGAAAAGTTACACAAAGGAGTCTGGCTTTAAGCCCTGGGGAAAGACTCTGCTTACTCACAGCAGAGAAAAACCCAGCCTTAAGTAGCACCAGCAATCCAGGCCCACATGTGACAGCTGGAATATTTGCTCATCAATGACAACTTCTGAAAACCTGCTTAAAAATGTACAGGTCTCTGGCTTACCCATCAGAAAACAAATGAGAGGGAAGGAGATGGATGGGAGAGAAGGAATGGGAATACTTTCACTGTACACTTGAAAGCAGTCAAGTAGTTTCCTTCAATTACATAAGACCCTTTGCTCCTGGAAAAGAAAGCTTCTTTTCTCCCATGGACTCAGTGGCTGGTTTTCCTTCACAGCTCAAGAGGCTGTTTCAACCACTAATTGCTTCTGGTTAGGAAAAAAAATATTTATTCCACAAGCATGGCTCTCTGCCTTTAAAATGTAGAAAGGTCAGAGTGCCCAAGGAGTTTTCTGTTTGTTTTCTATCAATAACAGAAGGCACGAGCTGACAGCCATGCAGATACCCAAGTCAGCTCTAAATCCAGGGAGTTCCAGAAATGGAAACAGCCTGGTTGTCATAGCAGCAGAGCAGGATACCTGAGCTAATTACTCAGTCTGAGAGGCAGAGCTAATTAGCCCTGATGCAGCATCACACTGACACAGTTATAATCCTTCTGGGACCTCACGTACATATTGCTGATTAGACATTTCAGTTTGCTTACAACCAGCCCAGAGAGCTCGGCACTCAATGCTGTGCTCTACATAAATATTCAAAAGAAGAAGAGAAAAAAGGAGGAAAAGCAAAAATATGTTCCTACAAAGAAGAAAGCAACGGAAAAGAGCTCACAAAAGCCCCCAGAAAACTCTGAATATTGATCTGCAACACTTCTGCATGGGAGGAAGGTGCCTGAATCCACAATGCTGCAGACCAAAGCACAACAATGGAGATGGAAATTTCAGTAGCCTGGATACACCTCAACCCCCAATTCAGTGGCACTTAATTGAAAAAAGGGCTTTATCATTACAACAAGCTAATGTCAACAAGTTCCCTGTTACCTAATAATGAAAACTGTGACATTTTGCAACTAGCTTAGAAATAAGAAAGCAAATACAATACCACCTGCTTTACAGATTGTAAATCCCATGGAAAATAAACACCTACTACCAACAGGCATACCTTATTTTCATGGGAGTGCAAACAGCATTTTTGCTGTTTTTTCACAAAGAAGTAGTATTTTATCACTTACCTTTTCACCTTTCTAAGGTACTATCTGATACAAGATCCTCCCTTCTAGAAGCCACACATTTTAGAAGGGTCAGCAACAAAAAGTGAATCGGTGAATGTATCAGTACTTGTTAACTGTTTTTCTGCCACAGAAATTCAAGAAAACACGACGGAAAAGGTTACACAGACAAGCTGTGAAAAGCAGGGACTTTTTTGCATTCTCAAAGGAAAAAAGCAAGATAAAGAAAAATTCTTTACCTAACCATTTCACTTCATTGTAATCAAAACCAGCAAAGGCAACATATGTACAGATTGAGCAGGCAAACTAGAGGAAAGATGACATGGCAAGTGACCAACTGCCATGCAAATCTGCTTATTGAACTGAGATGTTTTGACAGTTCAATACAAGAAACTTCTCATTTACACCAAATAGCACTCTAAAACACAGAAAGATTACTGGAGTCACATTAAAACCTAACCTCCTATGTTTTTAATGGACATGCATTAAATTGAAGAGTTGACAAAGGACAGACATGCTTGGATATTTGGTGCATATTTATTGAATTTTAAATTGCACAGAATTTACATTCACCTGCAAAAGCCACTAATTTAACAACTGTTACTATTACAATTTACTTAATATTCCTGCTTACTCATATTTACAAGAGATCACTTCTCATTTCAGCAACACCTACAAGCAGAGCTGGAAAATGCCAAGAGGGTCATTCAAGCATCTGTGCTGCCCAAGAGAACAAGATAAATACACAAAAATCAATGTTTCTCTAAACAGAAGGGCATTTCTTTAGGGTCAATAGTGTTGCTAAATAAAACAGTTTGGTGCCTCAATTTCTAATTAAAGCCAGTAAATGGACACACACTCTTCCACCTGTTCAAAACTTCTGAAAGACACATCAAGCTAAATGTACTTTACATATATTTAGATATCAAGTGATTCTAAGCATTATTGAAAGGGTAGATTCATAAATATAGCATCACAATTTCCTGAGAAACTTTGTCCCAAGTTAGTTGTCCTCCTCTGTTCAGTTAATGATCACAAACTTAGATAGATTATCAGTCAGCATTTAGATCCAACTTTGGGAAAGGCAGCTGGAGAATCCAAGACAATGTTAGTGGAGCAAACTGAAAACAAGAAAATTAAGGAAGATAAAGCTGTTGTTGAGATTCACAAGGGGTGGTTATTTACCAGGAACAGAAATGAGCAACAATGTCAATGAAGTTTCTAAAGGGAAATGAAGATGTCATAATATATGATCTTCCCATGAAAAAGAATCTTGGTCTTCCTCACAAAATAAAGAACAACCTATTTCTCATTTCCATTAAGGACAGCTTGGTATGTACTTTTACCTAAGTGGATTACTAATAAAATCACTCTCTTCTGATAAGTTCTTATTTATTCTAGAAAACAAGTATATTATTGGAAACTGGAAAGAACTGCACTGTTTGCCAGGATTTTAACCCTGCTCTACAGCTGTTACTACAGCCACTACAAAAATTTCAGCACCGAAATAAATCTCCCAAACACACTACAGACTGGGGATAAGTAATTTTTGCTTCCTTTCTCATACCATTGCTGTTTGGGACCAGAAGGCACTGAAAGAAGTTCAGAAGAGACAGCCCTGGGATACAGAGCAGAGCAGTGAAAATGAGAAGTCACCATTCAAAGAAAAGCCAAGTAAGTCAATGACATCAGGCACTCACAGTGCTGCTGCCTCCCAGCCAGTAACAGAAAGCTTTTCTGGGAAGCACTTGCTCCAGCAGCATATGGCTGACAGTGGGCATTCAGCCTGCATCACTCACCAACAAGTGGTTTAAAAAATAGGAATCTTATCAGAGTGCTACTCTCTCTAATGAGGAAAAAGAAAGGGAGAATAAATTAGAGAGCAGCAGGGGAATGAAGATATTTATGACATGCCTTCACCAAAAGCTTGCATCAACAAGAATATAAACATATGGCCAAGGATGCCTTCGGTTTAATGCTGCCCAAATTCTTACAAATAAGCTTGTGGGATTGCTTTTTTTCATATACACCTTCAGGAGACAGTTAAAAAAAAAAGAAAAAGCACACAGAATACAACTACTTCCACATAAGTTGCCAAACACAACTAAAAAATGTTTCAGGGGTTCTGTGCGAACAGTGCAGACATTGACACAGGCTGGTAACCTAAGCCCTAACCTGCAGCCCTTTCCCAGAATGCTCCCAGAGCTTTAGTCTTTCCTGTCATCCACAAAATAAGTTTTATTTCCTTCAGCTATGAAAAAGGGTTGCTGAAGCTTCTGATGATTCCTATTTCTTTTCTCTGATGCTTTTAATTACTCAGGACTTCATCTAATACTTAAGAAAGAAGAAAAGGGACTTCTACCTAGACCATTTGATCCCTAAAGGTGTATTCCCACATCAGATACAAAATGAAGAAAAAGAATTTCTGAATTGTGGGTTCTTTTCAACTCTATTCAAAGTAAATTCCAGGAAGCATCCAAAGATAGTAAATAGTTTGGTTCTGGGCACTACAGAGAGAGTGGAGCTCTGTCTCTTTTCAAGGCTGAGTTAAGTGAAAAAAGACAACACATGAAAAATTCATTAGAAAGCACAGTGTGGCAACAGAATGTTAGAATGGCTGACTGCTGCACGTCTGGTAATGGAGACTGCTTAAATAGGGTATAAAGGAAGGGCACTCGCTGCTGATGTGATAAAGTATCACAGAGGAACAAATAACACTGGAGCTTCATCCACAGGAAATCTTTCTTACTAATTGAAGTTAATTGAAGCCTGACTCCTTCCTCTTCAGTGAAAAAACCAAATTTTCCTAAAAAGAAAGAAAAATTATCAAAGTTAAGGTATAGTTACCTACTAGTTTTTGCAATTAAAAAATTAGGAAGAAATAGAAAGGGGAAATAAAGATACACCTACCTGAGTACCAGATCTTTTGTCTCCTGCTGCTGGTGAGTAGAGTGTCTCTGGGAGGATTTGCACACTTGAGCATGATGACAGGAAAGTGAGAAAGAGAATGGGTAGCCCTTGACAAACAAGCTTTCAATCAATGTATTCTGGAATGCAGACAATATTTCTATACAAACCATGCACACAAGGAACACCAATCCAAGTCTTCCCCATCTTTACCAGCATTTGCATTAACACATTTGTAGGTCAGATTTATTCTATACAGCTTGTTTCCCATGTTCTGTACCTCGACATCCTGAACACTGGATAAAGAAGTTGATTAAATCCAGAAGTGCTATGTCCCTGTCTTGTTTATATGATTCAATCCAGTCGTCCACCACAGACTGTCAAGAAAAAAAGAATAACTTATCAGAGACTCTTAAAAAGTGTTTTATTAAAGGCAAATTACTTATTCTTTTCAGAATATAATTTTATAATTGAGCATTTATTTTGCATAATTATACATATGTACAAATTTAGAAATCTATGCACCTTCTCTCAAGGTGGAGACAGAACAAATACTGTTAGAGAACAGAGCTATATGTACCATTTTCTGGTATTATATTGTCTAAACACAAGTTCAAATTGAAATTACTGTAATGCCTCAAAACTACTTAGAGTATTTTTAGTTTTAAAATTGTGTTGAAAAAAACACTGTTACTCCATTCAAAATGGCCAACATATAATCCCAGAAAACTGATGAATAGAAATACTTTGGGATAAATAGTGCATAGTGAATATCTCAGTATTTATAAAGACCTAAGTAGTACATCAGTCACTTAGGAACACTGTAAATAGTTCAGGAAAACAAAATATAATGAGGAATACATAGTAAATAAAATAATACACAGAAGTTGGACTTAGGATGTTTGTAAGCTACCAGGATCACAGGATAGGAAACTCAGTTTTTAACTGCCCTCAGAACTACAGTTAGCCAGGAGATATTTTTATCTCTGACATTCCAAGCTCCTCAGCTATATAAATACTATAGGTAAAGAATTGTGTATATTTAATGTAATCAGATATTATGCTTTACTTATTTTATGAGGGAAAAGAAACATTTCTGTTCCATGCATGCAACAGCAATCATCAGGAAAAGCTCGATAATCTTATCAGAGCACACCTTGCAAACAGATTAGTTTATTCTGGACAGTTCAGGTCTACAATAAATTTCTATAAAATTATGTTTAAAAAAATCACACACACATACAAACACCCCATCATGCCCATACAATGGCTTCTACCGTGCTGAAAAGGAATCAATAGGTAAGACAAAAAAATCCAAATAATTAGTTCTCTTAGAAAAAACTGCCTTTTTCTTAATTAGTAGCTGTAAGGAGGGATCTTGAAAAATCCCTCTGCAGGTTCCAGTTTATCCAAGTGCAAACTTCCAAGACTACCAGCGGGCCCATGACAGGTGTGTGAGGAAAAGGATGCAGCAAACCAGTTGTGTATGTAGCAGAGACACACAGAACTCTGAGCTGAGCCAAGGCACTCCATGTTTAACACACATCACTACACTCACCCTTGAGCCAGGAGCAGACTAGCAGTACTGTCATGTTATCCAACAACCAGCATGAATCTCTAAATATCCAATTTGCCAGGAAACTCAGTTTTCACAGGTTTTGCCTCCCAACACACACACATATGCATGTACACATGCCCCCCCCACCCAGCAGAAGAAGCAATCTTAAAAAGGGGTCCATCTGCTACTTAGAAGAAATTAGAAAGCAAGTCTTGGCCTCTAATTAAGCTTCACACAAGTTGAAGAAGCAGCAGCACAAAACCAGTTATCTAGAATGTTATGTCACTGTTATTTCAGCATGAATTCAGACCTGTTCCTGGAAGAATCAATCATTTCAATCAATCAGCAAAATTCTCTAGGGCACATAAACCAAATGTAGCCAAATGCAAAAAGTATTTACTACACCAAATATTGACAGAGCTTAATGACCAGGCTGTTGGTGTACTACCAATTTACAAGATTTGTTTGAACAGCTCTATTACTGTAGATATCAGAACAACATGCAGTTGCCAGAGCTATTTTTTACACTAAAGAAAATAGCAGCTGTGCTGGGTCAGAGGACAGGTTCACCTGCCCAACCAAGCTTCTACATGGCATAAGGAAAGGGCAAGAATACATTGATACTTCTGAGTTACTGTACCAGACTCTTAAGACTTCAGTGAATTTCTTCTCTCTTGGATGTGTCTGTCTGAACTAGCTTTATATCTACATCACCTTGCAGCAGTGTGTAAGGGTTAATTATTCACTGCAAAATAAAAGAATAATTGTTTTAAACTTGCCAATTTTTAGATCCATTTGATGTGACCTAATTCTTATGAAACAAGAAAAAAACAAACCCCAAGCCCCTGTTTGCATTTTCCATGCTTCCATCTGGTCACCTTTCCAGGCAGAATAATCCTACTCTGCACCATTTGGCTTTCCCAGAAATAATCCTGTGTCTTTATCCTTGCCCACTCTTGTCACACATCTCTTGAGAGTTTCTGAAGTCTACTATATTCTTCTTTAAGCCTGGGAATCTCAGCTGCTTTTCCTGAGTGTTAATAACAAGTTTCTCAGCATCTGTTCATTATCCACAGCCAAGTTTCACAGAAAACACTCCCCGTGGAAGTAAGGCTGGCCCAAGAAATTCCCTCCCGTGTTCAGTCTTACTCCTGTTTGTTGCTACAACACACTGCCCCTTCAGCCATACTGCTGCAGCTTCTCATGGACTGTGCTATAAACACTGCCAGTGAATACTTCTGGAATTAAAGAAAGGGGGAGCCAAGAGAAGAAAGGTGAAATATCTCAAACTGCAGCATCAATGCAGCTCCTCTAACTTCTATTTTTTGTCTCTCATACAAAAAGAATTGTGTGGGACACGCTGTGTCCTTGGGCACTGGGGGCCCACTCTGTCCTACCAGTATGGCACTTGCACTTTCAACCTGGAACTATTGTGCAATTTACAAAAAAATAAAGATAAGTGGCTCATCTCCAGACTTGGGGACCAGACTTGAGGCAATGCAGTCTTCAGTGGCAGCAGTAGATAAGAAAAGCAGAAAAATCAGAGCAAAGGTTCTCAGAGGGATGGCAGGCAAAGACTGTCTTGACCTCCCAGAAAACTGACAAAGCTGTAAGTAAAATCTGAATTTGTGAGTAGGGCTCATTTGATCTAAGCTGGCATGCACAAGCTCCTCAGTGCCTCGGCACTCACACTGTGTGTGACACACCACACCCTCAGTGTTCAGGGAGCTGTCAGTGTAACTCCTTGCTCTGAACAGGTAGTGTGGAGAGCTGAGAGGGCTCCTGCTGCACAAGGTTTGTGTTTACCCCAAGAGAGCCCCCACTGACAAGTCACATACAGGCACCTGACCAGCCAGCATCAGCACACAGCCAACCAACTGCATTCACTAAGCCCTAAAAATCAGTGCCCCAAAATAACATCCACAGAGCCACACACTCAGCCCCTCATGCACTTGGCATGCTGGTTGCCTAATCTTGTTAGAGATTACAGTTTAAGGCAACAGGAGATAATGAAGCCAGACTACATATGCTACAACAGTTGGAACTTAATCAAGCTGTTGACTTTTGATGTAACAGAAAAAGAGCTATAAAACCTGAAAACATTAGATGAATAAATAAAAATTACACACATCAGACCCAAAAGAGAGACAAGTATCAATTGAACCAAGACAAAACAGTAGTAATCCACATACCAGGAAAACAGATTGAATACAAGCAAAAAAGGAATCAAACCACAGGCAGCAGTGTAGCAAATGGTACAACATGCAAACCTTGCCAGAAAAGGAATTATTTTGCATAAATATGCATAGAGAGAAGGACTCCTATTAAAAACAAGGATTTCTAACCAACAGGCCCCAGGTTACAGCAAACCCTCTTTTTATACATAATCAAGAGCAAACTCAGGGAAATGACCCACATTTGATCACCTCGCCTAGAGACCTCGTGTTCTTGCCCCTCCCTGTCACCTGTCCCAAGCACAGACCATTAACACCTTGAAGACACATGTGGTGGCAGGAGGGAAGGAGCAGGTGGCCCTTCTGGAAAGGAGGTAGCTACAAGCAGGGCTCCATCCCCCAGAATTCATCCCCACAAGTCTCCCTGCTTACTTTCACAAAACACTAGGAAAGAAGGCAGCAATAGATTGCAAGAGCTTCTCCAGTGGTACCCATCTGCTTCCAGATGTTTTTACCTTCAGATGCAGTGGGGAGCATGGATTTACCATATGGAAATGTGCACTTACATGCTGTGCATGAATTACATGATAAATTCAGCGTTCTGGGGAGGCACAGGACCTGCAGGACATGTGCTGCAGCCTGCCCAGGGACAGCACATCCATGCTTTTGGGATTCACCAACTTCAAGGAACACATACAAGAGAAAGGCTCCCCTAGCAACAAGCTCAATTACACAGACAAAACCTCCAAATGACTCCAGGAACACCAACAGCCCTCCTCCACTCCCCCTGGCAGGACACACAGGCACACACACTTACACACATATGCACAGCCACATACATGCACCACATCTCTGGGCCAGTCAACAAATCCATACACGCACAATACAAAAATAAGACTCAACCTTTCTTTTTTATTATTAAATTGCTTCTATTCTTATGAGAACTGAGTAAAAAATCACGATTTCCTGTAAATGGCAGATGATGTATGATACAAATAGAGTAAGTACAAAGATGTTCCAAAGCCTGCAACAGTTTTCAAGAGAATCTCACAAAAATGAACTCTCATGAGTCTGTTTTAAGAACTACCACAGAGTATAATTTGAAGAATATGCCAGGTAAGCAACCCTACAGAAATAAGGAGCCGAAATGAAGTCAAGCAAGTAGCAGAATAGATCCACAGTCTGAATAAACAACTTCAAATCAATCAACTTGCAGAAATATTGACCTTCACATCTAAAAGCCTGCTAAAAGATAAACCAAAGCATTTTATGGTACTGAAGAGGAACAGTAGCTTGGGGATGCCAGTAAAAGCAAGTCAGATGCAATGAATGAAATAATAAAGTTAGTGACCTCATTACCTCCTCTAGGCTTTGCAGCTATGGATCAATTTCATATTCCTTCAGTGCAAGAGAATTTAGGAGCATTAATGCTGGAGGAACCAGAGGGACTGACTGCAGAGGACACCTTGCCAGCTTGTGTAAATTAGCACAGTCCCACTAAATATTAATGAAAGTTGATTTCAAAAAAAGCTATTTCACAATTTCAATTAAGTAACAATCTGGCAACAGTGCTACAAACAAAAGGGAAAACAAATGACACCATATACAAAGTGCATGCAAAAATGGAAGATCTGAGTCAAATGTAAACCAAGGCAAATCAAGTATAAAGAACTAAATAATTTCCCATTTCATACAACTCATCATGGACATGCTTCATTTACAGTGAATATGAAAGAAAATAATTACTCTAGAATGAGTGTGCAATGTGTTTACATCAAAGTAGGAAAAAATCCAAAAATCAAAGCTTACACTAACTTCTGCCAAAAACCCAAAGTCACTCAAATGAAATTTGAAACTGATTTTAAAAGGCATGTAGAGTGAAATTAAATATTTCAATAACCTGTATAAAGAGCACCTCAAATAGAAAAGCAGAAAATATACTTTAACAGATAGTGAGAAGAACTTAGTACACTAAAAATAAGGATCTAGGGAATAAAAGGCAAGTAGTGAGAGACAAAAAACACTGCATAAAATTTTTTAAACTAATCTGTTCAGGTTGGGTTTTTTCAAAAAAAGAATATAAGGCTTTTAAGGATAAATTTTGTGAAAACTGAAGAAATCACACAGATGGCTACTGGGGAGAAGGTAGTTCCTAATGTGTGAAAGTACGTGCAGTTTAGATTGGGCAGTACATTCCAGGATGAGTGGAATGCATTCCAAACTGCAGGCAGTAAGTCTATTATACACCCAGTGAAAACCTAAATAAGGATAATAAAAATGAACTGCAGCTTGAGGACATGCACTTTATTCTTTTTCTCTAAGGATCGTAATTTTAAATTATGAAAGAGTTCAAACTTTGCTAACACCCATCATGCACATCCTGATAAGCCAAAATTATTTTCTTTAAAAAAAACCCCAAGAATCTCACTTTAGATAACAGTAAGTGAAGATAAGAAAATTGATTTTCTGCAGTGTCTATCTACGTAACTTTTTATTTTCTGAAGCACAGAGAGGAAAGGAATACAATCCTAGAAGTATTTCTTCTCAATAAAACAAAGGGATTTATACTCTCCATACAGGATTATTTGTTTGGCATTTTGTGTAAATACATATTTCTATGCAATAGACTGGATATTAAATATCATTACACATGGAAATCAATGTAACATGTTACACTGAACCATTTGGGAGAAAAAACACTACGAAAAGAAAAAAAAATATTGTCTTTGGAGAATCTTAGAATGGTAAAGCTTAACTGGCATTACACTGAGTCATAAAAGGTACTGGTTAAATTCTGCTTTCAAATGGACTAAAATCACTGGAACTCCCAAGGCTGGGCACTGTTGCCCAGCAGATCCACACTACTAAGTGCTCAGTAAAGGTGGGTGCACCACACAAAGCTCTCACCAAGAAGATTTTCTAAGGTGGTACAGAACTTTTGCAGGTGCTCATCTCTCACAGTTCACATGTTACACCATTTCCAAAGGGCTGTGTCTGTTTAGGCAGAGCCAACCACGGGCATGAATAATGCCACAAAGTATCAAAACTGCTGGTAAAACATCGGACACCAGAATGAAAAGACACTTAGAGGAGTGCTGAAACAAAATGGAGTTATTCCAGTAAGAGACCCATCAATTTATTAAAACAAGTGATTTGCATTCCTTTGCTAGCACAGTTTGTAAAGGGTTCACAGATCACCCCAGACACTTCAAAAAACATTCTAGAGAGCAAAAGACTTCTCTGCCAAGTATAATGAGTACTTTCAGGTACAAATACCTTCACACACTGCACTACTGCCACATGCGTTCACATTAACAGCAAAATTATCTCACATCTTATTAAATCTCAAGGGAAAAAGAAGCCTTGTGTGATGACTGCAGAAAAATTCATTTGGAATTAAGGGATACTCCTCTAATTAATTAATGCTTCATTTGCTGGTTAAATTGTTCCCAGTGTAACAACTATAAAAACGTGTAGCTAGTTTTGATTTTTTTAATTCAGTACTGTACATCAAAACCAAAGCAAGATTAGGCTACAGAAGAAATCTGCCTAGTAAAATGAAAACACTAGTTTAAATATTGATATTAGAGGCAGTCATTTTGCCCAGTAAACTTTAGAGACTGCATACTCAAACTCCTAAGGAGTTTCTGGGACAATCTGGGAGACCCTAAGTTATTACCCATCCTTCAAGGTGGAGGATACAGCAGTCAAAATACAATAAATGACAATTAAACTAAAACATGCCTTTAACACAAAAAGCATGGGTAACACTTAATCTATGTCACTGTATTTTCAATCTTCAAAGACCTTCGCTTTCAGAAATAGCTGAGGGAGACACAATGTGATCTGGTAAAAAGCAGTTCTAGAGGGAGAAAAGCTCAGAGAAGAGAGAGCCATTAAGGCCACTGAGAACACAGACACCACAGTGGCCCTGAGCTGCAAACACTCAGAGGTAGGGAGAATACCCAAAATTCATTTTTGCCACCTTATTGCCTCTCTTAACTGCCACTGTCAGAGACAGGCTGCTGGATTTTTGGTGCAATCCAGTTATAGCTACTCTGATGTTCTTAATCTCAAGGATCTATGTATGTAAAAACACATGTAATTCCTCCTGCATAAGGTAAATATGGTTATATAGTCACTAATCAGGGATAAGTGCGATCTGCTACCAGAGATGGCCTTCTCAAGGCAGGGTAAGCAGTGCTATAAATACAGCTTTACTTGGACAGGGAGGGGACCTCAAAGGACACAAATCCCCATGTCCCAAGATGTGCAGGTAAAAACAGTGAGGAACCCTGTGCATCCTTGATTTCTGGAGAGACAAGGAAGAACTGGTGGCACAATGAAAAACACCATTACAACACACTAACTTGGATACATGAAATACTTGCTGGCATATAATGGAGCCATATTTATCCTGAACTATGTCTAATCAACACCAAGATCCCTTTTATTAGCTGAGCATAAGCAGAGGTAGCAATTTTTAAAAGTATTTTTCCTCAAAATCAGCCTCTACTCTGTAGTGAACTGCTAACACCCTTAAGGGTGACTGGTAATGCATGGAATATTACAGAGTCATCAAGGCACAGATCTGTCCATGTTTGGGTACTGAACACCTCCTAGAATTACTGATGATCCATTCTCTCTGATGTTCTGGGGGAACAAAACCACTTTGCAGACAAGAAAGCAGAACACTTCTATGCTTGGTTTGACCACCAGTAGTATAAACTTCATTACAGATAACTGGTCATAACTAACTCATGAGAAATTTGTGGTCTGAGTCCTAACAAAATCTGATCTCATCTCAGAAGTAAAGTTCTTTAGCTCCCTGCCCTCTTTACAGCAGGGTCAAAGACCAATGCAGAGATATCTGAAGATTTTAGGTACCTAAAAGGTCAGCTGGAAGAGCAGAGGCTCACCTAAGCCTTCACTTCCACCAGTGGACAGCTGAGCACAAGAAATGCTGATAGAGACAGCTCTGCCTATGGAAGTTCAGAGTAGGGAAATGTACAGGATATAGCTGTATAGCTGTATCACCACAAAATGATAAAACTAAAAAATAAATACATGGAAGAGATAAATGACAAAAAGCAGAAGAGTATCATGTTTGACTACAAAAACAAAAACCACTAAAGAAGTTCTGTGTATAGTTTTAATGAAGTAACACTTGAAAATGTACCTGCAGAAAGCATGAGCAGAAGGTCACGTCGCACTTCATACACAGAGAGCTGCTGACAGAACAACTTCTGAAGCACTAACTGCACAAAAGGTTACAGAGCAAAGGAAAAACACTGACAACCATCTGATACCAACTTAACATGGGCATCAAATAGATTTACAGAGTTCAAGCAGCACCCCATCACAGAGGCAAAGATTTTATGCAAAGAGCAGTCTTGGAGTTATGTACACTTGGAATACAAAAACTTAAACTGATTTTATTTCCCTGGAAGAAGCAACCAGCAGTAAGCTTGAAGAGAAGTAATGAATGAATTCTGCTGTGAGAACCAAAATAAAGAAGCTTAGAAGAAGTGAAAATTGAATTCAGCAACAGACTTTTATGAATTGGCATCACAAAGCCAGAAAAATCTAACAACTAAAAAAAATTCTGAGAGCACACAGCAGGAGCAGACAGATCAGAAACGAAAGCACATGACATGATTTCCACGTAATCTCAGAATATATTAATTGAATTTTCCTGGCTTTTCATGCTGGAAGTAAACTTAGGAGCACTAGAAAAAAAAGTATGTGCATATTACAGGGAAAGAACAAAATATTGAGAATATGTTTGGCCAAATGCAAATATATGGCACTTGTTTGAAAACTGCAACATTGATAAAATTGCTAAAATTGAACAAAAAAACCTGCATCAAAACTATGAAAAACAAAAATGCCAAGCATTCCTAATTGTTACACCAAAATCTCTAAGCTATTATGGAAAATACAAGTATAAAGGCACTAATCAGTTTGGTTGACAGAACTTTGGTTTCATATGAGATGACTGTCCAAAAGCGCAAGTTAAAAAATATTAAATCACATTTTAATTGCATTCTCTTTCCTACTATAAGGTTTCTTTAATTTTTTAGAATATTTTTACCAACAGTAAATTTTCAAAGGTGCACAAGAGATGCATACTCCTGAAACTAGGGCTCAAGTCATTTATGCTTGTTTGCACTCCAGGCCTTCAAATACTCTTGCCTACTCTTACTATTTGTGTATAATCTCTCCCCTGCTTAGATGGTGCTGGGTGCTTTTTCTCCTACAGGCTGGGCACATGTTAAGCATTTGTGTGTCTGTGCATATGTGATTTGTGGATACAGGTATGTATATGTGAATATACAGACACACATCCACCTAGACATGCATACACAAATTCTCCACTTCTCAAAACAATTTATTTGTATCTGAATTCCAAAGGTTTCTTAATACAAACATGCAGACAATTTTTTTTTTTGCATTTAATCTGCAGCAGACTTGTGTCAGCATCTCTTTTGAAATAGATAAAATGTATCAAAAGTCAATTCCACATACACACAGTCATCAAATATCAAAGCAGTCACCCATTCCTTTCCATTTGGCTTCTGCAAATACCAATAACTCTAAGTCAACTATACTACATCAAGTATATTGTATGTTCTGTACCACAGTAAAACCAGAAAATAGACTCCAGATGTTTCCTCAATTCCTGCCAAAAACAAAATTTGAAAAAGTGCTGAAAACCAAACAAAGTTGAAATCTCTGCTGTAGGAAAAAAAAAGGCATAAGGAACCTGTAGCTTTGTTAGGAGTGAATTTGTTCTGTCTTCACCTACTAGATAAGAAGGATCAATCCTAAATAAGTGTAAACATAGAAATTATGAATAACAAAAATTCTCATTTCCTTCCTGTGTATTACATTTTTAAAATTACATCTCAGACTTTCCACAGATTTGAGACAGAGAATTTTCAACAACTTTCACTCATTTGTAATTTCTAATTCCTCTGGGACTTAAAAGAGGTTTAGCTTTTAGCTACACTAAAAGTAATATTGAGAATGGGACTTAGGACCTAATTTTCCTAATTAGTACTTTTCTCATGTTAGTCAGCATCAAAACAAACTAACTGATACTGCCTAAGTCCTGTGTTGTTGAAATGCAAAGTAAATGTTTAAACAATCCTTCAGAGCAGGAATCACTGTTGGCTTTGCACTGCATGGGCTGAAGAGTGTTTTGGGCCCATTGCTTCTCCTTTGAGTATAAAAACCAAGAGCTGCAGCACAGCAGCTTACTAAAACCACACAACACTGTCAAAACCAATTCTGCTGGGTCCTGAGGTGTGACTCACCTGGCCCCACATATCCTGTAAAGATCTCTGACCCAATCAAAACATAAGAGGGTAAGAAACACTTCTAGAGGCAACTAGGATGATCTTATTTATTTTACCATGAAAAATTTGCCTCCAGGACATGTCAGTGTTTTCCCTCAAGACTCATTGGAAGTCTAGGCAAATAGTTCAGGCTTCACCTGCTGCCCTGATGGGGACAGTGGGAATGCAAGTTCCAGTGCAAAGGGCTCCAAACTGCTTGTGTGAGCAGGTATTCTTGAAAAGACAAGTGAATAAAAAAGGCTTGTATTCATCATTATTTTCATATACTTTTTGCCCATATAAAGCTTGCTACAGGACATACTTTAATGAACTGCTTAATATCAACATATATTTTTAACTTAGGAGTAATGAACAAAGTAACAGAGAATTTGAAACAGATGACTTCCTGTCAGGTCTCTTGCTCTTCAGCAGGACACATGACAGCCCTCAATCAGAACCCACTCAGTCCTGTACTTTATTGTACACAGTCTGTTGGACCAAAGCAGCCATGAGAAAATATTACTGATCACAAAAGCACAGCTTAGACTGGACTCCAGTCAGGATAGATTAAATTGTGAGGAGGAACATTTTACCTGCATAGCACTCTTTCCCAGCTTAACCACCTCAAACAAAGTGACAGGGTCCCCTTCTCCGTTCTGCTGGGGGTGGCCATTGGCTCTCCCACGACTCGCTCCTCGAGCTCCAGCGTCGGAACGCCCCTTGTCCGCTGGAGACTTCCGTGGTTTCTTAGTGGCAGACTGGGCAAAGAAAACCAGCAGAGGGAAAGTTTATTATAGCTACATCTGAAATCACTCAGCACTTCTTTATAAACAACCCATAAACATTACATGGTTACACCCTCACACACATTTATACACACAAAGATCATGGGAGGAGCCAGGCTGGAAGGCATCTCCAGAGGTCAAGGCAGGGTCAGCTAGGAAAATCAACCAGGTTGCTCAGGACTTTATCCAGTCAGGTACATATAATTTTATTTATCAGTTATTGTTGAGGGACTATTTAAAAGCCACTGCCATGTCAAGGTAAGTAGTGGTCACTCAAATCAGTGGTGAACCCCCAGTGCTGGAGTACCAGTTCATGTTGATCCCCATATGAGTCTTACACAACACAGGCATTGAGAATAACTGGTGATCTTAACTAATGATCTTTCTAAGACAGTAAGTTATTAAAAATCCATTTGCCCCATTAACATTCATTTTCTGTATTTTCATACAACTTTTATAAGAAATGTGTATATAGTCAGCTCTTCAACTCAAATCACCGAATTTGTACAGCCAGATTTAGCAGATCACCATAACGGCCTCTTGCTTCAAAATTTTATGAGTTAAAACATTTTCCCTTTGAGTCTAAATTACTTAATGTAAATTTTCTCTATGTTCTTCAAGGTTTTAATCAGGTGGTATAGACACCACCTGTCAAGACTCACCTACTGAACATTTGCTCTGAATTTAAGTCACTTCTGAAACAGAAACAAAAAAACCCCTGGGGAAAATAACATCAGATTTCTTACTTCCGTATTCTGTTCTTTCTCCCTACTGTGAGACAAACAAAAGCAAAATCTACTATTTTCCACAGAACAATGAAGCTATTGTGAGGAATTATGTAAAGAAAACAACACACAAGCAACTCAAAGATTAAATTTTGGACAATATCTGCATGGCACCATTTACTCAAGTACATTGTCAGCTGAATTTCTATTAATGCTTTTAGTAAAAAACAAAAAGTCGACATTTTCAGTCACATATTACAGTGCAGACACATTGAGAATTTTACTGCATTGGAAAGGGATCTCATTTCTGGCATAGAGCTGGTAGAAGACAGCCCTGCAAGTCCAGCTTTCCTCATGCTTTCAAAGGGATCACTGCCTTAAAAGGGGTGGGGCCAGAGGGCTGAAGCAAAGGGCAAGGTAGAGTGCAACCGCCTCTTGCAAATATTCAATTAAGGACTTGCACAGAAATGCAAGCTGGAAAGCTTAAAATTATGGTACAATCTCTGTGAAGTTTTTTGGATAACATTTGCATTTAGGATCAAAAGAGTATCTCCCTCAATGAATTTTTAAGTATGTGCAAAGCTGCCTGTAACAGCAAGAATATTATCAACATATGAAATGTTCAAGTTCTACTGAGCTTAAAAGAGACATGTGATCACTATTTATTAAAAGGAGAAAGAATTAGAAGTAAATTGACTCTTTTGAGATATATAATCCATGCACTTATTCCATCTGGGAGACAGTAAGCACTTCACCTAGCTACAAGGACTGCTAAATAAAAGCTTGATGCAAACTGATGCCCTCCACAGAAACTGATGCAAGCCCCCTTTACACTCAGTTTTTGTCAACATGTAATTGAAAGAGAGGCATTAAACACTGCAAGGATGAAGGCAAAGGAAGTAAGAGATGGATGTGAAATGCACATCTCCAAAGCCACCTTGTTAATGAAAGCAATGAGAAAAGCCACCTGTTTGAGAACCTGAGCATAAGTACTACAGACACAGGCTCAAAACTAGGCAAATAAATGCTCAGTTTAAATTTCCTTTGTCAGGTATCCTGGGAAAAGCAAGGTCCTTTACCAAGGCTCCTAGTCCGAACTGGAAGGGCGAGATCACCACTGAGCCCTCAGAAGAGGCACAGAAATAACTGACACGTGTACTTCTGAGAAATTACTGAATAAAGCCAGACTCTTCAAGTGCAAGTAAATACCTCAATATTGTGGCCCTGAATTAGCACCAGATATATTTGAGACTACTTCAATAAAATTTCTCTCTGGTGTAGATTTTCTTTTGAAAATGAGAACATCTCTCAGTGTGGAGAAAAATCGTGCACCTAACAAAAGTCGTTGTGTATCCAAGCTGGGGTAGCATAATCCAGATGCAGGATCTGTATTGAATCCTGCCTCAAGAGACAAAATAAGTAGACAAAATGCTCCACTTGAGACTGAAGAAAATCCAAAATGTGAACTATCTGAGCTAGGCAAGGATTAACATTGTCTTCAGGTGGAAAGGCACTAGGCCAAAGGGCATCCACTCCTCTTCCACTCAACAGGCATCTGGCAGGAAGCCCAAGCTCAATCTCACTCCAGAGTGTGATTTAAAAGAAAGTCATATATAGATTCACCAGCAATTGTCTGCTTCTCTAAAGTTTTGCAAGCACAAAGCACATGACATTACCTTAGTTATTAACACACAGTATTACAATGCAAGTTGTCAAACATTATTTGCACATAATGTCTCTGAATTTACAGCAAGAAACTTTGCAGGCCATGTTGACAGGTTTGAGCTTCATACAGGCTCCTGCCTCTGAGCACAAAGCTCAGTAGGCAATCCTACTTCAACGAGATCAATCAGCCACTGGAATAACCTCCCCAGGGAATTTGGGAGTTCCTCAACATTGGACATTTCAGATTGAGCTGGACAGGCTGCTGGGGCATCTTTTCTAGATTGTGCTTTTGCCAGACAAGGTTGAACCTGTGAAGTCCCTTCCAATCTGGTATTCTATGATTCTATCCTAGGATGGAGACATCCTCCACCACCACTGGAGCAAGTGAAGGAAAAGGCAGGACTGGTTCATCTGTAGAAACACAAAGAAGAATCATTCATAACATAGAGCAACTGTGGTGTATCTCCTAAGGCAGGTGCTTTTGGAAGTGGAGCTGCAAAAGCTACAAATCTAAAAATTAGGTTTGGCTTTGAGGATGTCAGGCACAAGCAAGAATGCATCCCAGAAAAGAGACACATGCACTCTCAGGAAAGGGTAATCCTTCTGGGGGGAAAAAAAAAAAAAAGTTCTCTCCTCTAATGCCATGAAGAGCTTCCACACAGAAACAGCCCTGCTCAAGGATGGGTGTGGCCCCAGTAAACCTGTCAGACTACCACTGACAGCTGTAAAATGAGATGTTTCACAAGATCGGAGTGAATTTGTAGCAGGTCTGCTCCCGTGGATCCACCAAATGCTCATCAATACTCAGGAAAAACAGAACCTGTAACCTCTCCTAACAGGAGCAAAAATTGTGATTATTACACACCACTTTACAGCTTTCAGTCCTGAAGTGGGTGAATTAGGACTGCCAAAGGGAGTGATAAAGGTAAGAATGCTTGAGGCTTTTTAATCACACACCAAGAAGGATGCTGCGTGGAGCTGAGAGGCTGCAGCAGTTGCATTTGTGATTTCACTCCAAAACTCAGGACAGCTGGGCTGGTCCAAATGGACTGAGGTGCCAAATGAAAACAGAAATTACTGACGATTTTTCAAATTTGTGACAACAAAATTGAGGGTATATATACACCAGCATATGGAAATTCAGAAGTTCCAGAATATGCCACAGAAGCAACAAGCAAAAATGGCCATATTGTCACATACCTTACCTGTTGCTTTAAGGCTTAAATGAATGCAAAAAAGAAACAAAATACTCACCTTGACTACAATTAAACTAAAATGATGACAGTTCAGGATTTTGTAAGAAATTAACTACACAACAGTTTTCCTTTCATGTCTTTAAAATTACTGTGAAGAAAATAAAGTGATCCACATTTGTAAAATCAAGTAATACAGTGAAAATTAATTCACACACTACCAGAAAAAAAAAGTGAAGGATGCTTGACATTTTCCATTAACTTTCCCCAAGCTGATGCACTCCATGAAAAAATAAAGGCAGTAGAAGTCCTAGAGCCAGTAACTCGACCTAACACACCACCTGAAAACAATGAGCTGTGTGTGCATTCACACCACGAGTCATTTAGAGGAACAGATACCCCATTTCCCAGGGAAGGTGGAAGAAGCTTTTTAACTTCCACTTGAGTAAGACTGAAGGACTTGCCTCTCCAAGGCAGCAGCCCCTCAAGAGGGCCTGTGTTATAAGCCTGTGTTAAGTGGAAGAATGGTAATGCCTGAGGTCTTCGTGAATTAATCCTGATTATAAAAAGACTACGACACATTTCATACCATCATCGTGGTAATCTAGGGAGAAGGTTCTTGGATTCCAACAGTCCTGTGGACTGTTTTGGTCATAGGAACAAACAAGATGCTCCCTGTGAAAAGTCTCATCCTACAAATAAAGACAGGTGCAGGTCCCCTAACACCCAGTGCATCCAGAGCTGCTTCAGCTGCAGCACTTGCAGTTTAGGACAAAAAAAAAAAAAAAAGCAGAGGCAGTGGTGGGAGTGGTGGTGCTATTTTTCACCCTTATTTAAAAGTCTATCAAGAGCTCTAGAAGTCATCTTAAAGAGTCAAGAGAGTCTGCTATAAATGCTTGAATAATTTCCATTCTTCCAGCTGAGGCATTTACTACCAAAAAAAGACTATTTCCACAGAAAAACAAAGAATAGATTAGATTGCCAAAAATACAAGAACCATCCCATCAAAAGTTTAAAAGGTAAACTTTTAATGCTATAGGCAACAGGATAGAAAACTCTTCACAAAGATGCTATAGATGCACTGCATTTCTACTGAACTACAGACTCCCTTCAGTTGTAAGGGACAGACCTAAATCATCAGGAAGGCAAGCTGAAACAGGACACTGATGTAAATCACACCAGCCACAAACCTCCACTCCTATGAAAAGAAATTCTTCTAAGAGGATTCCTCCCTGTTATTAATCAGAACACGTATGACTTGGAACTAGAAGCAAAACTCAATCCCCTGCTGTATCTAGCATCTATACTGCAAGATTAAATAAGGCCAGGAATCTGCTGCAAAGTTAAAATTTCCCATATGAATGCACAGATAAGGCATTGTGGTCTGTCTCCTCCATACCAAAAACTAAAAAAGGACCTGAAAGCAAAATTGTACAGGCTTTTCTGGGGACAAAAGCATCAGAAGTGCCTTGTTTCATCTTGCTTTAAGTGGAAAAAGATATGCTGTGGCTCTGAGTATGAGATGAGAGAGAAACCAGCAGAGACCTCCAAATTGCCACCTCTGGAACAGACAAACTGCTGCTTCTCCCTGTCCTCTGAATTAAAGATTAAATCTGTCTACTCCTACTTCAAATCTGAAACACAGCCAGGGATCTCTCTCACTGCCTCAACCTCCAGCAGCTGAGGTTTAAGCCAAGCTATTCTGAGCTCCTAGGAAGGTGAGGCCAGGTAGTTTAAAATACAGCATGCCAACAATGCTGAACAGAGTGTTGATCCAGAAGAGGAGACAAAAAAGGATGGGTAAATAACTCATCTGAGCCTGAGCTCACTGATGTGAATGCTACACTGCATCATAAGCCCTTGGGCTTTCAAATCTCCTATGTAGAACAGGAGAGCACATCCATACCCATGTATTTCAATAATGCAACAGACAGAGAGGGCATTTTGGCCAGTGTTACTCAGGAACTTCAAGGAGAGGACTGTTAGAATTCACTCCTTAGACAGAGCCCCCAGAATTCATTAAATACATACCCAGATGGTATCCTCACACACAGTATCACAAACACATGCACCACAATACCCCACTGGCTGGACAGACTCAGCTCTTGGCCCATCACTCCATGGGCATCTGCTCTACAAGACTCAAGTGCACATGGCCAATGGCCAGCCCCAGCCGCTAGAGCAGGACATGGCACAGCCCCTGCTAATCTCAGCAAGGGCTGGGGAATTCAGAACAGTCAGGTGAGATTCTGAGAGCTGTTCTGTAAGACCAATGCACTTCATCTATTTGCAAATTGACTGTCTAGCCTACTCAGTCAAGTACTCATTAGAACAGTGTATGGAAGTGAAGGGGCTACTTGAAAAGCAGTGTTTTAGAATGGAATGACTTGGACCGAAAGAAAATCTTTAAACATTAAGTAGTTCCAAGTTTTTTAGAAAGTGAAGGTACCCCCAAAGCATTATGGTTCTCTATGAACTGAAGAGGTATTTGCTATAAAACAGTTTTTCAAATGAGCTCCATCTTCTTACAAAGGTCTTAAATCTGCAGAGAATATCTTTCTTTGGAAAACAATCTGGAAAATCCTCTTGTAGTAGTGTATCTTTCTGATAAAAGGTCAAGTCTATTCTGTGACACTCAGCAGAAATCTGTTTAAAATACATACATATATTTAATAGAATATATTCTATGCAGCTCTGTAATAGGATCATGCAGCACAAAGTAAAGTCCCTTTCCAAAAGAGGTCAGTATGTTTATGGCAGATGTGCCATGGTAGCTGTGATGGCCTAAGGACAACAGAAAATCAGCATTTGCAGGAAGAGACTAAATCTTATTAGACCATAATATTTTAGTTAGAAAAAAAACCCCAGCCACAGAAATCAGAAGAGCCTTTGGGTACCATTCTTCAGGTCTATAACAGAAATGAAAATCATCTAAGCAAAATCTCAGTTGAGAAAAACATTTCTGAAATTAACTAAACCTTTTAATCTATTTCACATCTGACAGTAAAGGTAGGTGGTACCTGTGAAGGAAACAAAACCCACAGTAGTGAAGAGTTGGGAGGGAAATGTCAGAGCTGCACCTCCTGTAAGAACCAGGTAATTCGCCAAGGGAAGTGGCTGGGTTAGCAATATAGTTTGCTAAAGCAATAAAATTACCAAGTCCCTGGCTTTTAACATCTAATAATGCTATAAATTCAATTGCCTAGATTAGCCTTTCCAAGGTTTTTTGCATTTCTCCTCCCTCTAGACATTGAGTGGCTTTTGCTTTTGGGGCTTTTTTTTTTTTTTAGTAGAAGAACCAAGAGAGAAATTTATCATCAAGTATAAAATGGAATAGGTACCTAAGAGAGGCTATGCAGTCTCCAGCCTTGGTAGTTTTCAAAATCAAATTGGAAAAGCCACGAGCAATGTGGTCTGATCCCAAAGCTGACCCCACTCTGACTAGGAGGTTGCAATGAGATCTGCTGAGTCCTATTCCATAAACGACCATATTGTTTTTCCTCTCTAAAACTCTTCCAGTCCTAATATACATTTTCCTGAGATTTTGGGATGGAGCTGAAAAGGGAAAGAAGAAGTAGAACTGAGCAAATTCTTCCAAATTTTTACAAACTACAGTTTTATAATGGACATTGTATTTGTTTCATTCTCTATTTTCTTCCTCTAAGTTTTAAGACTGGATTTGAGGTTTTTTGACTCCTCTTAAGCATTAAGATGAGCTTCCACAGAATTCCCCCTGATACCCCTAAGGTCTTGCTCCTTGGCAGCAGCAGTCAGCTCATAGTCTATCACTTTGTGAATGAAGCAATGGCTGCTTCCTCTGACTTGTTCATCACTTGATAATCACACACACCTAATGAGCCTGGAGCTGTTCTAAGCAAAATGAGCAATTCCTCCCCTAGAAACCTGATAGCAGGACCAGCGGAGTGCTTCAGCAAATGTTCCCATAGGAGCTACTAATAAACTGAAGCAGAGGAATGAGAAATGCTTTTTGTAACATTCACCTTTCCCTTCCAGTGACCGTGTGCTGAGTACAAAATACCCGTAGTGTTGCTATAACTTGAATTCCTACATTGTGACAACATTCTGGGTTAGCAATCAGGTTGCACCAGTCTGCTTTTTTTAATTAGAGCTACAAAACCCCACAGATTTCCTAATGAAATATTTGTAAGATAACTTTTCATTCTATCCTTTGCTTACAAGCTATATAAACAGATAAGCTGTTCTCTTTAAACACTTCTTTAAGGCTTGCTCTGAAGAGGCTTCATGTTCATGAGCAAATCCATTTATCTGATGAAGAATATATGCATCATATGAAAGTGTTCAAGAGCTTTCATAAAGGAAGACCACATGCCCAGAAAAGACCAAGATTTAAAATGTTGGCACCCTGAGTAAGCCCAGAGATTGTGATGCAAATTGAAAACCAACAGTAGAAAGGAATTTGCTTCAGCTCGTCCAGCATGCCTGAGAGTAACACATGGATGTCCATTCTTACAGCCTCACCAAGCCCATGGCTTGAGATAAGCCTTAGGATCAAAGCCCTCAGGGTTAAAAAAAAAAAATCATCTCCATCTACTAATGCTATATATAAATATGACATATTCATACTGCGAGTTTATTCACAGAGCAACACTAAGGGGTGAATCAAACTCATTAATAACAAACACACAGAAGTTCACACCAAGTCCACACTGTGTACTTCAAGTGATACAGCCACAGGAACTAAATTCATCATCTTCAAGAACCAAGGTGAAGGACAACATGACACACAACTTTTCCTTTATTTTCCAATGAATTGCTTATTCTATAAAATAAATGAAAATAAAAGAGAAAGCCTCTCTAATACCCCATGTAAGAGAGAACTGTTTCTGTATGTTCCTGCTAATAGGCCAGCAGAGACAAAGACAGCCATACCACCTGCTGCACTATGCCAGAGGAGACATTGAAGCTCCCCGTCTGTAAGCAGAATGCAGTGCATGTCAATCATGACTCTTAAATGTGTTAATAGATTTCCTCAGGAATCTAGTAAATATCATGCTGCAATTCTTCCATTCACATGTAGAGATTATCAGTAATAAAAGGATGGCTCAAATGTCATTTGTCACTTAAAGTCCATTACAACTTTCCAGAAGAAAGTGGTTGTACTTACTGAGGTGATTCTCACTATCTGGAAGAATGTTGGAATGACAGTAATAACAAAACTGTATTGTTTATGAAAGCAGCTAACAAAAGAAAAATTAATAGCTAACATTTTTATGTCCTTTTTTAAACACTCCAAACATTGTTTGCACATCAACTTGATAAATATTTCATAATAGAAGTCTCCATAAAATCTGACATAGGACTCATTAAAAGCCTATTTATGTGACCACAAGATGATCAGATGAAAAAGAGTCTGCAGTCAATTACAAATAGATGCATAACAAAACAAAAATAAATTAAATAGATGCTTAACAAAACCAAAATAAATTACACATACTGGAGGCCTGCCGGGACGGCCCCTTTTTCTTTTTCCTTTGACTTCTGCTTCTTCAAGCTCACTGCCAGCATCTGAATGTGCAGTAGTTTCATTTGTAGAATCCCTAAGGGGGAAAAACATTAAATAAATTCAAATGACTGGAAATCAACAAGTAACTGACCAATTAAATACTTAGTCCTGAGCAAGAAAACAAATAAACAACAAAAAAATCAGCATTAAAAGGCTTTCCCCGTTTATTCTGCAAACCAAGGAACTGAGCATTGTTATCCCTGGCAAAAGGCCTTCCCTTTTCATCAGCTGCAATGTCATTTATTGACTGGAATCCTTTAAATTAATTTTCATTTGAAAACATGTTACACTTCAAAACTGGCTATATTAACCAGCACATCAAACAGCTCAATTCATCAATCCCACAATGTATTCACTACCAAGAACTTCTTTTACTCTTTGTAGCTGCTCTCAAGGCCCCAAGAGCAATGTGGAGTCCAGTCCAGCTGTGTCATCATTAGCACAGTTGCACAAGTTTCCACACAGCTTCCACCACGCTCTCAGTCACACCCCAAGACAAGGGGCTTGGGCAGCTATTAATAAAAAGGATTCATGCTGACTGTGAGGCCCAAACCTTTTGATCTGAAGACATTTGTAATTTTTGCAGTTAGAAAAGTATTTTCACTTGTACAAAGGAAAAGCTTTGACAGTGCTCAACTCTTGTCAGCAGAGAAGCCCAAACAATAATTTCTCATTTATTGCCATTTCAGATTTAAATCATGATAAGAAAAAAAAATCCCTCGATTTTCACCACCCCTCCCAGCCAGCTGCACAGGTACTTCTCCATTCTCCCAAGAGATATGGCTGCTTGAAGAAACTCAGATTGCAATTAATCTTTTGAGGCATTAGATCTTGCCCAAAAGAAGCTCACATAGAAAACCATAACTATTACTGATGGGCTTTATTTTTACTGTGCAAGACTACCAGTGCACCAGATCTCTATAAATTTTCATTTACAACTAATAATGTCCTAGATTACTCAAGGATGGCTCAAGTGAAGTTATAATCATAGACTTCTTTAAATCCAAAATAATTTCCTTGAAGTGAAAGGAGTTCAGCTGCTGTACAACTTGTGCAAAGAGAAGGTGAAAACCAGACCTATTCCATATTTCATAGAGCCTCAAACATCAACAGCAGCATTAGCGATCTGCTCTAGAGGAACTGAGAATCTCCAGCAAGCCAAGATCTACACACATCTTCCACCTTGTGTGGGGAATATTTTGTATTTTGCTCTACAGATCAGGAATACTTCACAAATTTGTTGTATCACCAAGAAACCCAGTTAATAATGCAGAAATATACCATTGTATCAGAACTGGGAATGTTCTCATACTCCTCTTTACTGAAATTACTGGATTGTCTAAGTCTGCTCTTACTCAAATAATTCTGCAGAACTATGATGAATTTCTAACATTAAGACATTGTTTTCCAATCTTTTCCTACTGGCATGCACAAAAACACCAGGGGGACCACAGAATTTTTTACAAAAGACAGAATGCAGAAGAACATATATGAGTTTCTCTTACTGAAAGTAACGTCAGTGGATAATCTCTAAATACTCTATATACCCCAGAAAATCAGGCATCCTAGATGAAAAACTACTTTCCATTCAAGTGCATTTGAGTTTACAAATTACATGCTTGTAATGCAGTACCTCTACAAAATAATGAAAATACAGCTTTGTTGTGATATAATTAAAAAGTAGCTTTTTCACTTCATAAAATACATATTTGAAAAACTTAGCATCAAGCTATGTATTTGGAAAAACATCCAAAAATGCAAAAAGCATAAAATCAAATAAAGGATACCCCAAACAAAATTGTTTGGTAGATTAGGGCCACAGCAGAGAAAAGCAATGCAGTAATACAGCTGAAAACATGCTTATGCAGATAGATGTATCCAGCCTTTACTCCAATACCTCATCACACTGCAAGTCAACTTGACAAAAATGTACATTGGCTCACAATGGCAATTTTAAGAGATTTTCAATGCAGAAGTAAGGAACCCCATAAAAATATTTGCTCCTTTCTGTTGCTGGAGAGAAATTAAAACCATTCTCTATTGCTCTGTCTAAAAAAAAAAAAAACAAACTCAAAGCTTTTCTCTTTGGTCTGCTCAGATCCTTATTGGAAAAGTTTCAGGCATGGTGTGTCTATCTAAATAATATCCCCACTCCTGGGGAAACATTGTGCTTTGCTAGCTAATAAACTTGCACCCCTAGGATCATCAGGATAAAAATTTCTCTCTATTAAAAACAGATTCAGCAATCCTCCTAGGCAAACAGCTCAAACTCTTCCTTTGAAACACCAGAGCTATACAAATAAATTAAACTCTACTGCCACTTCAAATGCATCTACTCCACAGAGAATTGAACTTTCCTACACAGCCTCAGTCCAGTGTAGCAAAACCTCCAGATAAATTTGTCTATTTAGTTCTGGAACTTTCAAATCTTTCCATACTGCATATGGAAGGAACAGTGAACAGTTAACCATCACCTATTCTTTACTTAAATAGACTGTTGCCTTAAACCTGATTCTCTTAATATTCTTCTGGTAAAACTTCTCTGATTTACTGGAAGCCTCTTTGGCCATTTCCCTTTTTGGGAAAAGTTCAATAAATTAGTACTAAGCGTGATATTCATCTAATCTAAATCAGAGATATATGCAATGCAGAAAATCTTAATGTACAAGATACCACATACTAAGGTCAGTGTCCAAAACTGGTCAGACAGTTTAAATTTTATCAATTTTGTTTTCTCTCCACTGATGATAAGGTGATCAAGACAAGCAGCTCAAACATAAATGTTTCAAATTAAGCAAAATAAATCTCACCCCAACAACACGTGAGGAAGAAAGGAAACTTCTTCCCAGCAAAGAATATATATAAGGAGCAAGGGGAAAACATCAAAAACTAGGTTCCCTTCAATCCTCACATTATTTGGAGTATGGAGACTGGATCAAGGACACCCTCCAGTCCTTAGCTGGTTTCATATTAAAATAAGTATCATTTCAAGCAGCAAGGAATTCTGTTTTGAATCATCCAACTCCTGCACAAAAAGGTCCTTCCAGCATGGCTGGGAGCCCTTTCAGTTTAGGAGGTGGTGCCTCTTGCTTCTGTCGCAGCCTTGCAGTTGCTCTGGGTACCCACACATGCCCCTTCTCTTATTTCTGAACTCAGGGCAGCAGTACAGCATCTCCTGCCTGCCTGCAGTTCTGACAGTTTGTAACACTCAGGGAGAGAAGCAGCTGGCCTGCATCCATCTCCCTCATTCCCCACACATCTCGCAGAACTGCTAAGAAGTAATTTATCTGGTGGCAGTTATCCACATCTTAATAGACCAGAATTATCCTATCCTCATTCCACGTGTGTGTGACTAGGCACCTGAGGGGGAAACTTTGGCTTAGTCATATTTTCATACTACAATTTGAAAGCTGTTGTGAGGGAAGATAATCTGGGCCTAAGGAAACCTGCTTCATCTAAGGGGAGGTGGAAGTGCCTAAAGCCAAATCTTTCCTCTCTTAAGACTCCTTTAAAATGACAGGTACTTGAGAGATCTGACAGAGGTGGGGGGGACCTACAAGACTGGGGTGAGCAGAGCAAAGGAGACAAGTGATAACCCCTTTTCAGGGTTCAGGTATACTCTGCTTTGCTTTCTGATTTCTGTGGAAAGTGGCGGCTACTCCAGGATCCCTTCTAAAAACTCCAGGTATTATTCCAGAGTTACAATTACTGATCATTGACTCTATCTATGTTAATGTAGAATTAACAGATTACCGGACAGCCCTTTACAGGTTACTGGACAGCATGACCACGTCATGCTTCTGAAAAATGTTTCCATTAACACAGTAAATTTCACATTTCTGTAAAACAAACTAAAATGAATTTACCTTTCTTCTACTATTCCACAAAGCCCTACCAACAGCATGTATATAACACACCCCTTTAAAACATACCACAGCAAAAACCTGTGTTTATGTATCAGGTTTTGTAAAAAAAAGAAACCAAAACGCTTCTATAAGCTTTTATCACTGTTACTGAGGGGCTTGACATTCTGGCAGAGATAAATTCAGTAATTGCTATCACCAGATTCAGCCTTGTGAAAAAAAGCATTCATGAAGAAAAATGGCTAAATGCACAGGCTCATGAATCATGGATGAATCAGTTCTCATGGTTGATCTCCAAAAATCTAAGGAGCAAACATGAGTCATGTCATTGAGAGAAGATTCATAACTGTCCATCACACAGATCGAACACACCAGATGTTTTCTCCAAACATCTGAAACACCAATAAGTGAAATCCTGTCTTCACTGTGTTCTGAAGCCACTTCTAAGAATCTAGAAAGGGTAAAGATTCACCTTTTATGTTCCCTCAACAAAGAATTTGGGAGGGAGTATATGATTTGGTCCTAAGCAATGTATATTAACATATCAAATGGTCTTTAGGATTGTTTCTTTAAAGAGGGTAGCCAAAAAGCTTACAAAATATTACAAAAAATAAGTAGAAATTAAGCACAGGAATAGGAGACTATAATAATACTTCAAATAATTAATTTAAGAGCTAGAAAGAAAATCTGGGCTTTCTGTGTGGAACTGGACTGTCTCTTCCCAAATCTGTAAATGTATGAAGCTAATACTCTGTAGTCCAAAAATTGTTTCAGGTTTCCTCACTCTTAGTCAGCGCTCTTCCTGATGAAAGCCTGACTGGAACCTTCTGAAATAGAATTTATCACTTTCTTTGATACTTGACCCACACTAGCCAATGTTCTGAGCCCTCAGGAGAGTCTCAAAACCTCATCATGCACATCATGCTGAGTTCTTTGTAAAATGAAAGACCTCCTCTTGTTCATAAGCAATCAAAACTACATGTACTGTAGAGCATGACATCTCACCAACACTTTGTAGAATAGCATTCAATGATTCCCAGCTTTACCAAAAAAAACAACATTAATGTTTTTCTTTGTCTCTTTGATTTGCTTAATATCAGTTGCTCTGACTATAGAATATGCTTGTGTATTTAACATCCCACAGGTTTTTCAGCTGGTCTGTAGTTACCAAATCCATTAATATGCACTTTTTAACCTTAAACTCTGTGATACTCCATTCACTTTTTAAGTCCATCTGGGTTCTTGAAGTGGGAATGCAAATATCCCTTTCCCACCACTACCATCACAGATTCTCCTAGATTTTTGTTCTTGGCATATTTCACAAACATTCCTACACTTCTTGAATATGGCAAATCCAGGAAATACACACCAAGAAAATGTTGCTCCATAACTAATTCCTAAGCTAACAAGAACCCCCTCAGGCTGACACTCCCACTCAGTGCTGCCCATCAAGGTCATTCCCAGCTTTACCTTGTACTCATTCACAAGTAAACTTCTTTAAAGATGTTTTTAAAATACAAGGGAAAACTGTAATGCAAAGCATGCTATTATTAAGGCCAGACAAATTTCTTTTCAATTGCCCAACCATTCAGTTTCTTAAATAACAAGACTTGAAATCTTAGCTTGGAACGCCACTCAACCCTGAAAGACTGAGGTTCCTACACGTCCTGAGGTTAAAAAAAATTTGAAAACATTCAAGAAAAAATAAATTAACATTAGATAGTTACCAAATGTACCTGGCGCAGGTGCCTGGCACTGGCAGCAGGGTGGTGACAGAGGGAGCTCTGTGAGGGGATGAAGGCCCCTGTGAGGGGGATGATGGGCCCTGTGAGTGCTGGAGTGGGCTGGGAACCCACACTGGAGTGGGATGAAAGTTTGAAGGTTTAACTGAGGTCAGGGCAAGGGGAGAAGGAACACCTGGTAGGTTTTGTATTTATTTCTCATTATCACCCAAATAATTTTTAATTAGCAATAAATGAATTTTCTCCAAACCAAGTCCATTTGGTCTTTTTTGATTGCTCTGTCATTACCTCACCCCATGAGCTTCTTCACTCTGTGTTCTTTCCCTGCCCTGTGAAGGAAGGAGCAGGTTCCAGTTTCAAAAATTACTTCTTATCTCTACTCAATTTACTCTCCAGCTCCTTCTATTACCGACTTCTGCTCTATTCTTCCCAGTAGCTCACTTTATTCAAGCACAGCCATGTTCCCATGTGCATTAGCCACTCCTGTTTCCCAGCAGAACCAAAACATGTTCATGCCACTGATATCTTCAACTGCAGAAGGCAAAGACTTTTTGCACAATAAATTCAGCTCATTGTAAGAAAGTACACAATTGGAATACACAATATGGTTTATTATGACCAAAACCAATACCTGATGCTGAAATCTCACAAGATTCAGAAGCATAAAAGTAGCAAAGACCTTGTTTTGCTTTGCACAGCTAAGTTAAATCTCCATACATAGAAAGAAATATATTTTTGATTAAGTGTTTTGCAGGGTTTTTTTACAGGTTTTTCAGCACATGAAAACACAGGAGGCCTGGAACAGTCACACTGACATGCACTTCTTTCAAGCTTGTGCTTTATCTTCACAATCACCTCTCTATTTACTTCAATCTTTTTAAAAGCCAAGATTTCAAATATTGAGAGAAGAGTATACTCACTGTAGTACTGGCAAATCTGAAGTAATCATTTTTGCAGCACTCTTGGAAGTAAGAGCTACATAGAACTTCTTCTCAAAGTTATTATAAGACAACTACTTGGAAACCTCTTTCATGAAAAGAATGTCAAAGTCCAGTCTGTAAGAGAGAGAAAAAAATTTTTAGATGTGACTCCAAAATAGTAACATATGGAATAAAATATGCTGTCAACAAAATAGGTCAATTTTGCAGTAGCATCATTATTAAACCACAATTTAGAATGGATGACCACAAAACTTCAGTTTTCACATTTCTATTTAGGTAACTTTGTGCAATTAAATAAAAATTTAAAAAGAAATGTTATGCATTACCTCCCATACTTGTCTACCACATATATGTGTGTTTAAATGGCACTACACCTATTCAATCAGACCCTCTGACTCACAGCTTTGTGTGACTGAATTTCACAGAACAGTCAGAAGCTGTGCAAGGGTCTAACTGCAGCAGAAGGTATTTTAACTAAATGAAACTGAAGTTATAAGTTTAAATAATAAAGCATACTGCATCTGTGGTGTCACTACATCCACTAGTAACATTTCTCTACCCAAAAGACTAACCAAGGAATTGACTAATGGCAGCAGATGTGACTTTACCATTAAATAATAGCACAATGTGACACATTCAATAATCTTCACTGCAATAAAACATAGAACTGCCATCCTAGTCTTCCAGAAAATGCAGGTTCTGGAGAAACTAAGTAGATTTGTTCCAGTCTCCCCTTTTACAGGTCCTGGGGTAATATGAAGAGCTGCATGGAGCACCACAGTTCAGCAATGGCAAAGCATACCAAGGACTCAACTGTGTGTTTTTAAAATATGGGATATGTTCAAACTCTTATTTAAATACTTTATTTCCTCTAGATGGGCTTTTTTTTTTCCTGTGCTCCAGTAGCTTTGCACAAGGCAGAAGGAAATGCAGCCAGGAAGAGGCAATGTAACCTGCACCAAATGGAGGATCTAAATGGAAGTGCACCCTTCTAAACAAAACAGTACAGCATATAAAGTATAATTTCCATCCTACTATACACACATCAGTGTTTATTTACCAAACTGTACAGAATGAACACTTTTTTGCCTCTTCATATTACAGTTCCAATTAGACTCACAGTTGCATACAACTTGTTCTTCCAGTACTCGCTACTTTGTGCTACCAACAGTTCTGCTTACAGTACCTTATCATGAAATTTACATTTTTTATACCATATAATTAGCAAGCCATTTTGTTGAAAAGCATATGTTAACAAACCAAAAGTTTGTTTGGAGCTAAACCCACCACTCTAGTATTAATGGTTTAAAGGGGCCAATACACCAGGCTGGTGTAAAAGCTCTCCAGTTTCACTATGAGACAAAAGTTAATCTGAGTTCTCCTTGAAAAAAAATGTCATATATGCTATTTGTGCTATTTCCATAAGCATTTCTTCATTAGAGACACTGCTCATTACTGTGTTTCAAAGGATGTGATTGCTCTTAACAGGGAAATGACATGTCCAGTCAACAACACAAAGCAACCACTTCAGACACTGATAAGAATTTATCATAAACAAACAGCATTAGATTAAGTTCTGAGTTGACTTCCTATATGAAAAAATAAAGGCAATGTTCAGATCTCTGAAATGGAGAAGTTCACTACAACTGGAACAAGAGTGAAGAAAAAAGTGTTTTTTTGTATTCACACAAGCACACACACACACACGTTTATGCTATCTGGACCTCAAAGGAAACCTATCCATCTTAGATCTTCAGATTATCTAATTCCAGCAGCATTCATGGCAATCTTACTTTCCATAAAAGCTTTCTAAGGAAGTTCAAGGAAATTTATGTGTGCTCCATGTGAGGTATCTTCCATAGACATTTAAGGCATCCTGCACAACTGCTATGTGGGATTTCTTTTTTTAAATTTCCTTTTTAACCTCATCACCCTTCCCAACTGTTGGCTGTGCATGCTCAGATGTAGTAATCAGCAGCATTCAGCTGCTCTAGGGAAGTGCTCTCACACACAGGGAAAAGGATACTTGCTCAGAGATAGGTTATTTGTAAAGCAAAGTCCTGACTTAGAAGTATGGAGTGAAGGGTATAAAGAGTCAGAAGCAGAAGAGAGGACCAAGGCAGCTGGACTCCCAGGGCTAAGGGCAGAAAATCTGACACCAGGAAACTGCAAAGGCCTGTGCTGTTTTCTCCTTGTCCTTATGCTAAACAGGAAACTGCAAAACAGGGCTGGAAGAAACCACCCCTCCATGGTAAATTCAGCCTGGACCATCAGAAGACAACAAAGTTATCCCTCAACACTCTTGTATTAACACAGCCAGTCTTTTGTGTGACAAAATACAAGAACTGTTCAACAGCCATGGAAAATTCATCGATCCTTATGGACTACACAAATATGAACCTTTGTGTATTTCTGGTTTTAATGAAAGAAATACCTGTTTCTGAAAGATGATGTTCTCATAACTAAGGAAATCAAACTCTCCCTCTCTTTCTCTCCTTCTACCTGAGAACAAAGTCATTGACAAAAAAAATCCTGAAAGCTTGAGACACACAGCCATTTTGTCACCTGTCCTGGAGAACAGAACAGGGAGAAGAATACTTCATACTTCAGCATTTGCCATTATTTAAACTATAATAAACACAATACAGTCCTTTAACATGCAGTCAACTGCTTCTATTTTAGTTTAAAAAAAAACCTGACATTTTCATTCTATCCCAATTATGATAACCTTTGTATCTCTGTATCTTTTTGAACCTGCACCTCTATACTGACCTTTGTACCTCTGCAGCTTTTTGAATCTCCACCTCTGTATTTTAAGATGACATAAATTTATGCTGGTCCAGTTAAAATTACCTGTAGAGGAATATAAAGCAGGCAGTAGAAGACACCATTTAGTTCAAACATACAACGGGAAACAAGTAAATGTTTCCCTGTTTTGCCTGTTTTCCAAGCATGCACAATAATCAGGGCAGACATAATGACCATTACATAAAACTGCCTTTGTAAAAAACGTATTTTCTAGCAGATTGTTTGGTTTATTACAGTGTTTCTTCAATAACGATCTCATCATGAGCTCAGTTTTACAACAATGAATCCAATACACGCATTTCATCAATATTTCCTGTAGTTTTTACTAACACACAAAGCTGCCCACATTGTTTGCAGTCCTTAGGTTGTTTGCCTCTCTGATGCTAAAGTAATCCACCCATTTTAGCCAAAAACTAAACAAATTAAAAGACTGACAACATCCTGACAGAGTCCTTCCAAGCAACAAAATCAACCCAAGTTAAATGAACTCTATTATGGACTAGATACTTACATCTTACAAAGTTGAACCCAAACTTAAATAACAAAGAAAATCAATTACTTAATCTAGCAGCTACTACATTATTAATTCCACTGCCTAGAAGATACAAAAAAAAAAAGATAACAGGCATTAGGCTGATTTCTAATAGAAAATCCTTTCCTTGTTGACCAAGTCACCTTATCCCTTCCAAGTGCAAAATATATTCAAACAAATGAACAAACTGAAACAAATGAAGGAATGTCTTCTACAATTCACTGGTAATGCCTTTACCCCCTTCCTTCATTTCCCATTTCTAATGACACTGCTCTCTCCCTTGGTGCTCCCTGCTGGAGTACATGATGGTGTGGCATGCTCCTGCACAGTGCCAGAAAACAAGACATGGAAATTCTAGTTTTTTAGAGTTTAGAGACAAGATTTGTCCCCCCAGTATTCCTGCCCAAAACCTGCATCTGCCCACTAGAAAAAGGCATCAGCATAAACAACAATCCTGCACTGTACACCCAGGCAGAGCTTCCATCAACCAGGTGAGAGAGAAGAGAGGATCAGATGCAGGCAGATCAATTCTAGCCTTCACTGCTTATCCAACGTATTGGGCACACCACAGAAGCTCTTCCTACCCAGCTACCCATCTGCAAAGTGGAAACAGTATCTAGAAATTGAAAATGTGAATTCTAAATCCTGCAAAAATAGAAAAATAATCATCAGGAACTAACCTTGTAACAAATTTACCAAATGCCATGATGTGTTCTGCATAACTCAGGAATTTTTGTTAGCTCTGAATTAAATATTTCTATAAGCATAAACCTTATTTCTGCTACAGGTTTGGAACTTGAAACATACTAATTCATGTTGACCCTACAGCCACTAGATTGAAAGCCAAATTAGATCACCACTCCCAGCTCTGATTTTGAAAGCACATGCCATCATTTAAGGCCAAACAAGGCATAATGCTCATTCAGCCCATCTTTTAAAATAATTTCATTGAAGTTCAGTGCACAATATATATTTCACTCTATCACATTCTATTAAGTACTTAAGCCAAAACTGAAAGCCCAAGTGATAGAAAGATTATCACTGAGCACTAGTGAGTTCCTCACTAGCTATAGTACACAGCAAGCTCTCTGTGTGGTCTGCAGCATTCCTAATCCAGTCAAACCATGACAGAAGGAGGAAACACAGCATCTACTACGCTAGCACAGCATGGCAATGCTTCACTTCCTACACCCATCAAAATCATCCTGGATATATTTTTAGTAGTACCCCACATCCCTCTCCAGTGTGCTTCTTGTTAGCCATTCCAGTATAACCTGCAGTTCCCGGCCTGCAAAGTTACGTCAATGTCAAAACCCAAAACCCTGTGAGAGCTGTCTGACACACCAGATGTTTGTGCTGCTGTTCAGAGGGACCTGGGCAGAGTGGAGCACTGGACACACAGGAATCACGTGAAGTTCAATAAAATAGATGGCCTATAACCACACAGTGAGACTTGTACACAAAACTGGAGTATTTAACAGATGTTTATTATAATTGACTGAAGTTTCTTCCATTCTTTACAGGTATCACCAGACATTTTATCCATACCTGTGGGATCAAGAACTATCTCATGACAACCCCTGGGTGTCCATTGAAATTGTCTTCAATTGCAGTTGTCTTCCTCAGTTGCACCAATATGCAGAACTGACTCTACAGGCAAAACAGCTGTTGCTGCTTCCTCTCACCAAATGCTTTTAGCCTAGACAGGTCCTGCCCAGTCAGCCAGAAAAATCATCTGAAGTGTCACATCATAGCGTGTGATATTATTCTGTGCTCTCCGACATTCCAAACGCAAGACCTCACACTGAAAGGCTACACAAATCACTTCTTCCAGAGCTGAGAATAAAATCCCTACGTGACAAAAACATCCAAGTCATACTACCACATTTCTATACTTAGTTTTCTGTCTCTAAAAATGTGTGAACTGCCAAAACCAATCAGTTTTTCTGTATCTTCTGCTACCATTTCCAGAAGGTAGCAGCTAATTCCTGTACTGTGCAGGTCTGTGCCAAGGCACCGACACCAAGATCACACAGGAAAGCTGATACAATCCTTTAACCATGGCTATAATAGCATAATCAATTTAAATGTCACACATCACTCAGACAATTGTTTGATCTCCAGTGTTTAGTCCAATAGTCTCTAAATACATTATCACACACTGCTTTCTTCTAATGCCTAGGATAACTAATACTAAAAATACTAATCAATGCTTCATGAAAACAATTGCCTGTAGATCTGGCTTGCTCAACAACAGAAACGTTATAATTTAAATTTGTAATTATATTTTTTTTAAATAAGCATAATTTTGATGGACTGATGAAAACAAGCTTCCTTTCCCTTTGTTATTCTTACAGACTCTTCAGACGTAGCTGCTCCTTCCTCTGTGGACACTCCGTGAGACACTTGACCCGATTTTCTGCAGCACTGAGCACTCATAACTGTGACTGAGATCACCGGGGGCTACAGGCACTTCATCACTCATAGGGCAAATAATCATGGGCTGATTGCACAAGACTAAGAGTTAAGGCACTGAGTTCTAATGCTAGTCCAATATCTGGATGATTAAGGTCTAAATTAGCGACTTGCTCCTTTCCCATCTGTCCATTAGAATAACATCAGCTACCCAACAGCCTCATGCCTACCTGCTCTGAACATAAAATACACAAAATGAAAAGGGCTTTACAAAGTTACTTCTACTGTCCTCAAGCTGTGAGAATTAATAGATGGAACCTTGAAGCCTTCTGTTTCTCTGCACTTGTATTTCCAAAACTTTATCTTGAGAAGATAAACTCAATTGTCTTTTTAAGATGATGCAAGAGCACCAAGAACCATAAAAAAAGCCCATGGAACAAGTTTTGAGAGAGATTTTGTTTATTGTAGAAACTGCAGAATCGAGCCATCCTCCAAACAAAAGACTGAGCAATCAATACAAGCTTGCAAAAGACTGAATAATGAAAGGGACAGTATGAGCTAAAGACAATTAAAGTTATCAAGGTATTTAAACACTTCCCTCCAAAAGCACCATCCTGCTCAGCTGATGCTTACTCAGCTGACTAAAATGACCTAAAGCTTCTCCAGGTTTTGCACAGCTGATTTTAGTGGGCCAAGCCATTGTTCCAGGAGGCTCTAACACACCTGTGCACAGGAAAGCAACAGTAGCACGGCTGGACACAGACCAGACTGAAAGGGGATGACTTCTTTTCCCATGTGTAATAAGTGTTGCAAAGGCAATGGAGAGGGAGAATAAAGTCATTCTCAGCAGTGGGTTTTACTGCAGCAAGGAAAACTCAGATAAAAAACAACCAGGTAAGGACTAGTGAAACTCTCCAACAGTTTGCTCAATCAAATGTGAATTACCCACCACTGAATATTTTTGCTTTTCCCAAGCACATGGATCATGTTTGTCAGGTGCAGCAGGCAAAGTCTGTGGTGCAAGCTTATTCCGAGGAGCTTGAAACAGCTGGGAAAAACCAGACAAGGCTTTTGGGACAGCCTGCTTTGGGTCTGAAAACATGACACAACCAGAACTGTGCCTGCTGGAGGGAAAGGCTGGGGACTAGGCCAACTCTCTACACCCTTTCTTACCTCCATCTCTTCTAATGTTTCTGAGACTTTCACCTCCAATTAAACCCAAGTGTGACAATAATTAAAACTAAATCCAGTGATTAAATTCACACTCAAGCACTGCAGTGAGTGCTCATTCCTAGAAAATAATCCACATCTAGAGGAAGGCAGGAATCCCATGTAAAGTCAGACATATAGAGGGCCACAGAGGCTGTAGATATTCATCTCTACAGCACAAAGCACAGCAGGCCAGGAGCTCACACTGTCTGCAGGCACACCAGAAGCACCGTTAATAGATTTTTATGCTACCTCAGAAAAGTGTTTACTCATCTGTAATTTTCCTCAGCAGTGGACATCTGGTGTTCTATTATTCATTGCATCTGGAAAATTGCCAACAATAAAACCAATTTTCAAAAAAAGGAAGCAAAGCCTGACATGCAGAATGCTGGAATAAAGGAAAAAACTCTCAGAATGGTTCATGTTTTTGTTCTCTTTGTCTTTTCTTTTCTCCTCATATAGGGGACTGAGTAGAAAAGCCAAAAGGAACTGCAGAACGTTTTTTCCAGATTATAAAAGAAAACAAGCATTTTGAAGTCACATATAAATTTAAAACTCTGGGAAATGACTGATTCTGGTACTCATTTGAACTTATGGGGGAAGTGCACAAAGGCTAGATGAAAATAAGGTCACTAAAATACTAACTTAGCTGCTAAGAGAAAGGATATTTAATGGTTAATATAGAGACTTGTATGTATCAAGTAGAGGAAAATGTTGGATCATTTTAAAGTGTAATATTCCACCCATTTGCTGATAGGCACCTTTAAACTCTCCTCAAAAGAACACAAATGCATAATGGTTCTTCAAAGGAAGGAGGTAGTGTTGAGGACTTTGTTAAAGCATTCCCATCACTGATCCTTCAGGAAGCCAACATCTCAGACTCATGAGCTTGCAGGAGCAGCTCCATCAATTCTGTCACTGCCAGACCTGTCAAGACCCACAGCCTTGCAAAGATGACCCAACCCAAGACCCTGAAACAGCAAAGACTTCTGGGCATTGTCTGAGAGTGACTGAGGCACTGAAAGCCTCTCCTCAGTATTCACATGTACTCCAGAGATAAGCCATACAAAGTTTCAGGATAAGAGTCTTTCAATGCTGTCAATTCAGGAGCTGGAAGATCCTGGTGTACCAGTTTTTCCAAGTCCAGGGAATTCAGCAATGCTCTAATGACAAAACCCCATGGATTCCTGGATTGCCTGTCTAACAACAGGTTGGAGGCTCAGCTTAACCCTCAACTTGATGTAGCTAATTGGCATCTGTTCCACTACAGCTCCTTATTCACTCAAATATCATCTTTTTGTGAATATTTAAAAATTATTAAATACTTCATGTTTCAAACTGCTCAGAAGTGATGCTGCATTTAAAAAAGGGATTAGTAAATATCCAGTAAGCATTTTATAAGGAGCATAATGCTATCTCTCTGCAGTGAGGCAGTTAAAATATCCTTGCTTTTAGTAACCATTTTTACTAGCATTAAGTGGACAAGGGTTCCACTGATGCTTTTCATTTAAGCAGGAATAAATTTCAACAGGAAATATAAGAAAGCCATTTTTCTTCCATTGTTAATTATTTTTAGCCCAAGTAACTCTGTAAATGATTTTTTTTTAAATCCCAATTGCTTTAGCATAAAAGAAACTCCACGGATTTTTTGATTCTTGACATTCTGTGGGACTACTGACAGAATATATGGATGTACCACAGAGAGTAATTTCCATATCCTTCCCATATCCTCTAGCCAGAGAACCTAAATTATAAACAGCTGAAAAGCTCCTCCTAAAAGAATTTGTGAAAACTGAACAAGAGCCAAAAAAAAGGAGCAGAGGTAAAAGATTAGGTTATCAAAAAAAGATCATTATATATAGATATAAAAATTACAGAATCAGCCTCTGCTTCCCCACCCCAACAACTTCTTGACAAAATTCAACCTCATATCAAACCAGACACCCTCCACCTACATCTTGTACCACAACAATTCCTCTTCTGAACCAATGCACAACTTGCAGCCTTTCAAGGAAAAAACCACCCTAAATCCCACCATGTCCCCAGACACTAAAGAAAAAGCTGTGAGTAATCCCAAACCCTGACAATAGCAAAACAAGCAGCAATTCTAACTTGGTGGTTCTTCATTAGAATTTGCGTCAAATTCTCCTCCCAGTAAATGAATCAACAGTATTCTCTACCAGGAATTTTCTTATGTGTTCCCTGAGACCAAGAGGCTATGAAGGTCCTTAATCCAAGGGGACTAGATGGAAAAAAGCCCCATCAGCACACATTAGAGTATCCCCCTCTTCACCACTGAGTGAGCTGGTTACAAGACAAACTACACTGCATCCATAAACTACACAATTTAAATCCTCCCTCCATCAAACCATCAGTGCTACCACAAACTCAGTATGTCAGATCACCAGTTTCCCATTGACCATATTTTACCTTAAGAACTTGAAAGAATAATAACTCTAGAGTCCACATGCTGCTAAATAGCCCAAATCCATCCTAATCTGACATTGCCCCAGTCTTAAGGCAGTGGACACGACCCACAAATAGGCTGAAATCCTCATGGGCTAACTTCAACAAAGATTATAAAGGTACAACCAAGCCTACTCTCCTGAAACATTCAGATGACATGTTTTCTTCCTCTGAAAACTCATACACTTTCGAAGTTATCCAATGTGTGACACCAAACAAACACCTCTATCAGACCGTTCCCAAAGCCTACACTGAGACTGGTTTCCTGGCCAGCAGGCCAACACCTCCTGTCACGAAGCCAAAACATGAAACTCAAACAAGTCATAAAGTGGAGGCAATGCCCCAAGAGCCTGGGCGTGTGCTGTGAGCACTGCACCTGCACTGAGCCAAGAGAACCTTCCCAAAGACTCCCTCACACAAAAACCTACCAACATTGCTGCAGAAATCTCACTAACAGGACATCCTCCATTAGTACACATGGCACAGCTTTTGACCTGTAGCAGCAGTACAGTCAAATCCTTCACTGCAAAAGCATACATTAAAAAATTTCTTCTCATCCATCTTAAAACAACCTGACCACCACAACAAAGTCGTGAGGAAAAGTACATTTTGTTCAATGGACACACACAGCCATCCTGGAGCTACAAATAAAAAACCTTGGAAGCATGTTTCCCAGGTGACCTCATGCTGCAACCAAAACATAAACCTAAATCCACAGACTAACACAATTCCCCAAAGCCCAATGGATTCCCCAACACTACACAGGTGAACAGCAAGGAACAAGCAGCAAACAGGGAAATGATGATTTGCATGAAGAACACTTCTCAGAACAAAACCATTCCATTCCTAAGTTCTCACTCGTGATCCAAAACACTTAGGAAGGGGCATAGCTGGAAAATAAAGATTCACATTCATTTTAAATAACTGACTCATAAGGGAAAGTGGCTTTATCCCACATTAGTCTCCTCCATCCCTAACTTGTCTCTCTGCCCCACCTCAGCAGAGCTCACAGCAATAAATTGCTTTCTACCTGTACTGAGCTTGAGGATTGTGGTTTTATTTCAACCTAAAGCAGTGTGATCCAGGAGCTTGCCTGCTTTTTCACAGCAATGTCAACTGACCTAAAAAATACCTGTACCTACAAGCCTTTCCTGATTGAGATTGAGATGGGGGGGAAAAGAATCCAAGGACTCGAGAAATAAAAAATAAGCTAAAATAGGGATAGCTACCCACCAACATTTCCTAAGGACCTCCATAACACAGAAATCACAAGAAATAGTAAGAAATAGGAACTAAATTATTATCAAGTATTATGTAAAACTGGCAACAGTTCTGAAATTGGCCAAAAAGCAAATATCAGTAGGGAAAAGACAAATTAGCACCTGGGGAAAAGATTTATTTTAGCTCAGTAAATAATCCTGAAAGAAAGCTTTTATCATTCTGAAATTAATTTTGGTTTGTCAAAAACCCTAGGAAGACTAGCTAGGGGAGACAAAACTGCTTGGTCTGTTATTTAAAAATGTCCTGCATAGCACAATAAACCCATTAAAAGGGAAATTTTCTTGGGGAAAAAATGTTTTTAAAAAACCCTCAAAATCTCTTCCATTGCTTTTTCATTGTTTCAGGTACAGGAATGATGAGTGTACAGATGGAAGATGATTATCACACTGTGTGGAACCAGTTGAGAGGCCAGTTCCCAACTGGACAAACTGACAAACCCAACAAGCATTATCAGAAATACAAGGAGGAGAGGCAAGAACACAGAAATCAGTGCATGACCTGGACAAGAAGCTAATTCAGTTTCCTTTCTTAAGGACTTCACATCATCCAACCAGGCTGTTTGCCTTCCACACCCTGACAATTTCTGGCTGTGCTGCCAAACACCAACAGGGCTGACAGAAGGACAGGTACCTCAAAAGGGGATTTTTGAAAGGAGGCACTGGCTGAGCCCAGTGCTCTGGTGCAGGTGGAGGAGGGGACCAGGATCTGCAGATGCTTTTGTCCTGTTTATCAGACACACTTTTGTCCTGCTCAGAGCCCACGTGCCCTGCCCAGCCCAGCCCAGGGAAGGTGCTGAGGTGATGCTGTAACAGGTGTAGAGCACAAGGACACAGGTGAACTGTGGATTTACTGCAGTGCAGCACAGACAGGAGCACCAAAATGTACTTTGCTAACTGCACTGACCACAAAACAGTTGATTTCCCACCATCTTCCTCACTATCCTTTGAGTGTTTTCTCTCCTGACTCAATACAAATACTTTACTTTGAAGGCATGGTGATGACTCAGTCTTCAAAGCTATCACTAATTTACTTTGATACTCTAAATTGCAAACACTGATGATTTCCTTTATAACTGTACCATGCATTGCTTACAGAAATACAGGAACACCTCTTTTTATTTCTGAAGAGTTATTTGACAAGCAGATGACAGAAACTGGAATTAGTGTGACAGTGTCTGAGCAAGCATCATTCATTTTTGTGCTCCCAACTTTAAAGCACAGCCAAAAATACTTCGTCCCTTTAACAATGACAGCAGTCCTTCCCTCTAGACAAGGAAGAATTTTTTGATCTGGGAAATATTTACTAAAACAACTGATTGGACTAATGCAGCAGTTTTCAGCCTAATGAAATAGTTTAGCTAAAGCTTAGTCAAAATTGACCACTTAAAAAGAGACAGAAGAAAGATCTTGCCTCTCCTGGAAAAGCTGCCATCAGATGAAGGCTGCTCCATGATGCTGGTAATGAAGCTATCAACAATTCCAGTATGAACTGCCAGAGTGCTTTATTTTTCTAAAGATATCCAAAGAGAGAGGAAACCCTGTGATACTGGAAAACTGGAACATGGGTTTGCCAGCAGCCTAAACCCGTTACCCTCCCACAGGAAATAAAAAAGGTACCGAACCTCTTCCCCACCTGATCCTCAAAAACAGCTAACCTTGACTGTGAATTGAGGAAAACATTAATCAACAGAAGAAATGCAGAATAGCTGCAGTGAGCTACCTCACAGGTAGCAGGCTAACAGATGAAGAAATCAAGAGTCACAAACCAACATCTCTGAGGGACCCAAGACCAGGAAAAACGTGGGATCCTGAGGCTATCCTGATACAACCAAAACTTGCTTAGAAATGTGCTGGGGATTTAGAGACATCTGCCTGGTTTGTGCCTGTGCAAGGTCAAAGCTCTGTTCAGGATAGAGTGGTGAAGTTAAGGTCAGTGTTCAGAGCAGAGTGTTCAACATCTGCAACTTAAGAACTGCTAGTCACAGAATTCTCTGCTAAGCTACAGTGATGGTCTCCAACAGTACCAATTTTCTGCTTACACACACACAGCCTTACAAATCTCTTCCCAGGGAACAACAGACTAAGAAAAAAAGAAAAATTAACAGATGAGAAAACTTCGTGCCTAAAAGAGAAGAAAATCATCTTCTACCATCAAATATAAGATACTGGAAATAGAAAAAGCATATTCTCTCAGTACTGCTGGTAAGACTGAGTGAAACTTAACAGAAGCTCTGGACAAGAGAAGCTGAGGCTCTCCAGTGAGGAGGGAAATTCCAGCAGCTGATCCACACAAGAGGATATTTCCCCCTGTAGGACTCCTTGGCTTTTGTTTTCGCACAGAAGAGAACAGACCACACAGCTTATAATGTTGAAGAATTTGCAAATACTTTCTTCTGCACTTCAGAAAGACAGGCAGAGGATTTTCAGTATCTTACACAGTTACATAAAATGAAAATACCTCCAATAAGTAATATTTGAAACTGTCTGGCTGTAAGAGCAAGAGTGAGGATATTTTGAAGCATTTCCTTAAACAGATTCTCAACTCCCATGAGATTCTCTAGAGCAAATTCTAGCTAAAAATTGTAACTCCAGGAGTTAACTAGGGAACATTTCCTCTAGGAAGAATCCTTACACAAAATACAAGGAAGACATAAGTTTTCATTTTTCTTGTACCTGGTCCTACCTCCATTTCCCTACAAATTATTCAAATAAATGTAAACATTAATCTATAAGCATTGCCTTCACCCTTGAGGCAAAGTTAGAGCAAGCTTTTCCAGAGCAAACAGTATACACAAGTATATTTAATAAAGCACTCAGCAATCATTTGAATACTTTAAAAGTATCACGGAAGTTTTTTTCCAGGGGTTATGCCAACACTTAGCACTTCCACAAGTCAAGTTCTCAAAACACGGAGAACATGACTACATATCAGAGAATAATAATTTTAAAAAAACAACAACAAACCAACATGGAAGAGATATTTTCTTTTTCAATAGGGTTTTGGGATGAGGTTTCAGTGGTTGAACCTATCTGATTGGTTGCTGTTGTTTAAAATCCAGTCCCTGCTTTTTCCTCTTGCTCCTGACCACATGTTCCTACTCCTTTTTTCTTTACAGCAGCTTAGATACTCTCATCAAACCAGTGAATGGAGACACAGGGGACACTGGAAAAGAAGGGAGCAAGCAGATCCAGTCCTCCTGCCCTCTCTGCTCCCATCCAGGCAGCACAGCAATTCTACCATATTGATTCAATTGAAAATGCAGCACAGCTTCTTCATGGCTTTTGCAGAACAAAAGAGGCAACACATAACAAAGTCCACATTAAACACTCCACACTATAACTTGAGAAAATCTATTAGATTACAGTATCATAGTACACTTCCTACACATTACATTGTTTTCATTTATCACCATCCAGAACGTGCTCCCATAATTCATTCATTTTCTATTATCTTAAGGCAGTGTTAATTCAAGACTCAAAATAATGACTTAGCTATAGGCTGATCACTTTAAAAGAGACAGATGAACGCTCTCTAACCAGAGCAGTAAAAATTAAAAAAATAAAGAAAAACTCAGGAGACACTATTAGAGAACTATTTCAGAGAAAAATACAAATGCAAATAATTTGGAATTAAGTCCTCTGCATAGCACTTTTAGCTAAGTTTCAGAGCAAAACCAGAAGCATAGTCAGTGGAAAATAACATCTGAACGAATGTCTGGGAATGCCAGTCACTATCATCCATGTCCACTGCCCTGAACATCAGGCTCCTCCCTCCTATGGCTGTACTGGCACTTGGCTTTCTGCCCATTTGTACAATCCAGGAAATCATTTAGCAATTTTAAAAACTGTTTTCCAGTTGTCTGTATTTGGATCAGCTCCCTGAACTGGCTCATCCCTTGTTTGCATGAGCACAGGACCAGGGTCAGGGAAGAAACAGGAACAAGGAGGAGAGAACAGGGCCAGGAGATCTGCATTGGCCAAAATTGCTACAGAAATACATTGTACCTTGCTGAAAGATCTTACAAAAAGAAGGAATCCCTCCCTCAATTTCTCAAAATTCCAGTGCATACTACAGATGTACTTCAAAAATAGGTGTTACTGCTCAATAAATACAACACAGTACTTTTGGATCAACTGAGTAGGGATTCCTTTCCTAACCAAACTCTAAAGATGTCAAAGAAAAAGCAGAGTCAGATTAAGGCCATTTGGAGGCTTTTTAATAATCCTTGCATAAATAGAAAGAAATAATCTAATTATAGCAGATGATAGCCAGTTTCTTGCCAATACATGCGATATCCTAAGTAAGCATTTTTTCCACAGAATTCTCTTACGCTGTTTTGAGGGGAGAGGACAGGGAGGGGGGAAGGGCTACCTTCTTTCTGACTCTCCCATTTCTCATTTTTCTACCAGTATTAGTCTGCATTAACAGCCAAATCATACACACACACTCACACAACACTGCCAGTGACCTACTAGAAAGTTGCTATAGCAACGACTGCTTTCAGAAATACACGTTGTGCATTTTAAGTGCCATCATAGTGTAACTCATCTGTCAATTAATAACCATGGCTTACAGGAACACACCATATACTCCAAAAAAAAAAAATTAACAAATAAACACAGAGGCTTTATGTCCACGAAAGGAAGTACTGGGAAACCCAGTGTGGGCTTAGACTCACTACCAATGGAAAAAACAAACAAATGACACATATTTAGCAACAAGATGTAACTCTCATATTCCTGTTTAAATGCACACAATTCATGAAGTATGAAAAAACTTAATTTCAGTCTTAAAGGGAGAAATTACTCATAAATATCATTAAATGTCTGATTTAAGCAAGTCCAACTTATCTATATAAACATGCAGAAAACATCATTTAATTTAGGTTTCTGTTACATGTTTTGAGTGAAACCTCTAACAAGAAGCAATGGATTTGAAAACACATTGAGTAAACAAAAACTGAGTATCCACTTTCAGCCTCAGTAGACTTCATGAAATCCTGTGGCCAGGTTATTTCTAATTAGCCATCAGACAAAGCCTGTGACATTGCCCCTTTCTCTGGAAGCAGGTGGCCACCAGTTTTTGGTGATAAGTGTTAGATACAAAAAGCATAAGCGCCGAAAAGAACTAAACACCTAAAATGCCACTTAGTTATTCAGACAGAAAACTTGAAGAAAATTCAACTAGCACAACTAGAACACTCCAGTACTACCCATAGCAGCTAATTTCCTGTTGTTTCCTCTCACAGCCCTGCCTTACACCACCAGGGGATTTTCAGTCAAGTGCATGCCCTAAGTTCCAGTTCTTTGCCTATCTCAGCTATGGCACATGTGCTGTCACTCTGACCAGGGGAAGGTCAGTGCACTGCTAATTGCAGAATAATCTCTGTACAGAATATAAAGGCTCATGCATGAGCTTTGCAGAGACCCTGGATCATCAAGGGCTGTCTGAATCAATGACATGGGGAGAAAGCCTGCAGAGCTTCGAGCTCCAATATGACCTTGAAAAATGTTTCAATTTCCTTTCTCACATCCTCTAAATTCAGTTCAAATCATTCTCTCACATGACAAAGATAAAAATCGCTTTCTTGTTATATTTTCTTGTTTGAGATGAACATCAAGCTCTCACAGCACCCAGCCTTTGACAATACACTGGTATTGATGCCAGCTGAAATCCTTCTGGGTAGCAGAAAACAGAGTAAGAGACCATGCTGGTTTCAGCTGGGGTAGAGTTAATTTCCTTCACAGGGGCTGGTAGGTTTGTGCTGAACGAGATCTTTCTGTGCTTGCTGAGCTCACACAGAGCCAAGGCCTTTCCTGCCCCTCCTCTGGCAATGCCAGGGAGGGGACACAGGTGACCCAAACCAACCCAAGGGATACTCCAGACCTCACAACATCATGAATAGTATATAAAGTAGATATACTACTTTAGTCTAGTCAGGAAGGGAGGACATTTGGAGTGATGGCATCTGTCTTCCCAAGTCACTGTTACCTGTGTTGGGGCCCTGCTCCCCTGCCTGCCTGCAGGAAGGCTGAATGAATTTCTTGGTTTCCTTTGCTTGTATGTGCAGCTTTTGCTTTCCCTGTTAAACCTGCCTTCTCTCAATCCATGAGCTGTCCAGCTTCTACCCTTCCATTTCTCTCTCTGATCCTACTGGTGGGGGAACAAGCAAGGGCCTGGAGGCTGGATGGGACAGAAATCCTGCCCAAACTTCTGCATGACCTCAGTGAGCAGTTCAGTCTGAGTGAGCTCCACCAAGAACCTCTGCCTGGTTATGTGTGTACAACAATTCCTACCAGGACTTTCCACTTGTCCTGCTGGACTTCACAGGGAAGATTTTCTAAAAACTGAATCACAACTAATCCTTTCAGCTTGGACAACAAAGACCATCTTTGAGAGTCTGATTCTTATAGATATATAAAATATATTGTAAGAGAGCTGTGAGATACACATCTCCCCAAGGCAGCAAGGCCCAGAGTCAGGGGTACAGGGCTGACAGCTCACAGGAGCAAAGCAGGCAGAGGCACAACCAACCAGTGTTTCATTTCTAGTTATGATTAATGTAACACTCTGAAAAGTCTCTGAACAGCAGAAAAGAATTGCCTTTAAATCTCCCTTCTCACATCAAGATGGAAGAAATTTTTTCCTCCTACCTGTGGAAGGCTAGCAGCAGTCATGAGGCAGAGGGCTAATTAAAAACTATTGTTTAAATATGACAGTGATGTTTCTCAATCTTTCAGGTGGGATACCAGCAGACATAGCTCTCTAGGTTCTGTAACATGAATCTTAAACTGTATTTTTTTTTTAAATCCAGAATTTGGCTAATTACAGTTTCATTAATCAAACCTTAAATAATTGAGAACAGCAAGATACCCTACTAATCTTCAAAGTTATTAAAAAGTGATGCCATTTTCTGGCAAATTTTTTAAACACATCTACAACAATAAAAACGTCATGTGGGGCAGAAGAAAGACCTGTAAAGACCTGTACTTCTACTGAGGCCAAAAGCCCAGTTATAAGACAAGTGCATGTGTTAGCCATACTCCCCAGAACACTCCCAAAATCCCCATCTTCCCGATTGCTTGTATTTACACATGTTCGATTTTGCACCAGTATTATCTTTTTAGGTGATACTTTTCATTCCCTAATATTGTATATATATATGGGGGTCCTTTCTTATTAAAAAATGTAGTTATATCCCACTCTGCCAAACCCTTCTGACAATACACAATGCAGGTCAGCTTTCACTACCCCCTACATTCAGTACTACAGTTGCTCTCATGTCTTTCAAAATCTACCTCTCCCCTCTGCACCTTTCTCCTTATTCAGGACAAAATCACTATTTGTCTTGCCATCCACCCTGGTATCTCGAGGCACTAGGTGAAGTTCACAGAGCAGTGGCTCCTCAGCAGTTGAAATGCCATGGCCATCTCTACCTATCCATCCACACAGCCACGCCATGCTGGAAACAGCTTTCCAGCTTCTCCTTTGCATTTTCAGGAGGCTGGTTTCTCCCACTGACCCAGTGTGAGAGCCCTGATCATACAGAGTGAGACTTGAGCAGTTTCCTCTCCTCCTCTTTCCATGACTGTGCCTCAAGGACTGCAGATTCAGTCAGAGCTGAGACACCTCCCTGTCAGGAACCACCTTCCCTCTCTGCTTCTTTTCCTTCACTGACCCAAATGAAGGTTCCATCCTGTCCTGTCCCAACCCTCCCTTGCTCTTGAGTCTGCGCCCCCCTTTACATTCCTGTCACCAAAGTCAGGTATACCAGCAAACCCCCTTTAAATAACTAATGCTCTACTTGGGGCTCAGATACTTCATATCTTTTCCCAGGCCTCCTCTTCTAAGAAACATCTCCAGTTGAAAAATAAAACATTCACAATTTTAGGATACAGTCCTCTGAAATGTTAAGTGCTGCAGACTACATTGGCAAGAGCACCAAGTGTGGCAAACAAGGGCAGAAAGATGTAGGGAAGCTGGATGTGCCTCCCAGCAGCAGCCTACAGTGAGTTCTGAGTCCACTGTTTAACTGTATTCTTACCTACCTCCCAGAAAAGCCCCCCACAAATAATTTGCTGACTACCAGACCTTTAAGTCCATCATTTCTGGGGTTCTTTTGATCCCAAAGATGTAACTTTTACATTTTATCCTGTACACTGCTGCTGTCTCACTGTTAGGAGGAGATACAGCCTTGGCCTTCACATAAACAAGATGTTTTACAAAATCTCACTGGCCCTTTATGCATAATTTGCCATTATAATTGGACATTGGAACCGTGAAACTTATAACTGAAAATTCCTTAGGCTTCCACTTTTTCTTTAGGGGGAAGTCAAAAGGCCACACTAATGCCAGATTTGCTATCAGGATCATATCAACATAACAATTTCTTACAAATGCATTAATAAATTAATTAATACATTAGCATTAACGTGAAAATTTGATGATTTAAATGAATTCTACATGGCTTTTTTCCAATAATCTGTTCATCATTAAGGTAAATCCCACATTTTAATTCTTAAAATAAACTTCTAATAAGGCTGTAGGACTCACCAGGCTTTCCTTTCATTTTAAGGTTGGTTTTCCTTTCTGTTTTTAAACTGTCGGTTATATTTATTAGCTAATTGAAATAATTTCCCAGTTGCCATCAGTACTACATAAAGCTCAGTTTGCACTGAAGAGTCAGATTTGAAGATATCAAATTTAACCTGAAACCTCAAACGAGCTGAATTTTTCCCCAGGAAATTAATCATTGCTCCCAGCTAGCTGTCAAATTTCAAAAAGTAATTAATACAAATAAACTGCTTCTTAAACTAGAAGTAAAACATTAATCCATAACAATTTAGACAATATGCATAAAGTATAATAAAAACATATTGCCTCTTATGATCAATGTGCATTCCCATTCTGCTGCCCAAGGGTAAGAGGCTGAGTGCACCAAGCCCTTTGCCCTCACCAACCAGAGAAACAAGGAGGGTAAAAGCAGCAGTGGAACTTCCTGACCCAGAGAACATGAACAGTGACTGCTATACAGACTTCTCTATATCAATGCAGTAAATGGATTACGTGGTTTTGGAAGAGTCAGGCACAATCCCATTTTAAAAATAATGAATTTGCAAGAACACGTCATGAGCTGTCAAACAAGATCCTAAATCTGACCAGATGCTTTGTGGGGATTTCTGAGAAAGTACAACAGATTCTTCTGTCCCTCCTGCTGCCTTTCCTGGGAATGTAACTGCTCCAGTTTAAACTGCGATGAAGATTTTCTTCCAGAACCAGAACATAATTTCTGTTTTCAGGAACCATAGAATCAGAAGCCTGCCATGCTGATACACTGACAAAAGCTCTCTGTGTAGGGTTTGGCCAACTGAAACTGCTGCACACTTACTCTTCCCTTCTTTTTTATCTTTTTCAGCAATTCCACAAGCTGCAGAAACAAGGAAGCTTGGTTCTCCATGGATTACTGTTCTGTGATTGTGTGGATTCCCTAACATCTAACAACAATTGAAATCCAGCTCTTGCTTTTACTTAGAAGACTGTGTAGAAGAGGGATGGGAAAGAGATGTTAAGAGAGTAACTGTGGCCAGTTATCTACCTTCACAAAACCTGCAGGAATTTGTCTTTTGGACACCTCCCACCCCTCCAAATTTAATTGAAATTAGTGGCTGTGCTCCTAAGAGACATGCAGGAACTCAATCCTTCTAATGCATTTAAATAACATGTTATGTCAAATCATAAAAAATCTGAACCCTATTCAAAAGACCAAATGTTAGCAATACTGAAGTACCCTGAGCCTCTTTCTCTTGTCCCCTCCTCTGTCCCACTGTCCTGGCAGTGACAGGAGTGACTCAAACACTTGCAAAGCCACACTGCCTTAGAGAACCAAACTGAAAATCATAAATCAACAAAAGGTGACATCAAACTGCCCGTATAGATATAAATCACAAAGAACAAGAAAAGCCAAGACATTGTCCAGAAAACAGCTGTTAAAATTCTTGGGTTTCTATCCAAGTACCATGTATTTGCCAAGAATCTTTAAGCTTCTTTTCTACCTTAAAAGCACTTGAGATAAACACAGACAATTGTGTACTGCAGAACTGTTTTAAAGGATTGATTTCTCTGTTTTCAAACTAATGAGCATTCAAAGTTTGTTTCAAAATTCTTCCAGAATTCAGCAGTTAATAAACTCTTAATGCCAGAGCTTTAGTAGCACAGGATTTAATGCTCAGCATTTTGCTCTTCTGAGTTGCTGGTCATTTTACTCATCTATTTTATAGTGGGGGAAAGAGAGTCTCAAGAATCAGGAAAAGGAGGCAATACAAGCAAAAGAACTTAGACTGATATGTGGCTTCTAAGAAACCATACCATAATCTCAGAGAAGAGGAAGTTGTTAATGATTTCTCTGATAATATGAAAAGCAGCAGTATGAACAGACAACATCAATGAATGCAGAGGGTTTAGTAAATTATGATAAGGGTTTAGGATGAGAGGCAGCTTCCTGCTCCAGGTCAAGTTGATTTCGTCTGCTGAATGAACTAACAGCATGATAGCTTCCAGAGAATAATTTGAACACATTAATACTGACAGTCTCTCTAAATCCGAGTTGAACCGAGAAATTATGAAGTACTGTATTGATCAGGGTCCTGCTAAGAGAAGTGCTGAAGAGCACATAATTGCAGTGTTCAAAAGGAGTGCTCTCAGAGCCCTGCCACTGTTTTGTGGAGAATTCTGTCCAGTGGTCAAGGTAATATCCATCCACCTGAACAGCTAGATGTAACAAGAGCAAACATTTTCTGATTTGAGGAAAAGCCAACTAAATATTTTTCAGAAATACTTCTCAAGGAAAATGCAGTGAATATTAAACTTAGAGCAAAAGAGCAAATGAAAATGTTTCCAGAATTATTTGTTCAGCGATACACAAGATTGTAATTCTATTTTGAGTTTCAAAAAGAGTGACTGGACATGCTCAAACTCCATTTAGGGGAAGCTAGTTCAGAGAGGCTAGAAGAGCCAGAATTCAACACAAATCCTCCTGTATTCCTAGAAAAAGGCAATGATGTTCATTAGGAGTCAATGATACTGGTGCTAATCAAAGATTACTCATCAACAAACACAGGTATCAATGAACAAAGATTACTCACCAATAAACAGTCTAAAAGTGAGTTCTGCATGTCTCCCTGTCCCAAAGGATTTAGCCTGAACCTTCAAACCTGCCATGGCCCAAATTATGAATGGCAAAAGCACGTGCTAAAGAAACACCACCAAATTTTACCAGAAAGGGGCACATCTTGGTAATCCTGATTATCCCCAGTGGAAAGAAGCTAAAAAAAAAGTTGGTGGCAAACAGAAAGGCCCCATTATATTTATTTAATCATACCCAGTGTAACCTAGCAATGTACTTAATCCAACTCAGTGTCACTGATGTACTCTTACCTGTCTGGAAGGGGAGAGGGTGGATAGCTCAAGAACACAGGTAACGTTACCCTCTTTTGGAAAAGCACCATTGCAGGTAACAACTCAATATCCAGATAATCCATTAAACCTCTGCTGAACTTCTGAAGAAATTGGTGAGACTTTGTAACTTCTTGCCGAAGAGCTTTCTGCTATTTCCCTGAAGCTTCCTGGCTACTGTTTGAGCTTATCCAAAGGCCTGCAGGGAGTTTGCCTGGATTTTCTCTGACTGCTCCATGAGGAGGTTCCAGCACCAAAAGGGTCATCCAGAGCCAGCTGAAAGCAAAGCTTTCCTCCTTTTCTTCAGGGAGCTGCCATTCTCCCAGCAGCAGTAGCCCAGCAAGGTCAGATTGAGAAAAGGGTGCCAAAAATATTTCACCAGCTAAAAATGAGGAAGCTGCTTGATTAGGCATAAAAGTATAGCTTTTATTTCAATTGTGTTCTCAGAAGCTCTAAAATAGAAAAATCCCAGAAAATACAGAATAGACAAAAAAATCGCAACTTAGTCTCTAATCCCCTATCAACTGAAGTATAAAGTTAGATAAACATGCAAAGGACTATCTTCCCCAATTTTAGTAAGGACATGGGAAATCTCAAATTATACTGTGTATGAGAAGAGGATAGTCAAGTTTCATATTTCTTAGTTATTCAACTAAATCCAGTAAGAGACAATAAGAATTTAAAAGCAGATTTTTCTTTCTACACTTTCCCTTGTGACCTGCCTGAGGATTCTTCTTTGCTCAACTTTAACAAATTTTATATATTAAAATAGCATCCTTAATTACTGCTTAGAGTTTCTATAAACTTTCAATGTCCAATTTTTATTGCAGCCATTTTAATACCCATAATTAGCTCCTTCAGATTTTTAATGCCAGTACTATAAATTACTGAGTACTCTAACACTTTGGTTTTCTAATACTAAGACAGATTTTTAATATTACAGATATGACAGGTTCTCCCATTTAAAGTGGTTGAGCTCACCTCCCTACTTCATTACACAGCTCATGTTCAATACACTCCAAATTGCCAGTGGCTCTTTTCCTCATTAATTACATATTTCAAGTCCAACACTAATCGATTTCCAGCCCATGACCGACAGAAAATAGCAATTCCACCTCTTATTCTTTACCTCAGCCTGGCCTGTTCTGCTGTGATTACCATGTTCTCCTGTCCCTGTCACACTCCGCTTTCTAAATAATGGGTTTCAAGCAGAATACACTGCTTTAATGGGCATTTGTAAAATCTATGGCAAAACACATTATCAGTCTGTCCCAGGCCCCCAGGCACTTGGGAAGGAGCACATCCCTGCAGGATTCCTAACTAGCCTTCCCAACCCTGGCTGAAAGAGGAAACACAAGAGGAATGGGAGCTCCAAAAGCAGTGCAACTCTAGTGTGACTCCCAGCACCGATTTTTACATTTCTTTATCAAAAATGCTCTGGTCTTAACACTCTCAAGCAGAGAAAAGGGAACTACCTTTTTAAATTAATGCTTTTAGGCTTATTCCTCTTTTGCAGGAACATGGGGAACTACTCGTGCTTTTGCTATGGAAGGCACCTGTCTTACCTGCAGGCTCAATCTTGTACTTCACTGTGCACTTAGAGCAGGTATTCAGCATCCTAAATTATATATGCTGAAAATCACACATCCTTCCTGAGTACAGAAAGTCGTGAATAGAGAACTCCCAGAGAATTCACAGGCAATTCCCTATCAGTACGTGAAACAAAAACTCCACCCTTGAACGTGTTTGAGGGTTTTGTGCCTGTAGATTTTTCCTTTTATATTCTTCAATTAAAACAAACAAATAAACAAATAACGACAAAAAAACCAAAACAAAAACAAAACAAAAAACCCATCCCAAACCAAAAAAAAACCAAGTGAAGCCAAATCCAGTCCACAACTTCTTACTTCTGTAGGTACCATTCAAAACCAGAAGTGGAAGAAGAATGTGACCTTGTAGACAAAGCACCATGAGCAGATGTGAGAGAACAGCCTGAACATCACGTCTAATAGAACCTGTGGGTACTGCACTTTTAAAAACCAGCCTGTTCTCAATGCCAGCCTTCTGAAACTACAGCACCAGTGAAATCCAGCCCTGAGCACTCCCATACCTTGAACCTTCCTTTGCAGTCAGAATTCAAGGAATTCTTCAACACTTTCATGTTTTATTCATTTTATATACATTTAAAAGACTACTATGTCTTATTGTATGTTTTATTCACATATTAACTGCAGTCAATACAGCCATCTTGCAGTTCCAGAGACACTGGACATGTTAATAGAATGCAAAATAAGACAGTCATTAGTTTCAGCAAAATTTCCCACATTGAAGCTAAAAACATCTCTCCAGAATTCCTAGGCAATGCCGGGAAAATTTTGTCTTTTAAGCTATAAAAAGTTTCATGGGCTTCTTACCAATGGGCACAAAAGCCTCTTCCACAAGTTTTCAATTATTCCTCAAAGGAGGGAGCACTGATCCATGAACACAGTGAACAGAGATGGAACAGCTAACGTTTCTGTAACAGGCGTGTCCATGTGTTCTCTGCAGACAGAAGATAATTCTCTGATGTGAAAATGCAATTTGGCAGCCACATTTGAAAAAAGGTTGTCATTTAGAGTAGCTGCTGACCTTACTAAACACCAGAAGAATGATCTGGGAGAATGGGTTATGAGATTAATTGCCAAAGGAAGAATAAAGAAAACATAGTAAGATTTCAGTTCACTAGAAAAATGGTACCCAGAACACATTTCAAAGTATCATTTTAAACAGGAGAGGTTTTAACAGTTCTTCTTATTATTTAAAAATTAACACTTAAAAGAGTATTTATTATTGCTTGTTCTCTACTGTACGATTTAATTTCTAATCTGCTTGCAAACTCCCAGAGCGATGAAGACTTGGATAAAATTAAACCCCGTTACAGGGAGATGGAAGAGAAAACAGTTAGCACAGTAGTTAAATACTGACTTGCAAACAGTAAGACTGTTTCCTTAAGTCAACAACTGACATTACAAGAGCAAGGTAAGATTGAAATGAACACCTCAAGTCTATCACCTGTTTTCTGAGCAGAGCCCCTAAGTTACAGGGGAAAATGAAACTTTAACATCGAAAAGTTCCTAAGCAAAGATGATTTTACGGACAAACCACTGTCAGGTAGCTGGTGAGATTCCTGCTCCTGACACCCAACCATCCAGTTCTTGGCTGTGAGAACCAAGAAATTCTGCCCTGAGTTGTTATATCCCATATTTAGTTGTTTAGCTTCCCCTTCCTATTGGCTATTGTTTTGGTCTGTTGTAGTATTTCTTTTTTTTTTAATTTCTTACTTTAATTTCAGATAAAAAAGAGTTGCAAGGTTGTGATAAAACAGCACAAACCTTTTCTTGTTTTAACACTAAACTGTTGAGTCTGTTAATCAAGAACTTAGATACAGCCACTATGAAGAGAAGGGGCGGGAAAACAGTTTTGGAGCTTGATCAAGGAAAGGATTCTCAAAAATACTACAGTCTACAGAAAACAGAGCAGAAGAGAAACTGGAAGAATTGTGCATTACATGGATGAAACGAGAGAGAAAAATGTCCTAAGACTGAACGGATTTTGATTTAAACATTTAAAGCTCAAGCTCCTTAGACATACACAGTGCCAAACTCTCAAGAGATCCAAGAGCAGTTGCCTTTTTTCCCCCTTAGATTTTTGAAAGCTATTAGAAGGGAAAGTAAGAGATTGATGGCAAGGCTCTTCCTAGTCCATTAAAAAGGGAGATATATTGGTAAGATAAGTGATGTAATCATGGAGATGAGCTTCCCTGGGAGATACACTGGAAGAATAAAGTGCTGATGGCCTTCCAGCTGCAATGATAGGGAAGAACCATATTCCCAGAGAACCAGCCAGGTTCCTTGAGCAGTCACTCATCTCCTGCTGCCCCACCCAGTAAAATGCCCAAGCACACAACAAAGTATGCTCCATCAGGTTGGGAGCCACAGAAGTACAGAACCAAAACATCAATTGCCTTTCCACCCAAGCCTCAGTATCCCAATTCCCATCCATTGTAGCACAGAGTGCTGTCTGACCGCCGAGGTAGATCCCTGTGTTCCCACATACCTGTGCCAACACCCCCCAGCAGGGCAGCAGCAGCTGCGACACTGAGGGCATGTGGCACCAAAGGAAGGTTGTTCAGTCACTGTCCCCTGCATTTTACTGCTACTCAAAGCCCCGTTCATCTGCTGATAAAACAGCTACAAAAAGCTGTCCAATTCCCCCAGTGTGTTTCCAAAACACCTGTACAAATGTAGCGGCTGCTGCCGAGCTGGCAAAGGCAGAGGCATTGTCGCTGCTAAGTGACACTCACAATATCCCGGTCTATCCCAGACCCCCCCTCCCCGGGGCATGGCCTGGAACGATCTCCAGCCCTGCCAGGCACACGACCTTGCGCTCCAAGCAGGAGCCAGACTGCTCCTCGAGGAAGCAGTGACAATGCTCGAGGGGACAGAGGCTCATCAGTCCTAAGCAGACACTTAGGCGTGACAGGAGGGCAGCAAAGGTGATAGCCTGTCACCTAAAAAAAAAAAAAGAGGTGAAAAAGTACTAACTGAGGACAAAACAGCACTAAAAAAAAGGTTAGGTATGTTTATCAATATAAAGCTACTGAGTGAACAAAATTCAGTAAAGCCTAGAAAATACAACCTAGTTTAATTTATTTACTTATAAATTCATCAGTTTTTCATTTTTATCCCACCTCTGCCAGTATAGTCCCATGACAAATTAGCTTGTAAAACACAGTAAAAGGCAGTTTCAAAATAAGCAAACAAGGAGTGAAATCCAAGTTTCAAATCATCATGCACTTAAAACAGTAGAGCACCAAAGCAGATCTGTCTGAAGCTATTTCCTGAAGATTATAAGCAGATAGGAAACAAATGCTGTGATATGGGGAATCCAGGATTCAAACAGACAATAAATAAATGTTGCTAATGATGTCATAACTAGAAGACTGGTTTCAAAGCTCAAAACATGTCTGCTTGGTACAAAAATGTACCTATAGTTTGGAAGAAACAAAAGCTGCAAAATGCTGTCCATGCTAGAAAACAGCTGTTTCCTATGAAAATTTTAGGGCAAGTCTGTGAAACACACAGATTACATTCACATTAAATTAATCCCTTTTTCCCTGTTTTAGCATCTTTTCTCTTACAGCTGCTATTATACTTTTACACAAAAAAATCCCCAAGTCTTCTTTCCGTATTGTCAAAGTCATCATGAAGACTTGTACCATTTTATAATAACAAAAAAGCAGCATTTGAAATCAAAGGATGTGGAGAAACCAATGTTCCATGTATGCTTCCAACAGCTTGATGCTGAACAAACAAGGCAGCCTCTTTCTTCAGTGCTCTTCATGAATATTGAAGACTTCAGCTAATCAAATGACAGCACAGACAACTGCATCAGCCAGCAGCATCAGCCAGCAGCGTGCTCACACTCAGCAGGAGCAAGGGGAGAGCCTGGGCTCCTCTCTGATGCCATCTCAGCCAAGGACTGACCCTGTGTTTGTGCTGTAGCCCGTGCTAACCACACAGGGGAAGTTGTCCTTGCCACAGGCCAATACCCATTTGTTTCACCAGTGACAATTGCTCCCCATGCAGGTTCCATCCCTCCCTTTGTGACATGCCTCTCAATGACAGAAATCCAGAGTGAATCCAGACACCCAAGCACAGGCCAAGGCAGATTCTCAACTCCTGGGATGGCTTGCAAAGCCTTCCATGAATGGTAACAAGCAAAAGGATGAGGGAAGAGCAAGGGACTCTTGTGAAGAGCTCGTCACAATAAATAAATAAATGAAGAACAATCCACCTTGCACCACTAAATCATCAGCATGAGAACAGAGTGCCCAGTTTTGGGCCCACAAAACTCCTGACAGGAGAGAGTCTACAAAGCAGTAAGCTGGGTCAGAGGACAAGAAAACCAGAGGTAAGAGGAAACACTGAGAAGCTCAAAGATATAGTTTGTGTTAGAGCTCAAGGAAAAAAAAAAAAAAAAAAGACAGCTCATGGACATTGAGGTACACCAGAAATAGCTCACTATGACGAAATAAAACCCAAAAGTTAACTGCAAAATGTGTCAGTTAAACATGGGAAATAAACCAGTCAGTAAGAATATATAGCACTGGAATAAGCTGCTTAGGAAATGCAGTAAAATTTCCAGCAACTAAGAGATTAGACAAGCAGCTGTCAAGAATACTGTAAATTGTTGCACCCCAAGACAGACAAAGGGATTAACTCAAGCTCTCTCTCCATTGTTTTCTGTTCTGTATTCTCCCAGGAAGAAAGCCCAGGAAGAGCCACGAAAGTAAAAGTAAATAAATAACTATCCTAGTACAAGTCCATTGTTCCAGTAAAACACAAGACTCAACAGCGGTCTACAGCTTTAATATCCCTTAATGGCTGTAAAAGCAAGATGATTTTGGACTTAAGAGTTGTGACTCTAGAGATTCCAGCAATGCACAAAACAAATCAGTGAAAAAATTTCAAATACAATAATTAGGGAAAAACCACACTCCAATACTAGTTCTTTCACTAAATAAAACCACAACAGTAGAAGTATTTCTAGCATCTATTCTATTCACAACACAGCACAATCCAGTTAGAGGATGGAGACATGCAAAGTGATAAACGCTTTGCAGTTTTTCAAAAGTGAACTACTGTTCTTAAAGAAAAATAATTATAGGACTAAAGAATAGAAAACTTCTGCTTGAAAGCCAGGGGTAGAGGACTGCAGAGCAGGTATTATAGGAAACTATTAACTACTGCAACATTTTGGGTAGTGGTCCCCAAGAAATTGTACTGCAAGGTTAAATCTCTGCTAGTAATACAGGAAAATTCTTATCAGCTGCAAGGTAAAGAAAAAATATTGCAAGGAAAAGAACATGATGGGGGCAGGGTGGTGCAAATTTTTCCTATCACATATGATCAGGACATATAAAATTAAGGGGGGAAATTATTATTATTAGTAGTAGTAGTATTAGAGCCTCTGAGTTCCAGTGGTGAGAGCATGGACACACAACAAAGTGACCAAAGAGCCCCCAAGACAGGAACCTTCCAACTGGGATTGTAGCCAAACGGAGACACTCTGTGTGCATCCTCCTGTGCACCCTTAGAATGCTCTCTGAGCACCAACAGCTCTGATCTTGACAGCACCAGTCACTCCTGGCCAGGTGAAAAGCTCATGACTTTGCTCCCTTATTTCATATTCCACTATGACATTCTCAACTGCCCAAGCACGCAATGTTAGTATATCCTGCTGGGTTTACTGATCTTCCCATCCGGTGCCTGTTCAAGTTCCCCTGGGAGATTTCATCCAAAATAAATGTTCTCTCCTAAACAAAGTTAGGAAAGACATTTGTTCCTTATTTGAGCCCTCAGTAATTTGCTTGTTTTGGAGGAAACAAGGATAAAGACACCCAACTGACAAGATCCACCTTTTGGCAATTTCCCGAAAAATCAAAGCCTGGTTTCCGAACTTGGGGAGTTATGCCTCACACAGTCTGGTGTTCAGGCATGGCTTCTGCAGACTGGTATCTGCCAAACTCCTGTCCTGCCCAGAGCTGGAAGGATGCAGTGATGGTTACTCTCCATGCGGCACACGCAACCTGCTCTTATGCAAAACCTGCACAACTACAAAATCTGCAAGAAAGAGATATCCGAGTCAAACCAAGCCACCACTTGCAATATATTTTGCAACTATAAAACGATCAAGCAATGTGGAGGTTTTTTTAACAACTAAGGAACAACAATCTCATTAAAACCACAGGCCTTTACCCTAAAGCATGAAAACTCAGCAGGAATTTCCCACTGAAATCTTTAGAAAAAATATATATTTACTACACCTAAAACCAAAACAAAAAATACCAACAACCAAACAAAAAATCAAACAAACAGAAAAAACCAAACAACCCACCAAAAAAACAAAAAACACAAAACCAAACAAAAACCAAAAAACACCCCACCTTAATCTCACATTCAAAAATCAATTTGAATAAGTTTTGTTGGAATACCACAAAAATAACCAATCTGCAGCTAAAAACTTAACACAGGAATTTCCAGTCCAGACAGTTGATTTGTCAGAGGCATGTGTTATTTGAAACAAGATGGGAGTAACTGCCTAACAATACCCAACTCAACCACAGGCGTGCTCATTTGAGCCATTTATAACAATGGAAAAACCAACATTCCCCTCGAGGATTAAAAAAAATCCCCAGCAACCAAGTCCCAAACTGCCTGAACTTACAGCTAAGGAAAAATAATACAAATGAGGCTGCCTTGTGTATTAAATTTTTGTTCTTTGTTGGCTATTAATAGGCAAGTGTGGTGAATATAAGATGATACTCAGATAATTTCTAGCCTTCTACCAGCATGTTCCTCCCTTCCTTCCCCAGAGTTTTTTGTCTTCCCATCCGAGGCCCCATTTCAGGGAGCTCTGACTGCAGCATCAGATACAGGAGCTGCAGGAAGGGCAAGACAGTTCCTACACTGCCCCAAGACACTCGTGCTGCTCTTGGGTCTTCCCTTAAACAGCCTGGTATGACACCAACACCAGCAATAGCTTGACCAGAGCTTTAAAAGGACACTTTCTTCCATATGTATGTAAAACAAGCTACTTGAGGAGCTGCAGTCACTTTGCACACCACCACTTTCTCTACCAGCTGCCCCCATCAGGGCATCCATCAGGAACAGTCTGTTCCACTCACCCCTGACACCTCCTTTGGTGCAAAGAGAGCCCATCATGAATTTATTTCTTCTGAAGAGCTGAAAGTCACTGTTTTTGTAATTCTCACATTCTTTAATTATGCAATTGTTCCACGATAGCTCTTCCCTGTGTCAGGCTCACATCTGCCAGTACCAGTGAACCTGCACACAGGCTCAGGATTCCAGCAGCACAAATAACTCCAGTGGCACTCTGTGACACTTCACAGTGGTGCTACTTGTCATTTACCAGGCCTGTGGGTGAAGGGATCAGAATTGGGGAACTACAAATCAGAGCAGACTGTCCCACATGCTGAATGCTTTTTGTGATCACTGCCACACAAAGTCATTATCTTTTGACACCGGCATGAATGCAAGCACGAGTTACAAAGAGGAGCAACTCGTGGCCTTCAGGACAGAGGCAGACACAATGGCTCAATCCTGGATGTGGGTGTTATCAAAGCATGACTTAGGTCAAGGAAGTTGCTTGAGGTACAGACAACAAAGGAGCTGACTGCCAAAAATTATGGGCAAGGAAGATGTGAAAGGTTATTCTCAGCTGTGTATTTCACGATAAAACTCTGTCAGTGACATACCCTGACAATAGCTCAGAATTTACTGCAGAAAATGCTGGTGGGTACTTCTTGCCATTGCACAGAGGCTCCAAGTCCTGCACGAATGCTTTGGATGATGCTGATGAGTGGCACACTCTTGCAAAAGGCCTGGCAATCCTCAATGGTAGAGATCGCTAAGAAAACATTCTGAAGTTTAGAAATTCAAGTCTTAGCAGTTTTGTAACAATACATTTGCCTTGGGGAAACAAAGTGTCCAGGAAATAACGGCAGCTACAAATGACAATTTCTCCCTCCACCCCTCAAATGTGACAGTTCGATTCCCTTGATTCTTATCCCTCAGCTTTATCTCTTAGTCCTTGTCTTTCCTTCTCAACTTTCCACCAGAACACCAACTCTCCTGAACCAACAACCATCAATGAGAAATCAGAAAAGTAAGGCACACCATTGGAAAAGGCTTGACCTCCCAGCTCTAATGGCTCTGGCATTCACAAACATTTACCTCCAAGACAAGAAAATTCCTGCTTCATTACCCAGTGAGGCAATAGGATTTACATAAGCCCCCACACCAGTGCTTTCTGTCCTTGATGCTGGTGCTTCATAGTTCCACTAACATCAACTTGAGTGTGTAAAAACTTTCCTTTGCAAAGCAAAAACAAGCAGCTTCTCTGGTTCCTTTTGGGAAGAAAACTAAGTGTAACAGTTCAATATCGAAACACAGCTCTCCAGGTTCTGAACGTGTCCAGTATCTGGTACAACAGCACAATAATTAGTATTCAAAAAACTTCCCTAGACCATTTTGAAACAAGAATTAAATTTCAGCTCCATCTTATTGCTTTGTCAGAGAAAACGGTTGCAAATGGAACTTATAGAAACAAAAGCTGTTAAAAAAAAAAAAAAGAAAAAGAAAAAAAATCACTCCTCTGACTAGGGAAGCAAGAGAGATGCGCAAACCCACAGAAATTATGCCATTTCTTCTGATCAGCTACACTGACCCTTCTCAGAGGGATGGGAAAGGACACATTATAGGTGAATTCTATTTGATTTATGTAAATACAAGCAGATCAGCTAGTGCTAAAATAGAAAGAGCATCAAAGAGCTTAAGGGAAACACTGGGATGGTGGAACTGAAAGGAAGGGAAGAATAAACAAGCCAGGACCTGAGACTCAAAGGGCAGAGTACCCGAACTGTGGCCAAGTCTGGGGAAGAGCTTCCCTCCTTACCACTGGAGCTGTCCTTCTCCCTGCCATTCCCAAAGCATTTTGTACAGCAAGGGCACAAAGGTTACAGATGGCTGAGCACAGTCTGGAAGCAGCCAAAGGCAGGCAGCCCCTCCAATCTCAGCTGTGTGCAGTGCTGATTTGCACTCCCTGTGCCACGTTATTTGTTTTACAGTACCACTGCAACCATTTGTTTGGATTTCTTTAAGCCCAGTAGCCAACAGGAACAGGCCTACAGGAGAGTACTTTGTGCATATATATCCTTCTCTCTGTCCTTTTCTCCATCTCCACTAACAATAATTATCAGTGCATGGACCAGTTTTCACTGAACTCAGGAAAACAGAGATTTCAAAGTATGTAAGTACCTCTCTATTGTCAAAAATATTCATTTCTTAGAAGAGAGATGTTTAATTCCTCTCCCACAAGCAATGTCCTACTAAAGTAAGGATATGGGAAAAACAAAACTATCAGACACCAAAGAAGCCACATAAGTGAACCAGAAAAAAAACAGCCTCCAAAATAAAATTCTATTGCTTGAAGCAGTGCTTACTCTTGAACACAATTTATAGTTATGTTTACTCTCTCACCTATCACTCTGATGTTACAGTCTAGTGAGCCTAATTCAGTAGAAACCATTCTAGAAAATAGATCTGCAGGCAACTAAATAAACTCCAGCATTTAGACAGGGAAATCAACGTTCCTTTTTTATTAGGAAGGTCAAGTTCCACAAATCTACAGGATTTCTCACAAGGCCCTCCCATACACCAGTGGACTGTACTTGACAAAGCCTGCTCTAATTTCCAAGAGACATTTAACAAGATTCTTCAGAAAAAGGCCCTTAAAGAAATTAAGCTGCCATTGCAACAACAGGCCTTGCATGGACAGGTTACCTGGTGAAGAGGCAGGAGACAAAGAGCAAACCAAGTGGTCATCTCTGACAACACAGGAAGGTCCCCAGGGGAGTCCCACAGGAACACGGGGCTTGGAGCAGAAGGTGTCCCCGAGGGTGTAGAACAAGATGAGCTGTAAGGTCCCTTCCAACCCAAACAACTCCACAATACTGCAAGGGTGAGCTGGAGGCCAGACTGGCACACTGATCCCTCTAGAAAAGAATGCCAACAATGTGCTGATGGCACCAGGCTACTCTGGTAGGGCAGGACCAGCCCTAAGGAAGGGAAGAACAAACACAAGCTGCAGCCAACAGAGCTGGCAGGGGCCATTCAGTGAAGGTAAGAGCTACCCAAGGAATCACAATTTCCCACAGAGCAATGGGCTCCATGCTCCCCACCCAGCACAGGCACAAACAGCTGCGTCAACCTGAACCTCTCAAGAGAAGGATCTCCATCTCCAGGACCATTTTTGTCAAAAAATATTCCTGCCACTGACCTTGCATCACCTCTATCAATTCCTGACAGCCTGACACCATTCACTCACTGAGCAGAAAAACCTCCCTCCCAAGCAGAGGAATTTGCCAGGTAGGAAATTCAGCTCCAGGGAAGGTAAAGCCAGCAGCAGCACAAAGGGAAGGGAGAGCTGTACAGCTGTGGAGACACAGATTCCTCTCAGCTGAGGCAGGCTGGCAGAGCAGCTCAACCATCTTGTGCAATTCCACTGGCAGCAACCAGCTCATGTGGTCTTAATGAACAGATCTAGAAATTAACAATGCAAAACTGGCACACTCAGCATGCATTTAAGGTGGAATTCATTACCCATTTGCAAATGAAGTTTCATTTTCCACTTATAAACACAAACATGTTGGTATCTTCCAGGTCCTTGGGGAGTCTAACCCTAAAAGGAGAGAAAGAAACTCTCACGTGGGGGAAAGAAAACAGATACTCAGGTTGTTATATTATTTTGGTTTCAAAAAACACTTCCACATGGTATGCTTTAATATGTAAAAATGTATCCAAGATTAATTGTTCTGATTTTTATTATTTTATTGTAGAAAAATAGTTGACATTTAGAAACATTTCTCACACATAGGATAATCCTTAAGTAACTCTACAAAGGAATAACTTTTTCCTAAGAGCTGAACAATCTGTCAACGCTGGTTTCATTCAGCTGACCTGCCAATATAATACCAGCCTGCTATTTGTAGAGTTACAGAATACAAACTCACTAGATTATTTATGGAATAAATAACATATCCGCTGCTGAAACCTTGCACAGCAAGAAACACAGTTGGCTGAATGTTCCCTCACACTGCTTTCTAGTAAAACATTACTTCTGGGAACCACCTGAAACAACCTGCCTTTCAGCTGAAGGGGGACAGGCTTAAGAATTCCACCTCCTGCTCATAATTCTGAAACAAACGATTAATAACTGTGTGACTGGAGCTCACAATACACTCCCACATCAAGCTCTCATGTCTAATGCTGACAATTGTGGCTGAGAGCCTGTCCCACCACACCATGTGCAGCCTTTTTGTGTATTTTAAGACCCAATTCCCCTCTGGGCAGGATCAGCAGCAGGTCAGGGACCGGGTGCTGGTAGCTTTGTCCAGCCAGTGTTGCCAGCTCTGGGCACAGAGAGCAGCACCCACTAAAGTCAGGAGCCTAAAGGCATGAAAAGCCTTTTATCTGCACTACTTGTACTTCACATAGAATTACCTGCATTTATAAGCAGGCATTTTCTCCCCAGATATTCCAAAATTAAGGCAGAGTTACCAAATTTACCAAGTTCACGTCATATCTACAGTTCAGAACAGGACACAGATGATACTGTTTGGGCTCTGATAGATCTCTTGTCAGAGGCATCCTGCGATCTCAAGCACACTATTATTATTAAAAAGCACTTTCCAAACTATAAAATGCCTGCAGGGATGCAAACAAACATGGTTCCTTCAAACCACAGGGAGAGAGAGCACCCGAGTTCCTGGGTATTCTCTCACAGTGACACACGAGCTGCCAAGTGCTGCAACCACTGCCTACAGTCAGACTTCCAAAAGGACATGTTAGAAATTAAATTAGCAGGTCGCTACAAAATCAGAACTAAGAACAAGATTCCCTCTGCAGTTCCTTCCCTTTAGCTCTTTCAGCAAGCTGAAGGTAAGATCTGCCTTTTAAAAAAATCAGAGTGCACCTTAACAAAACAACGCTTATTTTCTTAAGTGTATTTTCAGATTGAAAAGTTTCAAGAGGTCATAGTAACACTCTCTAAACCACATATTTTCTAAGTGAACACATTGAAACACAGAAAACCTATTTCTGTGTTCTGATCACATATTGAACACCCAAACCAACAAAACTACATCAGCATGGAAAGGCAAAATACTGCATATCCCTGGATGCTCTGGGTGGAAACCAAAAAACAATTATCTGCTCATGAACTCAAACTTTGTAGGATTTCCCTTTCTACTCCAAGAACAAAAACCAGCTCTACTCCTTTCTGTTTTTAGCCAAATGAGCAGACACAGTGGCACTGCAAACGAGAGATGACAATCTGCAATTGGAGTTTCAGAGCTCCACTGATAAATGAGAGTGACTACAAGTAAATCCCCAAAACTTTAAAGAAAGTAGGAAGTATCTTGCAGACATGGGCTGGCATTTTAAGTCCTGAAATCAATACAGCAGATTTAGATAAAGCACTTCCTTATCTTGGCCCCAGATTCAGCATCACCTTCTGGGTTTGACTCCAAGCACCAGAAGCCAGAGCTTCATCCCAAAACTCCAAGTGCAGAACAAGGAGATCCCAGAGAGGCCGTTCACCCATTCAGCAGCACTGCATCTGAATTCTGGCTTTAACATTCCTGCACAACTTCAGTGGAGTTTGCCTTTTTCAGTACGTCTTGTGGTAACTACAGATCTGGTATTCTGGAATTCTCAGCGGGGTATGAGAGGCTTTTGTGCATGTTACCAGAAAACAAACCACAATATTACTGTAAAGCATGTTCTCATCTCAGTAAAAGGACTCTTCTTAGAAAGTCATCACAATTAGCATTTCTCTCACTGCGTCCTTACACTTCTATGCTATAGGCTCACTTGCCCACTAAAATTTTATTTCAATTACCAGTATTTAGCCAACTTGTACCAGAGTGTGTCTTTACAACTAAGGGAAAGAAATGAGGGATTCCACAGACACCAACACAAATTCGAGGTACATTTGTTCTTTCAAATGAAAAATATTCACTTGTTGAGTTCCTGACTATCCAAAGGAACAAATTTTGTCAATGTATCAAAATATGATCTATAATGTTGTTCACAAACCTCAACTCTCAAAAGGTGCACTGCAGTTGCAGAAGAAGTCACATACAAATCTGCACAACACGAAGGGCAGGCTAGGGACAGGGACAGGAGCTGACAAGCTTAGAGACCCCAGTTTCCAGTGGCAGGGTTTCAGCCGCCCTCGCAACTTCAGACCATAGCATACTGGATGGGGACATTTGGCCAAAAATGCTGTCCCTCAGTGAACCAGTCAACTCCAGCACTTAGCAAAATGTTAGGAAGCACCAGAGGCTGTGGATTGCAGTACTCTGGACACAGGGGCTGTAGATGGATTAAGTGCTCTGAAACTCCAGAACTGGCACTAATTGTTCACCCAGCTTCAGAAAAGCTTCATTCCCTCTACCCACTCTAATGTAAATCCATACATCCAGCAGCAGCAACAGCAACATAGAATTTCAACTGCACACTCTCTATTGAGCAGCCAATAAAAATTACATCCTCTCAGATTAATCACAATCCTGAAGTCAGCCCCCCTGCTCCTGCTCACAAGGAAATCCTGCTACATCACGGGTTAGCATGTCATTTCAAAACAACCCTCTGCACCCCTACGTGTATTTTCTCAGGCTTTCCAACAAAATGTCATCACAGTTGAGTCAGGAAAAAAAAAAAGAATAAACTGGCTTCTAATTCTGTAACAGGAGGAATTTCTTCCCATGGTCAGAATACCTTTTGACAGACAACCTGCACACTGCCTTGTGGCCCAGTGATTTCTTCATTGGTGGATGGGTTATACTGTACAAACACTCATCAAATAATCGTGGTATAGCACTAGGCAAGACCAAACTGCTTTGGATCCAAAGAATTTGCATTAATCCTTCTCTCACACCCCTCCTTTTTCACTAGTAATAACATGGAAAAGTTACTGAACCCAGACATTAATGTCAGCCATCCCACCAAACATAGGACACAGTTTAAGAACGGTTGCATTGGTGGTGTGACGTGGAGAAGGTTTTTCATTCCTTAACAACCTCAACAATAGATGCTATCACTAGACTAACTCTGCACAGCTACAAAATTGTGTGAAATGCAACTGAAATAATCAATACTTACAAGGCAGCTCGATTCAGTTTAATTAAACTCACACTGTCTTCCCAGAAACTAAGTTTTTTGACACTGGTATTGGCAGTCATGTCCCTTTAAGTTGCTCCATGGATACTACAACTATTTTCTTTCTCCCAAGTCATGCTTCCTCCCAACCACTGCTCACACTCCCTGTTCCAGCCCAGAACACAGGGAAAGCAGAGTGCGGTTGTCCACCACTTCCCAGGATGGGCCAGGTACCAAGTGACCAGCACCGACCACTGAAGCTTCCACTACTCCAAGCACAACCTTTGCTATGTTTGAGCCCAACAGCGCAGGACCCCAGCCTGGTTTTGTGCCTCTCCCCACTCCCAGCACCGGCCATAGGGCATTGCCTGCACTTGGCTGCTCCCGGAGCCACGGATCCCTGGATCCCGGCTCCGGTCCCGCCACCCCCGGGGCTCAGCGCGCTGCTTCTCGCATTTAAAATCCGGGGCAGACCCACGAGTGGGTGACATGGTTCTGTCCCCCAGGCCAGCCAAGGGGTGGCCGCTCGTCCCGGTGCCACCGCACCGAAAACTCGGGGATGAGCAACAGGAGCGGCGGGCGGGGGTTCCCGGCCCCGGGGCTGCACCCCGGCCTGGCCCCACTGGATTCCGGCCAGGCGCTCGAGCGGCCCGGGCGCTCCCGCGGGCCGGGCCGGGCCAAAGGCGGGTCGGGCCGCCCACCGGCTCCCGGAACTTTCCCTCCTCCGCCGCCGCCCGGG